>CM047811.1:65141401-65741401 GCA_026214975.1 Gentiana macrophylla
AGATGACATGCAACTAAAATGATATGCAAAAATAAAAGAAAATAAAAGAAAGAAAACTAGCCCACTCATTTGCAACACGACACGATATCATAAACGCCTACCAAATAATGATAGTTTACTTATAAACGACAATGATTATTCATTACATGCAGTGTGACGCGCCTTAAGACTCATCAAAGGTGATAGCATTATGGAAACTAACAGCTAGCTATACTAAAATGAGATATAACTCATGTTAAGTAATGGTAGCAACGAAAACCTACAAGAGCTACCCATACGAGCTACAAAATAACAAGAAAGCACATAGGTCTTAAAGCTCACAAGATTCATCATAAACGATACGTGAAAGCATACGGAAACCGACATTAGCTACTAAATAACAATAAGAAATAGCTTATAGCATACGAGAACCGACATTAACTATAACATGCATGGATGAATCATGTATATAAAAGTTAATCAATTATTTAACATGGATCGGTATATGGAAAGATAAACATGCAAGTTCGTAATATCTACGTAAAATAATTAGCCACGGTAAGCTCATATAGAACAACCATGTCAAATAAAGCATTAAAAATCAAGTCAAGAAAATTGAACCTCGAACGCATGCTCAACATACCAAACGGGCGCTTGCCTCGAAATTTTGCACTGTAAACGCAGAAAACACCACAAACCCTAAATAGCTTAAAAGATCATCAATTCGAGACACCCGAGCAACCTCGTAAACCCCTAGATATAACATCAAAACCCTAGATACTTAAGAAACCCTAGAAATCCTTTATTTATTTATTTAAAACAAAAACAGAAAACAATGAAAGTGGAGAGAAAACGTGTTGAAATCTTTTTTGAGCCCAAATGGAAGGGAAAACAGTGGATTTTGACTCTCAAAACGGTGTCGAACGGCCATAGGCGGTCCGCCACGCCGTCAAGCGCTGAACGAAGCTTTCCGTACCGGGGTCCCGCACGCCAAACGGACACTCGAGCCGAAAGTTATGGACAAAATACTAACTAGTGCTAAACGATCCCTTATATCCAAATGTTCGATCGCATAAAACGTGGAGTCGATAATTCAACCTCGGGATGTCCCGTAATCAAACTAGGTTACACTTCACGCTTAACAAATCGAGTAAAAACTTTTACACATTCTTAACCCTACGGTCATCGAAACACGGCAAAAATAAAAACTCAATTGATTTAACGCTACTTTTATTGAAAGAAAATAAATCGTGAATAAAATAGAGAAATTAACTCAATTAGATTCAACAAAAACACCGATTCACCGCAACGGCGCCAATTTGTTCGGAGGATTTTTGCATCATTAAACAAAACAATTTATAAACCCTAACCTATATGCAAAACTAACTCCTAACCGACCGAATATCGGTAATTGCTAGTAAAGCTGATAAGTAGGGGTCGATCCATAGTGAATCGATGTTGAATCTAGTTTTATTAATTCCTTAAATTGTTACTTACGAAAACAAATAAACGAAAGAACAAACATATAAGCACATAGAAAAATAAACCTAAGCTAAGAATAATAAAACGACCTAAACTAAAGATACACATGAGATTAAACATTACACAAACTAAGTGATTTCAACCAAGTTCATCTCATGATTTTAATTCAATATTGTGGTTTCACTTTTTACACGAGATACTAACTCCTAATTCCTTAGTGAATCCGCTTTCTCAAGCTATGAATTCCTAATCCCTTAGTGAATCCAATTATCGATCTCTCCTCTCTCGAATGTCGAGACCAATTTCATACAAAACGGGTGTAGATTCAAGTTAACTCCCCAGATTTTAGAATCTAGCAACCTAGATAATTAACCAATTAATTTGTCACGAATTAACGATTAAAGATCCTATCTTTCTATGGTGATCTAGCCTAACAACGACTCTCATCAACGTTAGACAACAATTAGCAACCAATCTCTCGATCTAGTCACACAATAGCATCATAAATCATGTAAAGCTACAAAACGAATCAAAGATCATAAGAATAAACAAAGGATTGAATAAATTAAAAGATAAACTCACTTAGTTTGGTACAATGGATGATCTCCATGAATCAACAAACTAAAAGAAAAGTATCCTAATCTAACCCGATCACCTTGAGCACAAGGCTCGGGTGATCGCCTTGAAACCTCGTAAAGTGCGGCCGAGTGTATTTTGTGTATGAAAAATCTGGCGTAATTAGGGTTGGGGCGATGCGGCTATATATAGAATACTAAGTCGGCCGTGGTTAAGTCGGCCGGACGCCCGGCCCAAGGTATCTGACGCCCGCCCGTGATGCGTTGAACTTTCGAGTCGGGCCGAAGTCTCGCCGACGCCCGCCCCGCAATTTTGAACGCCACCACCAAAATCTGAACATCCTGAATGTAAAGCTCCTCCCGACGCTGCCCAAAGATGTCAAACGCCTGCCCCACTGGAAGCCGCTTGATGAATCTGACGCTACCCACCGGTTCAACACTTGATTTCTTTCCTTATATCCTCTATTCTTCCATAAACTGATTGATTCCTTTCCACTCGAATTTATCTCTTTAAAAATCATCTTTCCATCAACAATGTGTATCTACAATGTAGGAAAACATACCAAAGCGTGACGATATTCCAAAATAATATAAAATCACAATTTAAGCACATAATTCGTTACGTTTTGCAATTTAACTATTGAAAACACCACTTGCTCAATATTTCAATTATAAAGCTCGATTTCTATGAAAACATCCAGATATGGGGGAAATTGACATAAAACATATCCTTATAAAACGTATAAAATCACCCTTAACAGAGGTGGAACTCTTGCTTTGAATTGATGATGTCTTAACCGGTGTTTTTAATTGAGATGGTATTTGCCATTTTTAATGGATGTAGGATGTTTACAAATGGGATGCTTCAAACTAGAATCACATTATCTGGGAACATATATGCCTGCAAGGCTCAAAAGTGAATTTGCCAAGTAATTTTTAAGGTTTTGTTTTATTGCAATGGAATCTGCTGAAGTTCTTTCACAAGCACACACACAAGGGGTGTCTTTTGACTTTGATCGGTATGTATTTTTTTGTGATGTGAATTGTGATGTGATGAATTGCAACTTCGAATATGTATTTGGAAGACACATATATGGTTGGATGAAGAAGGTGGCGAGAGTTACCGGAGTGATTTTATTGAGTTCTTGAAGAGGTGTGGTCCCGAGATTACTGATCCTATTCATGTTGTACTACAAAATCTCTTAAGATAATAAATTTTGATATAGTGAAGAACCTAGTAGAAAGCTTGAATACTTTTGTATGCCATTTGTTATGTGATCATCTTGAACAAAGGGTTGAGAGATGTAATTATAAGTTGCTAATTCTTTAACTTTCAACATCAAATGGACATTTAGCATGAATAGGATCAGCAACAGATGAAAAACTCTTCCTTCAGCAAAATCAAACATGTTAATCTCAGTATATTTTCTTTACTTTTAATTTTTGCATCATGTTTCCACAATATATACCCCTTACCCTCCTTCCTTCCCATCTCTTTAGCACTGACAAGTGATTTGGCCTCAATAAATCAAACTTGAAGATGCAATGACATTGATGCCACTCATTTACAGCTAGAGAATTGATGAATCGACATCGATGTCACCGCACATACAATTTGATACACAAATTTGGTAACTTTGTAAAATAAGTGTAGTGTCATTCAAATTAAGGGTGTAATCGAGCCGAGTCTAGTCGATACTCCCTAGGGTTTGAGCTCGACTGCCTAAAAGCTTGGGCTCAATCGAGCCATAAAAGCAAGATCAAACTCGACTTGCTAAGTACTCGATATAGCTCGACTCGCTCAGTAAGCTCAATTATTTTCTTAAAATTCATTTAATTTTTAATAAAACATAACAAGATCGGGCACAACTCGCCTAATACTCGACTTAATAATACGCTTTTGAATTACAAAAACAGGCGCTATGGTTTGCTTTCTGTTGGTTTTGGTGGTTTTCACAAATGCAACAACAATCTTCCATTGTTAACCCATGGAGAAATCAACTTCCAAGAGAGACTTTATGGGATTGAAGGGGCTTTTTCCGTGGTGTTGCACTTAATGTTGGGAGTCAGAGCTAGTGTATTATTTGTTGCATAGGTTATTACATTCTCCAGGATTATTTGTAATGGTTATGCAATACGGGACATGTGAAACAAGAAAAATAAAATGGTACACTTCTCACATTTTTTGAGAACAATTTTATTAAGTATAAGGTATTATTGTGATTGTGGCTAAAATTCTCATTTGTTAACTTCACAACATCATAAACTTGACTCTTCAATTTACATTCAAGAAAATTGGTGATTTGAGATATAGTCGATGTGGGTTTGAGTTTGATTTGGAAGAAAATTGGTGCATTGACATTAATTTGATAGTGGGTTTCAGTGATGATTTGGAATAAAATGTTGGTGCATTGGGTGGCACCGCATAGGTGTCACTTCATAAAATGTTGTTGTCACTGGTGTCATTTCATAAAATGTTGGTGTCATTGAGTGTCACCGCATAAGGTTTCACTTCATAAAATGTGATATCGTAATAAAGAGAACGAAAAATATGAATTATGGTGAAAGAATTATGTCGATCATAGTTTTATATCAAAAGATATAGCCGCTTGAAGTCGATTTTACGAAGAAGAAAAAATTGATTTTCTAAAATTAAGTCAAAAACTATCAAATGTCATCGCATTGTTGCATCATCAAATGTCATTGCATCGCGGGTGGTCATCGCATCGCGATGGTAACTACATCACGGTGGTCAATGCATCAAGAGTGGACAATGCATCGTGGGTGGTCACTACATCGGGTGGTCATCAGAATGCGGTGGTGAATGCATCGCGATGGTCATCGCATCACGGTGGTCAATGCATCGACGGTGGTCACTACATCACGGTGGTCAATGCATCACGTGGTCACTACATCGAGGTGGTCAATGCATCGGGGTTAATGAATCGGGTGGTCACCGATCTCAGGGTCAATACAACGCGTGGTCACCGTGATCGGAGTGGTCAATGCATCATGGTGGTCACCGATCGCGATGGTCAAAGAATCGTGGGTGGTCACTACATCACAGCTGGTCAATGCATCTCGGTGGTGACTACATCTTGGTGGTGACTGATCGCGGTCGTTAATGCATCGGAGTGGTCACTCATCGGGTGGTCATCGCGATCGGGTAGTCACTACATCACGATTGTCAATGATCGGGGTGGTCAATACATCGCGAGGTCAATGCATCGGGGGTGGTCACTACATCGCCGCGCTACTTCATTGCGGTGTCTCTACATTCATGGTGTCTCTGAATTGCGTGTCTCGATCACGGTGTCACCGCATCTCCGTGTCTTTACCGGATATACGTAAACCCAATCCGATCCGATCCATAATTAGATCATCGATCCGATTCACAAGACCGATCGAGACGCTAGATCACGCACAATGAAGCTACGAATCAAATTCGCATGCAATTTTACCATGATTTTAATTCACATAATTAATTAACATATTACAAGAAGGATGAAGAATTTACCTAATAAGGGATAAGCAATCAACAAAAGCGGAGAAGCGCAAATTTCCGTATTGTATCACCGTTTTACGACCGTGGACGCCGATCCTCGTAGAGAACTTCCTTGAATATGCTCCAAGAAAAACCTTAGTTTTTCCTCCTCCTAATTGCTAGAACAAGAAACTCTCTTTATATATTAGGGCGCAAATTGTAATGTAATTTGTGTTAGAGAAACTCTCTTTATATGAAATTAACTAGTCAAGAGAGAGTTATCTTTTTCACAATACAATTACCTATTTGCATATGAATAGATATTTTCCATAAAATAAGAGATAATTTTCATAATATCAATCTCTTATATATTTCTCATTAATTATCTAACAAATAAATAAATAATTAATTACACATGTGACATAATCTTGAAAAATTTCTTTCCTAATTTTCTCACAAAATATGGCGCCACCTATGCCATTTATTTTAATAAAAATGCCTTTTCTTATTTACATATTATTAACCAAATAAATAAAATTCAGATATATTCAAGATATTCATTAAATAGACCAACTATTTAATTTATTCTCAAGCCCAAAAACGAAAAACACTCAAGTGTGTTAGAGCTAACCCGGGACCATGGACCTATAACCAAAGAGCTAAAATAAATTGAATAAAATATTCATCGAATGCACTTATTTCTACTCACCTTTATTAATTCCGGAATTACACCACCATAAATCCAAACTCGAACTCTATCGATTATAGATATAACTTATTCTCAAAGCGCCGAGTCAATAAGTGTCCATTGATATAATCATTACATATAGACTAACCCTAATAGATTATCCGTAACGGCGAAGGATTATTTCCGTAAACCTTCTTCATTACATCTTATCCTTATTTACCATCAACCCACTAGTGATCAATTAGTTCATAACCAATACGAACTCGGCCGATCGATCGCTTCTAAGATCAACAAATAAGGGGATTGTCTTTTGCTTCCCACAGAAGGAACGGATTCCATATATGTGAAACACACACTCCTCACTCATTCCGCATTAAGTGCCAACGTGAAAGTGATTTGGACCGCGCCTCTAGTAATCCTTAACGAACACATCAAACCCTATCTTGAAACAAGTAGAATCTGCAATCACTTCAGATTAAGGTTAATCCATATATGATCATCTTGTGATTTAATAAGATTTCTCAATCTCGAATTATATGAGAAATGCACATTAAATCGGTCCAAATTCCTATATGACTACATCATATATAAATGCCTCACTTAGATAACCAATATCGACGGTCCGTATAAGACGGTCACACCATAAAGTGTTATGTGCCCATTAATGGTGGTTTAATCAGAGACCCCATACTTTGATTAATTTCACCACGGACTAACAATTCAAGTGTATCACCATAAACTTAATCCTCATGTGTGACACACACTAAGTTATATGGCTACATATGATACGACTTGGGGTTTTCAGCAGTGTATTAAACATAAGCACAAAGCAAATAATAAGATGAAATAAAATCTGTCATTTATTATGTAAAAAAATTTACATAAATTGTCTTACGGGCACTACACCTAACAATCTCTCACTTGCCCGTAATGACAAGCAACTATTGTTTTTAATCGACTAGCATATTTCTCCCACTTGCTCTAAAGCAGATTTAGAGACATGTTTCTCATTCCCATACCCTTCAAGTGCTTGTCAAAGACATTAGATGCCAAATGCCTTGGTAAACATGTCACTAGGTTGTCGGCCGAGGTGATCTTTATGATCGAATGTCGCTTATGTGCACGATCTCTCCGATCGTGGTACTTTATCTCTATGTGCTTTGACCTCTTATGACTTCATGCTGTTCCTTGAACTCGACACCGCTTCATTTTTGTCACAATAAAGTGGTATTGAGCCGCTTTTATTCGAATTACTTCCAAATCACCAAGAAACTTCTTGAGCCATATAGTCTTCTTAGCCGCCTCGTAGGTCGCTATGTACTTGGCTTCCATAGTTGAATCAACAATGCTAGGTTGCTTTATGCTTCTAAAAATACGGCTCCACCTCTAAGAGTAGACACTAAGCCTCGAGATCGACTTATTTATCATCCTTATCCTGATCGAAAGCCGTAATCACAGTAGCCTACTTATATTCATGTTGGACATATTATAGTTTTAATGATGAGTGCCGACTAGCTATTATAGAGCAAAGGCAAAAAGATGTCTAGATTAAATGCATAGGTTTACTAGAGTTTGATTTTCTATAGGTTTGATCAAATAAGCACAAGAAAAGAGGTCACCGACTTTTATCAAAGAGACTCTATCTAGGTCAAGAGGGTGTCTATATTAGAGAGTGTCTAAGAACCCGCCATGGTTGAAGGTCGAGGGTTCAAACTCGCTTATTGAAGGTCGAGGTTCAAACTCGCTTATGAAGGTCGAGGATCAAACTTAGTATTTATAGTCAAGGATGTGGAATCGTAATTTAGTGAAGTCTCGTGATGACCCAAACTCGATTACATATACCTTGTGTATAAGGTCTAAGTTCCATAAAAGTGAAGTTGATGATTGAACTTGGTTAGTGGTTATAATGGTGTACTCTAACTTCATAATAAAAATTTAGATGAGAAGCAATAAATTAAGTGTTTATAAACACACAGTATACAAAGCACTGTAAGTCACCGACAGATTTGGACATCACCAGACTTACACTCTGTGTGTCTCACGAATGAAAGATTCGAATTAATCCAACTTTATCTTTGGAAAATTAAATGCATAAGGATGGATTACAAGCTCTAGATTATTCAAAAATCAATGGTCAAGATAAACAAAACGCTGGAAAGATTCGCATCTTTATCCAATGGAAATAAGTCAATGGTTGGACAATCCAGATCATTAAAAAGCAAGATCGATGCTGGTCGCATTTATGTGCAGAGGTAAAAAGCAAGTCAAGATAGAGACAAATCAAACGGCTATATTTGAATTTCAAACACAAGTCACAAAGATTCACACATATAAATAGGGGACTCTTGATTCATATTGAAGATGATGAAAAAGATTTACAGAGGCAATAATATAAAGAAAATAAAGCAGGAAATTTATCAAGTGCAATCTTACCCTGTTGAGCATCACTGAGCTATCAATTTGCTGATCAAGAATTTTCTTCAAGTGTAACCTGCTAACAAGTTACATCAGGTATACACACTTGAAGACCTTAAGCTTCTGATCATTTCATCCTGATCAAAAGCTTCAGAAAGCTGAATAACTTACTTGATTCAACCCTTCTTTTTCAAAAAGTTTATTGAAGACTGAGAAGCACTTTTGAAGTGTCAAGAACGGTTGTTTGTGGTGAAACTAGTGAAGAGGCAATCCTACCTTTAAGGACCAAAGTGGAATACTTTGGAGCAAAGAATCCTACATGTTTCAAGTGTTCACTTTGGAAGCCATAGTCATTGGTGAAGGACAAACAAATTTTATGGATTTTTGTAACAACAACCTCAGAATCTCTAGTGAATTTCCTCCAACATCATAGGAGAAGAGTGGACCGACAGACACACCACCCGAACCACTATAAATCTTGCCTACTTTACTTTATTGCATTTACATTCTCGCAATTTACTTTATCAAAGATACTCATCACATCAACCTAATGAAACTAGAAACTGAATCACACTACTTGCACTGCTGAGTATCCAATACTTAGTATCATATTTTTAACAACAAGTAACAAGGCTTAATATAATACATCTCGCTGCAACAAATTCAATAGCTTTAATAGTCACAGACTATTGAGTGGTCGAGAGACTATTGACCCTACCGAGTTTGTAAAGCTCCAAAAAGTTTTTAAGTGTTAAGTTTATTCACCCTCTAAACTTAACCAAAGCCTTTCAAGGACCAACAATTGGTATCGAGCAAAGGCTTCGCTCTAAAGTAATCGTGATTTGTTGTGCTTGTGAAAACTTTGAAAACTTTTTCTAGTTTCTGCTTTTCAAAGCTTTGCATCATAGATAACAATCAAGAAGCTAGACTATGTTGATGTGCTCTCTAGATCGCTTTGATGAGTATAAATGTCGATGCGCTTTTTCTAGTCGCTACACATGATGAGATGATGGATGTGTCCGATTGATGGACCACCGAAATCACTAAAGCCATAACTATGGATGGTCAAACTCGATTGTTCCAAAGCCAAAAAGAGAGTGGTGTCAAGATAGAAAAGAGCAAACTCGAACAATATTAGCATAGATATCATTTACGTAATCCTAGATAGCAATATGTAAATGAAGGTGAAAGATTGCGAAACCGCAAAAGAGTTGTGGGAAAGATTGCAACTAATTTGTGAAGGCAATCGATGATATGAAGAAAAACAAAATCGCAGTGGCCAAACAAAAATTTCAAGAGTTCAAAATGAAATCGATGAAACCATTGAACAGATGGAGTTCAGTTCAATGCAAACATGGATGAACTCACCCTGCTGAATGTGGTCTACACAAAGGAAGAGATCAATGATAGCAAAATACTTAACCGCTAACCTTAACCGACAGAGTATCGGGTCAACGGTAGTATAGTGGTTTCAAGGTCGAATCCACAGGGAGTAATAGTGAAGTACCAAAGTCGATGTCTAAACTTGGTTCAGTCAATATTAAGTGAAAAGATTAACAACTAATGCGTAAATAACGATTACACTACCGGTTTTACTTATATGATTAAAAAGCATAGCCGAACTATGATCCAAATGGGTTACTTTTACCCCATAGGAAAGACTTGACAATGAGTGTGTCTTAACCGACCTACCTATCCAATCCAGCTTTATATGACATCCACAAAAAGTCAACTCCTTATTCTTGCAAGTATGTCCAACAACTCTCGCTAACCCCCATACTAGGCTTATTAACCTCCCTTTATAAAGCTAACTCACCTAACATGGTTGACTGTAATAATGAGCCACTGGGAACCCGATAGAACCTCACATAGGCATAGTCCTAACGCCTAGCTAGGTTGTCAATCTAACAATCAAGGCTATGTCTTGTGATTCTAAAACCCGTATCCCACACCTCACCGCAAAATACATATATAAGCTCGATGTGTGTGTAATAAAGAACAAGGTTGTCAATCTCATTCAAAGCTATTAAAACAATCAAAACAAGTTTTAGAACATGAATTCATCATACAAACGCTTAATTAAGCGCTACACAACTCCCATCTCATCCCCTTTGGGATTTTCACATGTTTTCACATAATTCACCACACAACTACTTTAGCTACTCATAATCATACTAACAACGAAGTAATTAAAGGAAATTATACTAAGAACAATAATAAACGAAAGCATAATCATCATAAAAATAAAACCTTGAATGTTGAAGAAATAATCCACCAAAAAGTCGAATCTTTCTATTGAAACGGAAAATTAATCTAGAGAAAGTATGTAGAATCAAAGGATTTAATCTATGGAATACGGGGATCAAAGGGTGTTTAAACTACTCAAAACCTCCCTAAGATGCCCAAAGTCGTCCCCGATCGAATAGGGGCTGAATGAGCTGTGTATTTATAATGTAGGTCTAAAATCGCCTCGCTATTCCCGAACGCCCGTCCGGTCATGTCGAATGCTAGTTTGGCCCAACTTGACCTGCCTTCAAGAAATCGTAGATAACTTCCTGTGTAGAGATCCTATTTGAACGATTCAAGATGAGTTGGAAAGCTCGCTCAATTACCTACAATTTTCATGAAGACGACTTGACCGTAAAATGCCTCCTAAAATGACGATTAAAGGGTCAGCGTGGCGAACTGATGTCGCTTTGGCCAAACGCCAGCTTGTTTTATACGAGTCGGGCTAAACCCATCCAAACATGCGCTTGAGGTGATTTGGACGCTAGTTTGCCCGAAACCCAACTTTCAAGATCATGAACGCCCGCTTGAGCCGCCCGACGCCGCTTGCACCAAGCTTCAGTATTTTGATCATAACTTCACTTCTAGGGCTCCAAATGAGATGATTCAAAATGCATTGGAAAGCTGATTCAATCCTCTACAACTTTTATCAAGACAAATATTCCTGAAAGTGTCTCCAAGTGTGACCAAAATGCCCTGAAGTGACTGGTTCAGATTTCACAATGATTCTTCACTCTTTTCTCCTCCTTGGCCCCAAATCTCGTTCTTTCTCACGACTCTCTTCCTTATTATTGACCTTATACATCAATCTAAGCCTGAAAACAAAGACACGAACACCAAGGCATAATATACATTGACAGAAACGTAACGAAATCCACATAAAACACGAGTTTTTAGGACAAAAATGCCTTTAGTCTCGAAACATGCATATATGTGAATATCGTTCATATCCTGCCCATAATAGCCCATAATAACCATGAATAACTCGTAAAAGGAGGTAATCTCATATAAGAAATACACAACAATTTGACTCCCATCAACTACCCCCCACTTAGCTTTTGCTCGCCTCGAGCAAACAAAGCGACTTCTAAAATGTAACATGAGTCAACATTGTAGTCATACACAGGATCATCATATGCAAAGGGCAAGTGTAAACAACCAGGCAAATGCAATTGAGTCTAATCCTCCCTTATTACATAAACGGAATGTGAGTGTGTGCATAGCTTCTCATTCATTCATCACAGTTAACCGGTTCAGATTATAGATGCATGACTATTGTTGTTACACCATAGGCTTATACTTCATAAACATCTCCACTAATCGAGGTCAAATCAAGGCTAACTAAGGTCAGGCAGGACTTTCATGGTTGTAACGTTAAGCTAGGATGGGGCTAAACGAAAGGATAAAATGAATATCAAAAGAGAAAAACGAGTGAGCTTAATCAAAACTTCTTGAAATTGCCTCATAACTCACCTCCTTAGCTTGGCTCAAGCAAGCATTCTCCTTCTTTACTCTCAAATTCCAACATACTTTAATGAAAACTCGTTCACCAACGCCACTTTGGAAGAATTAATACATGGCCTTCATCAAACATTCTTTGACTCAACTTTTTCCAAACACTTCGTTCCATTTTTTTTGACTGATTTTGATTTTGATTTTTTTTCTTTTTCTTATTTTTTCCATAAACCAAACACCGACACTTTTTCTATCCCTTCTCATTCGTAGTACAAAAGATTTACCAACACCATACTTTGATACACATCTTCACCACCCCACACTTGTGCTAGCAAGTGTGCCCAAAATAAGATTAAAACTCACTCGTAGGGTGCGAAAGAAATGTAGACCACAAATAAAGGCTAAGGGTCGGTAATTATAGGCTCAATCACGAATGGCTAAAGTTCGGGTGGGGGTCTAACCACCCTACAAAGGCTCAGAGGGGTTTCTGTGGAAATTATGTACTGTGGTTGGTCGCTTGGCTCTAGTCGGGTCAAAGAAATGCCAGACCATCATCCCTTAATCTACCAAGATTGACCTTTCTATTTCGCCTCAAGTTAATCATATAAGTTCTAGGTAATGTAATAGACTATGCCAACTATAAGCATCACTAATTACCATAACTCATGATAGCAAAATAACTAATCGCTAACATTGACCGACAAAGTATCGGGTCAACGGTAGTATAAAGGTTGTCAAGGTCGAATCCACAGGAGTAATGTTCAAGTACCAAAGTCGACTTAGAACTTAGTTCAGGTCAAAATAGTGGTAGAGAGATATTATACTAATGCAAAAGTAAAGATTATACTAATGAGTTTATTTCTAGGTATTAAAGGGTATAATCGAACTATGATCCCATGAGCTACTTTTACCCCTAAGGAAAGACTTAACAGGGAGCGTGTCTTAACCGACCTACCTATCCAATGTAGTTTAACGACATCCATGGGTGCCAACTCCTAATTCTAGCGATTAGACTGAACAACTCGATCTAACCACCCTATGTGAAGTTAATTAATTCTCCTTTAGAAAACCGATTAACCTAACATGCTTAAGCTCTGTGCTCGAACAACGATGACAAACCTCAGATTGGAACGGACTCTAACAACTAGGCCGAATCTACGCAACGATCCTAAAACCCTTATCCCACATCTCACCGCAAAATACATCTATAAGTTCGATGTGTGTGACAAAGGAACTAGGTGATCAATCTAATTCAAAGACGTTAAAATAAGTTTTAGGACGTGGATTAATCATTTAAACAATAATATTACGCACTACACAACTCCCTATCTCATCCCCCTTAGGGTTTTCGCTCGCTTTCACATAATTCGACTACACATGAATTTAGCTACTCATAATTATGCTAATAAACAAAATAAGAATTGAAATCATGCTAGAAATAATAAAAGAGAAAGTATTCATTACCATAAAACTGAGGAGAAATCTGATCTGAAAAAGTGTGACGAAATAATCCACCAAAAGAACAATCTTTGGAACTTGAAACGTAAAACTAAGCTATAAAAAGTGTTTAGAATCAAAGGAAATTATCTAGGGAATCAAGGGATCAAAGGGTGTTTAATCTATGCTAAAATCACCTAAGAAAAGTCTGAAGTCTGCAAAAACATGAGTAGGGGCTGAATGAGCTGCGTATTTATAGATTAGGTCGAAATCTGCCATTGCCGGTCCCGACGCTGCCTGGTCCAGGTCGACACCAGGCCCGCTCGGAAATAAGAAGATATTAGGGCTTTGTCTTCATTGGACAAAGTTCGCATTCCTCCGACGCCCGTCTGGTAACTTATGACTTGAGGCTTTTCGACCCTGGACGCTTGTCTCAGAAACTTGACGTCCGTCTGATGTTAAATGAAGCCGTGAATCGGGCCGAGCCTACCCAAACGCTCGTGATGGGGTCTTTTGACGCCCGCCCAGCCAAAAACATAACTTTCTAAATGAGTGTCAATGCCGAGGACGCCTGCCTGGAATGAGCAAACGCCTGCCTGATGTGGCCTTCCTCGACGCCTGCCTGAGGTATATCAAACGCCTGGCCTGGCTTGTCCTCATCCCAAACTTGGCTTTTCTTCATTTTTTATGCTACATTTGGGCCACGATCACGCCTCATAGTCCAAAACATCGCCTTCCGGGTCCTCGAGTCACCTAAGTCCTGCAATAACATAGACAAACAAACACCACGCATAATTCCGCAAGACAAAAGCGCTGAAAAGAGTGAAATATTGCTAAAAGGCGGAGTTTACTATCGATATGACAGCTTTAACTCCCCGTGTATATAATTCCCGATATTACTTCGACACGGTCTATATCTACCCAAAACATGCCAATAAGGTGATAAACGGGGTTAAATCGCACCCCAAAGTACAAGAAAGTTGACTCCATCAACCACCCCACACTTAGCCTTTGCTCGCCCTCGAGTAAGTTAGGCGCCTAAAATGCATAATGGGATCAACTTTACGACACATGCATAGCGCCACGACATCAAGGCAAAAGTAAAGTAGACAATGAACGACACCACTTGACTCTATCTTACCACAAAAACGGCGTGTGTGATATAAACCGAGGGCTACACTCAAAATGATCACCGGCTTTGAATACCGACCAAATGACTACACACAACTCATACCGGCTAGAATCTCCACTAATCGAGGCAACCAAGGCTAAATATGGTCAAGTAGGACTTGAAGGGTTATAATGTCAAGCTCGGGACGGGTTAATCGAAAGGAAATTTTGGGACTCGAGAAAGAGAGAAACACGAGTGAACCTAATCATTTCATGTATTCTCGCTTGAAACTACACCAAACCACACCAAAATTCTTTCAATTCTTTCAGACTCATTTATAAACAACCACAACCTTAACATCATACTCTTATTTGACTCCTTCTTTTTTCAACTTTATTCAAACTTCTTCTCTCTTTTTTTTTCATTCTTTTTCATTGCTTTTCATTTTTTTCTTCTCTTTTTTTTTTTCGAACCACAAGCCTCACAATATACTCCTCGAGCTCCTCCCCTTCATATACTAGCTCGCACTCACTAACTCCTCTCGAAGCACGCACCAACTCCCACCCCACACTTGCTTCAGCAAGTGTGTCTAAAGCAACGACTAAGTCCACTCGTAGGGTGATCAAAGGAAACATGACCAATAATAAAGCTTAGGGTTAGGGTAATGCAGGCTAAGTAAGTAAATGGCTCATTTCGGACGGTGGTCAGACCATCCTATCAAGGCTTAGAGGGGTTACGAGGGAAAAATGTTGGGATTTTGGCTTATTTGGCTCTGGCTAAGTCAACGAAGCGCCATAACTCTCATCCCGTATCCGGCCTAGGTCAACCTCTCTATTTCGCCTCGAAACTAGTGGTATGAGTGTGTATAGCAATCAGACTAAGTACAACCAAGGTCTACGTGCAGTAAAAAAGGGTTCGTATCATGACAAAATAAAATCGCCCGGCATACATTACTCATTTACTAAGACATCTACCAAATCCATCTTGAGAAACATGCATATAACGCGGTGTCAAATCATGAAAAGTTTTAAAATTTTAAGCCACGAACTGACTCGAAAACGGACATTAACTAAGCATATCACAATTAATGGCATATTTATAAATCGAAACAATAAAGCTAAGTCGTATCCACCCCCCACTTCGAATGAAGCACTGTCCTCAGTGTGTGAATGAGATAGAAAAGGAGACTTAGCTTTAGACCCGCCAGAAAGGCGCTATCGAATCCCTTAACAGCCGTGAGAAAACACGGCCCGAATCCCTATACCAAACAAAAACAACCACAACAAAGAATGCACGGGACATGGTCCTCGTGCCAAAATATTGGGTAGGGAAGAGGAATAACAAGAAACGGCCCTCACACGCCGTAAAAATTCGATATGCAAGTGTAAAGCACACGCTGGATTGCTATAGATGGATGATCGACCCAAGCGGGTAAAGCACATAATTTTTGATCCTTTGATTGTAACCTTCGCTTTCAACACAATTTATTATCAAACCTCATAAAACTCGAGATAGTGGTGGGTTGCCTCCCACCGAGCGCCTTTGTTTTATGTCGTGGGCTCGACCGGATGACGCTCAACTGACGCAACTCAAAACAACCTCAAATAACATACCAAATAAGCACATAGCATGTCAACCAAATTCAGTATTCATAAGTGTGAGCATGCCCAATGATATACCTAGTGCAAACATCAAAAGATTCGAACTAGTGAACGGCTTACCTCTATCCTTGTAGACATTTAAACGCTCTCTCTCGCCCCCAACTCCAAACGAAATATCTCCAATCTGAGCATCACTAGTGGTCAAAAAGGGACGACCTAACAGGACAGAGGTCCTAGAGTCCATATTCATGTCAAGAATCACAAAATCTACAGGGAACACTAACTTGCCTACCTGAACTAGAACATCTTCAGCTACCCCCAACGGTTTCCTCACCGACCTATCAGCCATTTGTAGGGTCATTCCCGTAGGCTCTAAATCACCTAACCCTAATTTTTCATATAAAGCCTTAGGCATCAAGCTCATAGAAGCTCCTAAATCACATAAAACATTTTCAATTACAGTATTGCCTATGGTGATAGGAATGGTGAAACCTCATCTATCTCTCATCTTAGGGGGAATTTTACTGTCATAAACTGCTGAACACTCCTCCCTCATCTTAACTACCTTACCCATTTTCTCTCTACTGGCCAACATCCCTTTCAAACACTTAAAATACTCAGGCACACTAGCAACTGCCTCTAATAGGGGGACATTGATCTCTACCTTCCTAAGAATGTCAAGGAACCTATGCCGATTTTCAAGAAGAACCGGCTTCTAGTGGCCTTTAGTGGGTAAGGCAACGATTCTCATCAAAATCAAGAGGGGGAGGGGCATAAATTCATGTTTACCTCGAGCTTTTGGCCTTGGAGGCCCGGATGATGTAGCTTCTTGTCTTGTTGTCGGGCTTGCTCGGTTCCTCCTCTTTATATCCAAAACTATGAAATCTTGCTTCTCCTTTTTTCACTCTCTTGGATTGAGCCGCTTGCTCTCTCTCGCCTTCTAGTGCCCTCTCTTTCCTAGAAATCGCGAGATCTCTCTGACAAAGAAACTAACTCTCTTCTCATAGCTTCCAACTCAATTTCCATTATCTCTCTCTCTCGCGCTTTAGTTTCATCCATTTCATCCAAATATTTCTCTCGCTTCGACCCTCTCTTTGGTCGGTCCACTCCAAATTCTCTACCACTTCGTGAATATTGCATTCACTTGTCTCGGTTCTCCGCCAAAGATCACTCAAATTCTTTTTCAAAGTGTGTTTGTGATTTGCCCAACTTGGGTTTCCAAATTCAATGGCGGAGTGAGTGGCCACTTTTGCTCAACAAAGATTTTTATTCAATTCGTATACGAATCCTATCCAATCTTTCCAGATTATCTCAATGACGCCTTCGAGCACCGTAATTGTTCAATTGTTGAGTGTTCTGATTGTTCTGGTGAAGATGAGCATTCGGATGCTGATATGTGCTGCACCATCAAGCTTCGAGTGGTCGATTTGCTTGCCGATTACCTCCCGCCCCGATTCGATTCCACCTTGACTCGCCCCACTCGATTCGCCCTTGATTATTCTCGCCCCGCCTCCGATTATTCTCATTGCTGGTGGCCCTGTTGCTGATTGTTCTGATACATGCCTTGATCGGTATTTTGATAGGCATTCTGATTCTGGGGGTTCTGATTCCAAGATTGGTTATTTGGGCTTTGGTTATGCCTGAGCCCTTGGTTATGATTGTTATTGTTTCGATTCCAATTCTGCCCATGTTGGTTCTGATTCCAGTTACCCCCATTACCTTGTCCAATATAGCTCACATTGTAACGCTGGCGCTTCTTCCATGCCATACTCGAACCACGCCGCCTCGTTGGTTATCAAAGTTCTGATTCCACTATTGCTGGCCAAACTCTTGCTGATTCATATTCATCTGCCCCATTGCATAGATATCCATTCGCTGTTGGTCATTCTGGTTTCCAGACTGTTGTTGTACTGGAGTAGGTGTCAACTGTTGGGGATAAGTGGGTTTTTTCGATGATGCACATTCCATGGCAAAATGTCCACCTCCACAAAGTTGGCATTGCTGTGCCTTTTTCCATTCTAATTCCATTCGGTCCATATTTAATACCATTTCTTGCATTTTGTCGTGCATGGCCGATTCTCGATCGAGTTCCTCTTTTAGCAAATTCACACTTTCCATGGGGGCTTTCTTCTTCTTTCTGCTCGACCCCCATTGTTCTTCTCCATCTTCCGCATTCTCAATCTGTCTCATAGCTTGTTCTGGCAGCAGATTCATGATATCTCCGCCACTGGCGGCATTCAGCTTATTCTGGTTCATTGGCTCTAAGGCCCTGAATAATATAATAACCTGTTCCACCATAGAAAACCGTGTGGAGGGCATCTCTTCAGTAGACCCCTGAATCTCTCATAAGTCTCTTTTAAGGTCTCTCCCTCGAGACCGTCAAACGAAGAGATTTCTTCCTTTGATCCGCAATCTTCGCCGGAGGAAAATACTTCTTCGTAAACACTCGCTACATCTACCCAAGTATGTAGTGAATCGTTGGGTAATGAATCATACCAATCTTTAGCAGCTCCTCAAAGGTAAAAATGAAAACTATCAACTTTATTGCCTCGTCACTAACCCCATATATCTCATCGTCCCACAAATTTGAAGAAAATGATCTAGAAAGTCGCTTTGGTTCTCGCTTGATTTCCGTGAATAGAGCATGTTCCCCAACATGTTCGTAATATTTTGCTTGATGTCCATGTTGTTTGCATTAATTGGGGCACTCTAATTGATTGTGCCCTATAACCTTTGTGGGGTGGTAACATAGTCTCGACGGACTCTCGGTCTCTCGTACTGCTCGCCGAGCCATCGGGGCCGATAATTCATCGTTGTTGCAAATGATAAAACTCGCCGCATGAGGGGTTGCCGAGGATACGGATTTTGGAACCCCCGTTGATTCTCCTGCTCCTTTAGCATTTGTAGTACTTTTTCGATCAGAGATTGGTCATACCGCCTCAACTCGCCGAGTGTTCTGTTGTTGCAACGGGCGCCGCCGAGTACGCCGTGTTCCTCGCTCTATTTACCCTAAGTCGTTTATCACCGCTTCCCAACCGCCCAAACTGGCCCACCTCGGTTACTCCCACCCGGTTCTCTCGAGTGTATTGAGGGTCGATCGCTTGGTCGGAGTCTCAACCCATCATTCTCCAATTGTTCTATACGATCACGGATTGGGGTCAATTGTAAAGTTGTATCTCCGAGGTTGGATGTACCGCCCGCATTGTTGTGCTCGATTAGGGGCTCTTTGCCATCTCTATGATTCGGTGAATCTTCCATTCCCTCTGAGGATTCTGAAAATAAATTTTCTACTACCCCTTCTTCCTCAAACAAAGGGTTCGGACTGGCAATCAGAGGTTCTCCTCGGCGTTGACTATTTCTATGACGTGCAAAAGCTTCAATTTCTTCAAGGGCTTGATGAGTGGTTTTTTGGAGCTTCGGGTCATTCACTGACAAACAAGAAACAACAAGAAAACAAAATAAAAACGACCTAAGCCCAAGCTTTCGGTCAACTTACAAGATATTAAACGTTAATCCCCGGCAACGGTGCCAAAATTCTTGATAGCAAAATAACTAACCGCTAACTTTGACTGACAGAGTATCGGGTCAATGGTAGTATAGTGTTGTCAAGGTCGAATCCATAGGGAGTAATGTTCAAGTACCAAAGTCGACTTAGAACTTAGTTCAGGTCAAAATAGTGGTAGAGAGATATTATACTAATGCAAACGTAAAGATTATACTAATGAGTTTACTTCTAGGTATTAAAGGGTATAGTCGAACTATGATCCCACGAGCTACTTTTACCCCTAAGGAAGGACTTAACAGGGAGCGTGTCTTAACCGACCTACCTATCCAATGTAGATTAACGACATCCACGGGTGCCAACTCCTAATTCTAGCGATTAGACTGAACAACTCGATCTAACCACCCTATGTGAAGTTAATTAATTCTCCCTTTAGAAAACCGATTAGCCTAACATGATTAAGCTCTGAGTCGCCGAACAACGATGACAAACCTCTCAGATTGGAAACGGACCTAACAACTAGGCCGAATCTACGCAACGATCCTAAAACCCTTATCCCACGCCTCACCGCAAAATACATCTATAAGTTCGATGTGTGTGTGACAAAGGAACTAGGTGATCAATCTAATTCAAAGACGTTAAAATAAGTTTTAGGACGTGGATTAATCGTTTAAACAATAATATTACGCACTACACAACTCCCTATCTCATCCCCCTTAGGGTTTTCGCTCGCTTTCACATAATTCGACTATACATGAATTTAGCTACTCATAATTATGCTAAAAACAAAATAAGAATTGAAATCATGCTAGAAATAATAAAAGAGAAAGTATTCATTACCATAAAACTGAGGAGAAATCGATCCAAAAAGTGTGACGAAATAATCCACCAAAAGAACAATCTTTGGAACTTGAAACGTAAAACTAAGCTATAAAAAGTGTTTAGAATCAAAGGAAATTATCTAGGGAATCAAGGGATCAAAGGGTGTTTAATCTATGCTAAAATCACCTAAGAAAAGTCTGAAGTCTGCAAAAACATGAGTAGGGGCTGAATGAGCTGCGTATTTATAGATTAGGTCGAAATCTGCCATTGCCGGTCCCGGACGCTTGCCTGGTCCAGTCGACGCCCGTCCGCTGGAAAATAAGAAGATATTAGGGCTTTGTCTTCATTGGACAGCGTCGCATTCCTCTGAGACGCCCGTCTGGTAACTTATGACTTGAGGCTTTTCGACCCCTGGACGCTTGTCTGTAAACTTGGACGTCCGTCTGATGTTAAATGAGCTTCGTGAATCGGGCTGAGCCTACCCAAACGCCCGTCTGGGGGTCTTTTGGACGCCCGTCCAGCCAAAAACATAACTTTCTGAATGAGTGTCAATGCTGAGGATGCCCGTCTGGAATGAGCAAACGCCCGTCTGATGTGGCCTTCCCTCAGACGCCCGTCTGAGGCATATCAAACGCCCGTCTGGCTTGTCCTCATCCCAAACTTGGCTTTTCTTCATTTTTTATGCTACATTTGGGCCACGATCACGTCTCATAGTCCAAAACATCGCCTTCCGGATCCTCGAGTCACCTAAGTCCTGCAATAACATAGACAAACAAACACCACGCATAATTCCGCAAGACAAAAGCACTCGGAAAAGAGTGAAATATCGCTAAAAAGGCGGAATTTACTATCGATATGACAGTTTAACTCCCCATGCATATAATTCCTGATATTACTCTCGACACGGTCTATATCTACCCAAAACATGCCAATAAGGTGATAAACGGGGGTTAAACTGCACCCCAAAGTACAGTAAAGTTGACTCCCATCAATCAACACCATAATTCTTAAAGCTTTACCTCGCGAAGAAGTTTGGGAAATGAAGGTTATCATATGGAAGAATCCAGAGACTACATGAAGAAGACACCTTCAAATTGTTTTCGATCTCAAAGCATATGAATTCAAAGCAAGGATCTTGTTCCAAGTGTTTGAAAAAGAAACAATAAAGACTACTACATTGGCTATTGCACATAAAGAAGAATCATCAAGTGTTCAAGATGATGTGTAGGATGAGATGCAAGATTAAATAGCCTCACTGAGTAAGAAGATCAACATTATGAAATCTGGAAGATGATCTTCAAGAATTTCAACAAAAAGACAAGTGAGAAAAAGGAAGAATCCAAGAAGGATCATGACCTTTTGTGCTTTCACTGCAAGAAACCAGGACATTTCAAACCTGAATGTCTTGAATTAAAACAAAAGAAGGATCCTGACTACTTGTTCTTTAACTACAAGAAACCTGGACATTTTAGACTTGATCGCCTGCACTCACGGAAGAACAAGAGTCACAGAGAGAAGATCCGGCAAGAAAGCTTTGGTTGTCGATGATGAATCGGCTATAAAGTGGAATCAGAAAAAGAAAATGAATCTGATGATACTGCACTTACTGCACATATGGATGATTATGCTTTGATGGCCAATATGGATGAAACTGAGGAGGTATATAGTTCTGTATCTGTAAATACTCTTGCTGAAAGTCATTGTGAATCTACTTGTGGTTCAAATCCAAAAACATTTGACTATGAAGAACCCCTAGATGCCCTCTTTAATCAACTGAGGAAAATAGAATCTGGTTATGAGATTGTGAAGGCTAAAAGAGAGCTACTTCAATCAGAAATTCAAAGGTCAAATGCTGAATTAAGAATTCTCAAAGCTAAGGAAAAGGATTATGGACAGAATCAATCTAAGTCTGCTGCACCTGCAGTAGCTACTGAATCTGTAGCACAATCCAGTTCCACCATTGCATTCAAATATGGAAATCCTTATAGTGATAGAACATGCCTTGGATTTGAAGCTCAACAATCTTCTAAGGTTGGATCTAGTAAGGCTACTGAACCTAGTACTAGAATTGGTCCTAAGTTTGTACCTACACAAAATCCAACACCTCAAAAGGTTGCTAAGGCAGTAAAACCTACTGAGAATGCTGCAAAGAAGCAAAATCAGAAGTCCAAAAGGACAGTAGTACCTAACAAAAAGGGTACATCCAAGGGTATGACTACTGGACCTTCTAGACCTAATGATAGAAGACCTGTTGCAAAGTCTGCTGGACCACAAAAAGGGAAAAATCAGAAATATTCCAAAGATAAGAATGCTAAACCCAAAAATGTTAATCATTCAAGGGATACTTATCTTAGGAGGAAAGGCAGATTATTCCCTGTTGATGAAGATTGGAATATTCCCGCCCTCGCTTTTAAAACAACATGATTTAACCATAATGCTAGGGTAAGACCTCAAGAAGGGAATTTGCCGAGGACTCAACATAGTATCACCACAGACCTCAAGAGAGACCACAATATAGGGTTGTTCCTAACATGCAAATCTTATGGTTATGCTAGTTCTTTTAACAACAAAAATCACTTCAAACAGCACTTTGTACCAAAAGGCCAGAAACCATATGTGAATCCTACACAACCAAATGTTAGATTTTACGGAAATGTAGGATACATATATGAACAAAAGTGCAACACTTTCCAAAGAAGACCATATAGAAATTTTCCAAAAGTAGCGCTTACCATTGACCACTATGGACCCAAATAGGTTTGGGTACCTAAAACATATTAAGTTTGTTTTGTAGGGTGTCCGCATTACTTTGACATGGTCGCTCCGGACATATGACAAGTAAGTAAGCACTGCTTTGACAAATTTTTGTGGCAAAGGATGGTCCAAGAGTCAATTTTGGAAACAAGGACACACCAGATGTACAAGAGGATATGGAATGGATTGACAATAAAAATGTTGCATATGTTGAAGGTTTGGATTACAACTCACTTGAGCAATCGACAATTTCAGTGACATGGGTTACAAAGTAACTTTTGACAAAGGCTACTACAATCACATGAGTGCAATGGGAGAACAAGTTGTGTTGACTGGACGCATACAACAAAGCATGTATGTGGTGGATTGGTCTACTGCTGTTTCAGAAACATGTCTTATTGTGCATACAAAGTCAGAACTCAATTGGTTATGGCACAAGAAGTTGAATCATCTAAATTTTGAAGATATCAATGAGTTGGTGAAAAAGAAGTTGGTGATTGGTTTACCTGAAATCACATTCAAGAGAGATGGAATATGTGATGCCTGTCAGCAAGGTAAATAGACAAAGTCAAGCTTCAAGTCAAAGACCAAACAATCAACAAAGAGAGTGTTGGAACTAATGCATATGGATTTATTTGGACCAGTTATACCAACAAGTGTAACAGGAAAGAAGTACACTCTAGTAGTTGTGGATGATTATTCAAGGTACACTTGGGTAATTTTCATGAATAAGAAAAGTGAAACACTTCAAAAGATGCCTGAACTTTTGAAGAGATTGCAAAATGAGAAATGTTTGACAATAGTGAAGATCAGATCAGACAAGGGTACCGAGTTCCTAAACAAAGTCATTAGAGAATATTGTGAACAAAATGGTGTGCTGCATCAATTAGAAGCTGCTGGAACACCTTAGCAAAATGGGGTTGCTGAGAGAAGAAATATGAGTTTGAAGGAAGCAGGGATGACTATGATATGTGAAGCATTGCTACCTGAAAGATATTGGGCTGAAGCAATCAATACAAAGATGTCGCATACGCATTAGAACCTCGATGAACAAAACGGTCAAGACACCTTATGAGATATGGAATGAAAGAAAGACAAATATTTCATATTTCCATCCATTTGGAAGTAAATGTTTCATCTTAAATCATAAGGAGCAACTGAAGACTTTCAACCAAAATCAGATGAAGGAATCTTTTTGGGATATTCTTCAGTCAACAAGGCATTCAGGGTACTGAACAAAAGGACATTGAAACATGAAGAATCAATACATGTTGTTTTTTATGAACCTAAGTTCACTGGAATGGAAGATGATGAACTTTCAGAACCTGCTATGAATCTGGAAGTCACTAATCCAGAATGTGTTGATGTTCTAAAGAAGATAAGTGATTTAAAGGTCTCTGACACTGGAGTTGAAGAAGCCCCTGCTGAAGAACCTGCTGGTAACACTACTGATGCAACAACAGATGCAGTTCAAGGATCTACTAATCCCCATCAATCAACAAAGAGACCTCTATCAAGAAGAGGTTCTTTTAAATCAAGCAAATCAAGATTTACAATGGTTGAAGGATCACCTTGTCGAACAAGTAATTGGGAATGTACATCAAGGTGTAAGGACTAGAAGACAATTAGAAGCAATGTTCGCTTGTTTTCTATCTCAAATAAAACCTATAGTTGTTGAAGAAGCAATTTCTGATCCAGATTGGTTAATTTCTATGCAAGAAGAATTGAATGAATTTGAAAGAAAACAAGTTCGACACTAGTGGAGAGGCCTGATCATGCAAATGTGATTGGTACTAAATGGGTATACAGAAACAAATTGGACGAATCTGGAACCATTGTTAGAAACAAGGCCAGACTAGTGGCAAAAGTCTATTCCCAAGCAGAAGGAATAGATTTTGATGAGACATATGCCCCGCTTGCAACATTGGAAGCTATAAGATTATTTTTGGCATATGTCGTATATAAAAACTTCAAAGTATATCGATGGATGTCAAAAGTGCATTTTTGAATCGCATTCTAGAAGAAAGAGCTTTATGTTCAAAGAACCTCCTGGATTTGAAGTTAAAGATCAAGAAGATAAAGTGTACAGACTCAACAAGCACTTTATGGACTAAAGCAAGCATTAAGAGCTTGGTATGAGACTTTATCTCAATTCTTGGTGAATAATGGTTTTACCAAAGGAACCATTCACAAGACTCTTTCGTAATCAATAAAGGTGACAAGATTCTACCGCATGATTTACGTGGATGACATAATTTTTGTTCAAAATGAAGTACTATGTGAGAAGTTTGCAAATCTTATGAAAATCAAGTTTCAAATGAGCATGATGGGTGAAATGAACTATTTCTTGGGATTACAAGCCAAGCAAATGCAAGATGGAATCTTCATTCATCAAACAAAGTACACCAACGAGTCTTTCTTGAAGAAGTTTGGTATGGAAACTAGCACCAAAGTTTCAACTCCTATGAGCACAAGTATCAAATTAGATGAAGACAAAAATGGCAAAGATGTTGATCAAACTTTATATCAAAGGATGATAGGCAATCGATGTACCTTATAGCCAGCAGACCTGATATATCCTTTGCAGTAGGTGTGTGTGCAAGATTTCAATCAAAACCTAAGGAAAGTCACTTAGCTGCAGTAAAAAGGATTCTCAAGTATCTTAAAGAGACTTTGGGAGTAGGGATTTGGTATTCAAAAGATGGAAGTTTCAAGGTTATATCCTACTCAGATTCTGATTATGCTGGGTGCAAGATTGATAGAAAAAGCACCACAGGGACTTGTCAGTTGATGGGAAATAAACTTGTTTCCTGGTTTAGCAAGAAATAGAATTCAATATCAACTTCCACTCATCAAGTCGAATACATTGTCGCTAAGAAGTCGCTTTGGCACAAGTACTTTGGTTAAGACAGCAATTAAGGGATTATAGGATTGAAGAACGAAAAATTCCCATAATGTGTGATAACACAAGTGCAATTGCAATCACAGAAAATCTTATTTTGCACTCAAGAACCAAGCACATTGATGTAAGAAATCATTTTATAAGAGATCATGTTGAAAAGAAGGATGTGGTGGTTCTCTATATCCTTACTGAAGATCATATTGATGACATCTTTACAAAACCTTTGGATAGTGAAAGATTTGCTAAGTTAAGAACTGAACTTGGCATCATCAAAGTTGACTGAATTTTTATTGGTCAGCAGAGTACTGGAATTCACCAAGAGGACTAGTCTTTTCCCTGCTGGGTGTGCTCACTTGGTAGATTAGTCATTGGTATCAACGATTCCTAAGTGCTCTTATAGTTTGGACAATTGAGCAAATGAAGTTGCCAAGGGGATTGGTCTTTTCCCTGTTGGGTGAGCTCACTTGGCAGATCAGTCATTGGTATTAAACTTCATCTTGTATTATCAGTTGGACAAAACTATGTTGTACAAAGATGTGTAGTGCATTTTGGTCAAGAGTCACGAACCAACAAGACCAAAGAAAGTATTTTCCAAGGGACCCTGCTGAAGCTTAAGTCTACTAAAGATCAATCCCGCTGAATGAATCGTTACAGATAAAAGTCAGACTTTAATGAAAGTCAACATTGGAGTAATTGGATATTATTCTTATCATTTATCACAAATTGCTATATTATCCAACGGTTACTACAATTAATGGGATCAGTTAGTGGGACACGTGGCAAAGATCACATTTATTCCAAATTAAATCGTGGTTAATGCTACAAGATGTGCACTATATTTTCCTCAAGATTCTCACCCACTACTTTTCTATATATATACACGATATATACACACACAGAGTGTATATGCAAACTCGAATCGCTTTACTCTAAAAATATACAAGTGTGAACACGCTTCTACATCATTTTCTTCTTTATCTTTCCCAAATCGTAACAATGGGAGACAAAGATGTTCATCTAGGCACCACCAAAGTGTGAGAGGCTATGTCACCGATACAAACTCTCTAATCGAATTGGCAATAAATCTTGGTAGAAGAATCGACGGTTTGAAGGATCGAAAATGTCTTTGAATATCGATTGGAAAAGATTTCCTATCACAATGTTTGTATTTCTGGAGGAATATGGTGATTAGAGATGGTGTTGAGGCATTTACAACAACTGTAAATGGCCAAGAGATAGAAATTACTTCAGACCTGCTGAGAGAGGTCTTTGGATTTGGTCCAGGGAATGGAGCCCCTACTAATCCAGAATTTATGGTGTTATCAAGGCTGCCTTTTGTGGAATCGATCAAAACTAATCCTAATGCACCAGTAGCGTTGAACATCAATGTCAAGAATATTGGTTATGAGTACAACCTACTGAGTGAAATCATTGTTAAGAATGTTTTGGGGTTTGTTGGAAGCTTGGATACTTTATCCGGACCCAAAATAGATCTGATGCTAATCATATCAAGGAGCATAAAGTTTGATTGGGCTGGTTTCTTTATTCAATACATGAATAAGATTATGTCAGATGAAAGAGAAACAATAAGAATGAGGCTCAAATAGAATAAATCTACTGGTTGTAAGGGCTCTGGTTTCTTTATTAAGACAAATCCTTTGGGGTTAATGGTTCAGGCCCTGCTGAATCATTTGTAGATTTCTCATGTTGATACAAGCTAGAGCTTACAACTCCTATTTCAGGGCTTGATGATGATGAAGAGGTTCAAGAAGTTGACAGTGATGGTGAGCAGGAACAGAGAACTAAAACTATAGAGGATGTGCAACCTGCTGCACCAAAGAAGACTATAGAGAAAAGAAAGGGTGTTGAAACCAGAAAGATCACTGATATGTTAAGACTTAAGAGGACTAGACAATCAGTAGACACTGTTGAGTCTACTGAGGTTCAAACCGATGCTGAACCTGCTAAGAAAAAGACTCCTGCAAAAATTTTGACGGAACAGATTAGAGAAGATTCAAGGAAGAGAAAAGCAGCTAGCAAAGAGCAGTTAGAAGAAGAACTTTTTGAGTTTCAAGAACAACCTGCTAAGAGAAGAAAGCAAGTTATGAGAAAGAAATGACATGGAAAAGGGAAAAGACTTAAGGGTTCTGGAAGAACAAAAAGAAGCAACAGAAGAAGAAAATGTTGTTGAGACAACAGAACTTGTAGAGCCTACTGTAGAGGCTACTGAAGTTTCTTTTGATCAACAAGTTGAAGAACCATAGAAAATTGATTAATCTGGACCCGCTGTGGAGGTTAATGAACCTGTTGAAGACCTTACTGAGATTGCAACAACTCAGGGGGAAGGAAAATCTGTTGAAAACCCTACTAAAGAGCATGTAATTCAGGGGGAAGAAAGTATAGAACAGATGGAAGTAGTAGGCACAAATTTACCTCAAGTAAGAGCCTCATCGACTTGTTTGTATCTGCTGAAGATAGACTGAGTCATTTTGTTGAGACTTTTGCAATTCAACAAGTTGACAAACCTAATCCACCTGCTCCTAGAAAACCTGCAATTCCATATGAAAGGAAGGAGAAGAAGTCCAAGAAGCCTACGGAAGGTCCTAACATCAGAAAGATTCAAAACTATTTTGCTTGGAAGTTTGGTTTTTATAAAAGACAAAAACCAGCAGCAGAACCTATGTCTGGTTTTGAAGAATGGCTTTTGACAATCTTGGAGTGGAGAACCTTATAGGGTTAATTGATACATCACTGTTAGAGATGACACTACTGGAAATAATGAAAGATGGGAAACAGAGAGGAAACATTATGTTCAGAGATCCTAAATTTACACCAGATAGTGATGATTCATCATCTTCTTCAGATTCAGATGATGATCATCCTATGCATCCAGGAGAGTCCAGTGGGATTGCAAGAAAAAAATCTACTGAGGATTCTGGACAGGGGTCTACTGAGAAAACAGCAGAATAGTCTGCTGATGGTGGCAAGTCTGTTGAGGGTCAGCAGACTGATAATGAAAATCAAGAACTGTTTGCTGAATTCACTCAAGATTTGGAGGAACAACTTACAGCAGCAACACTCCTTGAAGATTCTATGGTAAAGGCCACTACTGATGCTATGATGATTGAGTTGACTGAAGTCATTTTTGAAATGATTGAGTTGACTGAAGTCATTTTTGAAGATTCAATTCAATATCAGGATAGTGTGGATACTGATGAAACCTTGGCTAAAGCTGCTGAATTACTTGAGGAGATTGCTGGGGTTGGTGGTGTTCTAAAGGACAACTTGAATGTTTTTGTTGACACTGTTGTGGAATTAGAGGTTTAGTCTGCTGAGGTACAGACAACAACTGAACATAGGTCGGAACTTAAGGTCCTAAGTACTGAGGATCAGAAAGTCTTAGGACAAAGGTTGGACTTATTGTTGGGATTGGAGGAATCCTCTATGTCTGAGTTGGAGGCTACTGAGGAAAGGGCTGCTGATGGCAAAGATAGACATCAAGCTGCTGAAGAACCTTATGAAGAACAACCTGTTGATTATGATTTTAGTGATGAAGAATTTCAGCTGTCTTGAGGAAGAAGTAGAAGAGCCTCAACAAGCACAAGATCCTATAATTGAGGAAGTACCGCTTTGAATGTTGTTGAAGAAGGTCCTCGAACCCAATGTATGAGATAGGACAAGAGCTATTGTTGTGAGACAACCCAGGGCTGATGTTCATGTTGAAGAGCCTGCTGAGAATTTGCTGGACATATTGCCGGTGGTATGACTGGTGCAATACCAGCACATATTTTGGATGAGTTAAGGGCTGTAAGAGATGATATTACACAGCTAAGAACTCGCTTGACTAGAGTGAACAGAGATTTGAAGATTTAGTAAATCTTGTGGAAAATAAGGGAAGAACAACTCGAGACAAGAACATCCAATGTTACTCATCTATAGTTTTTCACTAATGATTTGTTTGAGACAAGTTGCCTCACAAGCAAGATGCTACAAAAAGAGATAAAAATATGGTTGAGCGATTGCATCCTTGCATAAAAGGTTGATAAGTTGGTGAGAAAACTAAGTCTACCGAGACATCTCACCTGCCGCACTTGATCCTAAACTCGATCGAAAGGATCAACTCTCTTTGGAACATGCATAATAGAAGGCCGAATTATCATGCGTTGATACAAGAGCTGTGATATGAATCATGATGATATTATTTCACCATTGGCATCTATACCCACCAAGTTCCGTTAATAATTACTCATGGTCCGATAACAAGACTTCAAGCAAAGAGAGTCCGAGAGGCCATGAATGTTTCGATATGCGACATTAATATGGCAAATGAAGAGTCACAAACAATTGATGAAATACCGCTTAAAATCATCATTTATGCACGTGGAATGGATTGAAGTCACTTCGTTATATATCTCGAAAATAAAACCATTTTAAGATTAGCTATTTTAATATGTTATAAGTGTTTTATTTAAATATTAATCAAGTATATAAATCTGAAAATGAGTGGCTGAAAATTAAGTGAAGGTGGCGCCATTTGTGGAGGGATTTCAAGCTTGGATGAATCAAGATACATTGCATTTGGAACATTCAAGATACATGGCATTATGAAGATACTTTGAAAATGGATAAAGCTCAATAATGGAACCATTTGCAAGACCTTTTATCTTCTTTTATAGTTTACTTTTGTCCTATAAATATAAACTCTATTGTAACTTGGAAGGAGATTATTTTTTGAGATCAAATACATTTCACTTTTAAAGTGTGTTGAGAGTTCTTGTGTAGAGAATTCGATCCCCGAACTTATCAAGATTCCGAGCAGGTCCTGAGCGTTCTATACCGGAGTTCTTAAATACAAGTTATCTAAGGGTAAAGGTTATACTGAGATTGCTAAGTATAAATTACTTAGAGGTCAAGGTTCTCGTTTATCTATCTTTTTATTCATCTATTTTACCTTCAATCAACGATCCAATTAATTAAAGTCGTGTTAACCATTCGGGGTTCACGCCTGTTGGTATCAGAGCCTATGGATTGTTGGTATTTCTAGTATCATTTTCGTTTTTACATATTAAAAATAAAGGCATTCGGCCTAGTAACAAAAAAAAAAGCATTCGGCCAAGTATCAAAAAAATAAAATAAATTTGGACGGTCTATGTTTCGATTTTTTTAAGGATCTTAGAAAATTTCATATTTCCTCAAAACTGGTGACCTTATTGAAAATTTCCTGTTCTACAACTTTCGTTCTTTGAGTTTTTCCGAATTTTGCATCGTTTGATCACACTCTCCACCGTAAGTCGCTGTTACAAATCTGTCATAAATACTTTGTTATATACCTTTGTTTTGCCTAGCCCGGATAATATCGCAACGACACACCCAAAACAAATGCAATTAACCCAGTCCTCCAGCCCATCCCGGATAATAGTGCCACAATACACCTAAAACCGTGGTACTCCCCCCTCCCCACACTACAACTTCTATCATTCTACCTACTCCATCTATAATATTTTTTTTCTCTCTTTGGATACTTGTCTCAGTTCATCGTATTAGTTTTGTTTTGATTTTGCTTGTTTTTTTTATTGTTCTACAATCGATCTCTACTTGTGAGGGAGTGTAAATACGAGTGATTTTGTGAGGTTTATAAAGGCAAATGAAGATGAGAATGTTACTCTAGTTGCAACCCTTTTTATTCGAGCTCAACAGCAGGAGAATCTCAGAACACGGGACCATATTGAAGCTCTTACGGCTTGAATAGCCACACTTAAAACTTTGTTGACTGGTAATCCTAATTTGGATGCACATGGAGGTGGTCTACCTAGAGCACATCCGCCTAATAATGAGGCGGAATTAGTTGATGCACAGGCTGCCCCGGGTGCGGATCGTGAACATCATGGTAGTTATCTACGCATTATCAAGATGAAGATTCCACAATTTAAAGGTACGAATGATCCCGAAGTTTTTCTAGACTGGGCACGAAAATTTGATCAGATTTTTAATTGTAATATGTACACTGAGATGGAGAAGATCAATTTGGCTAAACTTGAGTTTGAGGGCTATGCATCGTTATGGTTTCAACAATTTAACTTGAATAGAATTAGACAAAGAGATGTGCCTATTGCTACTTGGGTAGAATTAAAACGTGAAATGCAACGACGATTTGTTCCGGCTTCGTATCACTGTGAACAATTCAGAAAATTACAAACCTTGACACAAGGGGACATGTCGGTTGATGAACTGTATCAAGAGATGGAGTTGACAATGATTTGAACGGGCACAGATGTGAGTGAAGAAGCAAAGATGGCTTGGTTTGCAACTGCTTTACGGCCTGAAATTTCTTATGATGTGGGATTGAAAGATTGTGAGACTTTAGAGGCGATGGTACATGCGGGTGACTTTGTGGAACAACATTTGAAGAACAAATCTCACTTTACTAAGTATTCTACTCATTCGTCATCTTCTTATCGTTCTGCACAGTTTCAGTCTAAGGGAGATGGTGGTAAGTTTTCTAAGTACAATTCTGTACATTTTACGCCTCCTTCACCATATATTGATGGTCCCAAGGATGCCCCAAGGCTTGGGAATTTAATAAAGGCAAATCGAGAAGATACGGGTCGCAAACCTTCAAGTCAAATACAATGTTTTAAATGTAAAGGTTTGGGACATAAACAATCTGAATGTCGTAATAAACATACTATTATTGCCGTGGGTAAAAATTTGTATGTATCGGAGTCCGATAATGAGGAAGATTCGGCCGACCTGAGGATGAATCCGATAATGAATATGTTAATACAACCATAAGTCTTGATACACATAGTGCAGTTTTGGTCATACAAAAACCACTCACCATTGGCATCTATACCCAGTCAAGATCCGTTAATAATAACTGATGGTCCAATAACAAGACTTCAAGCAAAAAGAGTCCGAGAGGCGATGAATGTTTTGATATGTGACATTAATATGGCACATAAAGAGTCACAAATAATTGAAGAAATACCAGTTAAAATCATCATTTATGCACGTGGAATTTATTGAAGTCGGCTCGTTATATATCTAAAAATAACACCATTTTAAGATTAGCTATTTTAATATGTTATAAGTGTTTTATTTAAATATTAATTAGTATATAAATCTGTAAATGAGTGGCTGAAAATTAAGTGAAGGTGGCGCCATTTGTGGAGGGATTTCAAGCTTGGATGAATCAAGATACATTGCATTTGGAACATTCAAGATACATGGCATTATGAAGATACTTTAAAAATGGATAAAGCTCAATAATGGCGCCATTTTCACGACCTTTTATCTTCTTTTATAGTTTACTTTTGTCCTATAAATATAAACTCTATTGTAACTTGGAATGAGATTATTTTTTGAGATCAAATACATTTCACTTTTAAAGTGTGTTGAGAGTTCTTGTGTAGAGAATTCGATCCCCGAACTTATCAAGATTCTGATCAGGTCCTGAGCGTTCTATACCGGAGTTCTTAGATACAAGTTATCTATAGGTAAAGGTTATACCGAGATTGCTAAGTATAAATTACTTAGAGGTCAAAGTTCTCGTTTATCTATCTTTTTATTCATCTGTTTTACCTTCAATCAACGATCCAATTAATTAAAGTTGGGTTAACCATTCAGGGTTCACGCCAAATTGAAATTATGGAAGGACAACTAAGAAATTTGGTAAACACATAGGAGAGTGTTCTAGGCCTACTGACCGTTTTATTGATGATGTCAATAAGGGGGAGACGGACTTACAAAGCAGGCAAAAAGAGGCAAAGAATGATCTATAACAAGAAAATATTTGAGGTGATATCAATCAATTTAGAGCACTGCACTGGCAGAGTACAACTTATCGATGATCTCATTGAAAGAATTCAAGGTCACTTATGGTGCAAGAAGAAGACCATACCAGATATGTCATTTCGTGAAGGTTTAAACTCATTCCGTGGACTTAAATTATGGGAGGCAAGGATAAAATCTATAAAATTGACTAGAAAAGGTCAAAATGGTAGATGAGGTCATGCTGGAAGAACTTCTGGAGGTAGACAACAAACATCTACTGAACAAAAAGCCAAAGATTGCGTAGAAGAATTCAAGACATGCTACATGGGAGGAGGATTTAACTGGCATGGTGTTTAGTTAACTTTAGCTGAAGCCTGGAAATGGTGGAAGATGGTGCATACTTGGATTGACTTCTCAAGAATTGAAAATCAGTGGATGGTGGACACGCAGAGAGATCAGAGATTACCTTCAAAAAAAAGAACATGACAAGGATATAAACTAGATTAGAACACTTACATATGCCTTTATCTTTATGCTGATCCTAGTTTGTAATAACTTTCAACAAGTCTGATTTTAATGAGATAAAAATGAAGTTTGTGCCGTTTTTGTTTTTATCTTTTCCTTTGCTGTAAGGAGGGTATTGGCAACATCACTAAAAAGGGTGAAATTGTTTGACATATTCTAGTTTTAATGATGAGTGCCGGACTAGTCATTATAGAGAGCAAAGGCAAAAATGTCTAGATTAAATGTATAGGTTTACTAGAGTTTGATTTTTGTATAGGTTTGATCAAACAAGCACTATAACAGTCACCGACTTTATCGTGAGACCTATCTAGTCGAGAGGGTGTGTCTAGGTCAGTAGAGTGTTTAGGAACCTGCTGATGGTTGAAGGCTGAGGGTTCAAACTCAGTTATTGAAGGATGAGGGTTCAAACTCAGTTATGAAGACTAAGGGATCAAACTTAGTATTTAAAGTCAAGGATATGGAATCAGAATTTAGGGAAGTCTGTGATGACCAAAATCGATTACATATACCTTGTGTACAAGGTCTAAGCTCCAAAGTGAAGTGATGATTGGAACTTGGTTATGGTTAAAATGGTGTACTCTAACTTCATAATAAAAGTTAGATGAGAAGCGATCACCAAGTGTTTATAAAACACAATGAGACTAGAAGTCACCGACAGATTTGGACATCAATGAGACTTACACTCAGCTTGTCTCATTGAATGCAAGATTCAAATAAATCCAAGTTTATCTTTGGAAAATTAAATGGATAAGGATGGTTTACAAGCTCTGGATTATTCAGAAAATCAATGGTGAAGAAAAAAAAAACGTTGAAAAGATTCATATCTTTATCCAATGGAAATTAGTTAATGGTTGGACAGTTCAGACTGTCAAAAAGCAAGACTGACAGTGTCAGTACTATATAGCAGAGGTAAAAAGCAAGTCAAGATAGAGACAAATCTGAAATGTCTATATTTGAATTTCAAACACAAGTCACACGATTCACACCTATAAATAGGGGACTCTTGATTCAGATTGAAGATGATGAAAAAGATTTACTGAGGCAAGAATATAAAGAAAATAATGCAAGAAATTTATCAAGTGCAATCTTACCCTGCTGAGCATCACTGAGCTATCAATTTGATGATCAAGAATTTTCTTCAAGTGTAACCTGCTATCAAGTTACATCAAGTATACACACTTGAAGACCTTAAGCTGCTGATCATTTCATCCTGATCAAAAGCTGCTAAAAGGTGAATCACTTCCTTTATTCAGCCCTTCTTTTTCAAGAAGTTTGCTGAAAACAGAGAAGCACTTTTGAAGTGTCAAGAACTGTTGTTTGTGGTGGAGCTGGTGAAGAGGCAATCCTACCCATCAAGGACCAGTTGAATACTTTGGAGCAGCAATCCTACATGTTTCAAGTGTTCAGTTTGTGAAGCCATAGTCATTGGTGAAGGACAAACAATTTAAGGATTTTTGTAACAGCAACCTCAAGAATCTCTAGTGAATTTTCTCCAACATCACAGGAGAAGAGTGGACTGACAGGATTACATCACCTGAAACCACTATAAATCTTGCCTTCTTTACTTTACTGCATTTACATTCTGCAATTTACTTTATCAGCATACTCATCACATCAACCTACTGAAACTAGCAACTGAATCACACTACTTGCACTACTGAGTATCCAATACTTAGTATCATCTTTTTAACAACAAGTAACACAGCTTAATATAATACATTCCTCTGCAACAAATTCAATAGATTTAATAGTCGTGAGACTCTCGAGTGGTCGCAGACTATTGACCTCTTGAGTTTGTAAAACTCCAAAAAGTTTTTACGTGTTAAGTTTATTCACCCCCTCCCCCTCTAAACTTAACCAAAGCCTTTTCACTGGACCAACAATTCAGGTCTACACCTGAATACACAAAAATATAATTCCTGGTTCTCTTAAGATACTTGAGGAGATTCTTTACTGCTGTCCAGTGCTCCATGCCTGGATTTGACCGAAAACGACTGACCATTCCCACGCCATAGAAGAGTCCGGTCTAGTACACAACATTGCATACATCAGACTTCCAACTGCAGATGCGTAAGGAATACGTCCCATGCTATCTTCTTCCTCAGGGGTTTGAGGACACTGTTTCTTAGAGTGAGCTATGCCATGACGGGTTGGTAGGAAACCCTTCTTTGCATTCTGCATACTATAACGCAGCATCATCTTATCAATGTAAGATGCCTGGGACAAAGCCAACATCTTGTTCTTTCGATCCCGAATGAGCTGGATCCCTAGAACATAGCTTGCATCTCCCACATCTTTCATTTGGAAGTGCGTGGCTAACCAACTTTTAACATCAAACAACATCACCTTATGGTTTCCAATTAGCTGGATGTCATCAACATACAACACCAAGAATGCCACTGTATCTTTAATGATACGCTTGTATACACAAGGCTCATTAAGATTCTATTCAAAACCGTAAGACTTGATGGTCTCATCAAATCTGTGGTTCCAAGACCGAGAAGCTTGCTTCAACCCATAAATGGATTTGAACAACTTGCACACTTTGTGCTCTTGGCCTTTCTCAATTAATCCTTCTGGTTGCTGCATATATATTTCCAGGTCAAGATAGCCATTAAGAAAATCCGTCTTAACATCCATCCGCCATATTTCATAATCTAGGCATGCAAAAGAATCGAAAAGAAGAATACTTAATGAATTTTAGCATGGCCACAAAGTAGAAAGTCTCCTTATAGTCGACTCCCTCTCTCTAGGTATAACCCTTTGCCACTAGCCTAGCTTTGAAGGTTTCAACCTTCCCATCCACGCCCTTCTTTCTCTTGTAGATCCATTTACTGCCTATGGGCCGTACACCCTCAGGGCAATCCACAAGTTTCCAGACTGATTTAGAGTACATTGACTCCATTTCTTGATTCATTAAGTCAATAGACCACATACTTTGATTAATTTCACCATGGACTAACAGTTCAAGTGTATCACCATAAACTTAATCCTTATGTGTGACACACACTAAGTTATATGGATACATATGATATGACTTGGGGTTTCAGCAGTGTATTAAACATAAGCACAAAGCAAATAATAAGATGAAATAAAATATGTCATTTATTAAATAAAAACAATTGTATAAAGCTTCTGGGCACTACACCTAACAGTCTCTGCATCTCCATATCATTTTATCGCGGTGTCTCTGCATCACGGTTGTCAGTACATCACGGTGGTCACTGCATCACGGTGTCTCTGTATCACGGTGTCTCTTCATCGTGGTGTCTCGCATCGCGGTGTCACTTCATCATGATATCTCGCATCGTGGTGGTCAATGAATCGTGGTGGTCGCCGATCGTGGTGGTCACGCGTATCACGGTGGTCATCGCGATCGGTGGTCAATGCATTGTGGGGGTCAATGCATTGGGGTGGTCAATGCATCACGGTGGTCACCGCATTAGAGGTGGTCATCAGATCGGGATGGTCATCGATCGCGGTGGTGAATGCATTGTCGCGTGTCAATGCATCGGGTTGGTCAATGCATTGCGTTGGTCAATGCATCACGGTGTCACCGCATCACGGTTGTCGCGTGCATTGTGGTGTCACTTCATCAAGGTGTCTCGCATCGCGCGCCTCTACATCGTGGGTGGTCATCGATCGGAGGTGCCCACCGATCGGGGTGGTCAATGCATCGAAGTAATCACCAGGAAAAAAAACATTTTTAGCGTCCGTAAAAAAAAAAAACTTTTTAGCGTCCAGTTAAAAAAATCATCGTTTTTTTTTTAAATTAGGGGTAGTTTGGTCTATGCATTATCCAAATAACCAATTAATATTTAAGTGTGTCCTATTTGCCTAATTAAGTTTAATATGTGTCCTTTTGGACCCTTGCCCCATATATTTATTCATTATTTGCAGCAATAGTGAGAAATACATTAGAGGGAAGTGTAACACGTCATTCCTTATTCAGGCCTTCTGTAGCTAAAAGATAAGTATAAATATTTCATTGTCTCACAAAGAAAATAAAAGGATACTGATAAGAAATATTGTAGAAGTCTACAGAGATTCTCGATTATAGCACCAACCGGTGATAAGTCTTATTCTTGAGACACAAGTCGATAAAGTAGATAAAGAAACTCCTTCAATAATCACACGAGAAATAGCCCTTTAAGATAACAAAAAAATAGCATAATAAATTGCAAGGGCTCCTTGAACTTTTACATGATAACCTTCTTTCTGTCTTTTTGAGGAGTTAAGAACACTTCCAAGATTATTACGATTTAAGCCTCAAATTGTTGTTCCATCTCCAAAAATTGCAACAACATTAAACTTAAGCACTTTATCATCAGGGGGCCTTATGCACAGTAGCTTAGGGAACTGCAAGATTTTGTGGAATACTCTTAATCATTGATGTATGGCATTGTCCAGTGCTAGCATTAGCTTAGTCTTAAACAGATTTAACATGGACCTCCTTTCCTTCGAATAACCATAAATAACGTGCTTTCCGAATTCTCCAAAGAATATATACTATCCGTGATACCTCCATGTTGTCATACAAACTGGATTGATAGTCCAGTAGTTCGAAATAAGAGCAAACACGTAAATTCTGCAAAGCTCTATAGTTGTCAAAACTCTGCCAACCTATTTTAGGGATATCACATTCAAAAAGACAATACCAAACACTTTCAATCAAATTGTTGCATATTCCCCAAATTCCATCTCAAATAACCATGTTACGTAAACCAGAAGCTATTTGAAGAGTATTATTCATCAGCTTCCACATAAAATGACTAATACAAGTTTGACTTTTATATTCCAAAGGGTCTTCCACAGGTTACACGTTGAGTGCAAAGAGTAAGAATCGACATAATGGCCTTCGCGATATTTTAAGTCATAATCTAGTTGGTATCCGGTTTTAACATTAATTATTTCATTACTTGAGAAATGCTAGATTAACCTACCGGGAAAAGGTTGTTGATGTGACAAAGGGATTGATAAAGGCTAGTTACTCGATGAGAATCAATCCTCTCCACGTTAGAGTGCACTGAAAAACGTACGCGGTGGTAGTAGTCATGGACCGACTTGAGTGTCAATCAATTCACCATTACCTACTGTTTAGGGTGATTTTATACGATTTCTAATGTTATATTTTATAACGATTTCCTCCATATTCGTATAATTTGCATAGAAATCAAGGGTTTAATCGAATTATTGAGCAAATGAGTTTTAAAAGTGGTTAAGTGCAAATTTGTGTTAATTATGTGGTTTCATTGATAAAAATCTTTGAATATGAGATGTTACATTTTGCACGATGTTATCATGAATGTAGGTACGCTTGCATGTTAAATGAGGAGCTTAAACGAAGATCAGATGAAGATTAAGAAGAAAGCTCGATTCGAATAAAGAAAGCTCGATTCGATTCGGCCCAAACTTGGTGATCAAGTATTTCAAAATATGCCACGTAACATTATATTTTGAGGCCTAAAAGATGGATTTTGAGGAAAAGAAGAAGATGCCACGAGTTTACGAGATCAACGGATCAATATTTTCCAACGTCTTTCTACCGTAACCTGTTTTTCGATGGAAATTTTACCCGACTTAGAGGCATTTTCAGGGGAAGAGTTCTTGACGAAAGTTGTAGATACTAAAATGAGCTTTCCAACGCATTTTGAATCACGTCAATTGGAGGTCTACAACTCAAGTTATGATTTTTTACCGAATCTGCTGGAATTACGGACGAACCGGAGATATTTTGGCCAAGTTTGATGCATGTTACTCCATGTGCTCCTTAATGATGATGATGATGAGTCATAACAAACTCCACATGCTATTTTAGTATTTCTCACCTTCACATGCAAAGTCATTATCACCTCCCACATGCTTATAACAAACTTGAGAATATTCCTTAGCATATTCTCCCAAAAATATCTCCTCAACTACAACCTCTCCTTATACACCTCCCTCAACTCTCCCTATAAGAACTCCTCATTTCCATCCATAAAGGCGCCCCTCCTTGGTCACTTTTGGCCAAGCTTTTACTTTTCCCGCCTTTTATGTAAATACTCTGTGGCGTTATGCCGAGAATAAATTAGAATAGTAGTATCTTGTTGTAATCTTTGAGCTACGATTATTCTCAAATCATAATCGAGGATGATTGGCTAAGGTCTCTAAGCTAGAACCACCTTTGTGAAGCCACCATCACCGGAATAAACAAGGATTTCGTTTTCATTTGTTCTAGTGAGTTTCTTGTTCTTCCTTCATGTTTGAATTGTTTATGTGCAATTTGTATGATCTATACTTATGTTGCATGCTAATCGAATTTAGATACGATAGTTGATAAATTCGTAGATTACCGTGAAGGAGAATGATAATAGTCTTCCAACATCGTAAGTTGAGGGTGAATGTTGTCGATTAGGATTTATATCCATATCTTTGATCCGTAAATGCTTTAGTTGTACCGAGAGTGGTGAACTAATTAAAAGGCGATGAACCGAAAGGAAAATGCCTCTTTAGCGAGATAATAATCCAAGAACTTACGAATGAACATGTGTCTTTCTTGTTATTTTCGGTGGGGTGGTGGATCATCGGTGCGTTCTAGTTGTTTTAAATTATAAATTTTATTATCGTAGTTTTATTTCTTTTCACGTTTGCTACCTTAGTTTGTTAATTGAAAATCCGAGATCATAATCATCAACTTTATAAAAGAAATCGAAGGCAAAAACTCTTTTTCGTACAAGTCCTCATGGATACGATCCGGTTTCACCACTATAGTCGCGAGCCTTCGCACTTGGGTGACATCGGTTTTATTTTATTACTTGTTATCTTTTGCTTTGCATAAAACCGCGAACAAGTTTTTTTGGCGCCGTTGCCGGGACTTGGCACGGAAAATTTTCGTTTTAGGTTTTTGTCAACTAAGTTATCTCGCTTTCGTCTTAAACAATAAAATAAAATAAAAAATTAAAAAAAAAAAAAAATCTTTCGGTAATTACCGAGAGAGAAAAAAATATTTTCTTTTAGCTTACGCTTTACGCTTACGTATTAGTTTTATAGTATTTTGTTTCTTTTCTATTTGCTTAGACTGTTTTGAGCTGTTTTAGTATAGCTTTTTTAATTCTAAAAAAAAAATTAAAAAAATTTAAAAAATTCTCGATAAATACCGAGTGGATTCGGTAATTACGAGAAAGAGAGAAAAGAAACACGGAACACGTTTCAATCATTGAGGTTGGGTGATGGATTCTCGGTGAATCCCACTCTGCGAAGCATAAGGATAAAATCTCAAACCTCGTGATTTAGGTGTTGGTGCCCAAACGTAGTTTATGCAAACTCGAACTCACGGGGACCACTTTTGTATAATCCGGAAATAAGCGAACCATCGCCGACCAAACAGACGCTTGGTTCGGCTCATTGGACCGACGGACGGGGAACCACGGAAGGAAACAATCTCGGGATACGTTGAGGAGAAGCTCAAGTAGGAGCCCAGGTTGAAGAAATGGCAGAGCAACGGACATTGGCGGACTTTGCCATGCCATCAATCGTGAAAGTTAATCCTGCGGTCGTGATTCCCGAAATCACGGCCGATAATTCGAACTCAAAACTTCTTTAATCAATTTGGTAAGAGGTTCCACATTTCATGGATTTTCCATCGAGGACCCGCATTACGATCACATTCACTCATTTCTAGAATCGTATGCGGGACTATTTTAATCAAAGGGGTCACCGAGGACGCCCTAAAGATGAAACTTTTCCCTTCTCACTTGAAGGAGAAGCGAAAAGAATGGTATAAATCCTTACCACTCGAATCCATTACTTCGTGGGAGGAGTTGGAGAAAGAATTTACGAGCCATTACTTTCCACCTGCAAAGACGGCTCATCTTCTCGAATCGATATTCACTTTTGTGCAATCTGAGAAGGAATCTTTTACGATGCGTGGAGACGATTTAAGACTCTCTTGAGAAAGTGCCCCACCATGGGTGGATAAACAAAGATTGGTCAACACTTTCTACAATTGGTTTGACCGAATTGACTAAGGGAATGGTGAATAGTTACTGCTTTGGAGGTGCATTTACGAGAAAGACACCACGATGAGGATGGATGTTGTTTGAAGATATTGCAAAGTATAATTATGCCCCTACCTATGCAGTGCGGCCCAATCGTAAAAGCTCGATTGCAGGGGAAGTATGAGGTAGATGAGACCACGCCTCTAAAAGCTCGATTGGCGCACTTCTGTAAGCAAGTGACGGCAATGAATGTTCAAAGTCTTGTGTGTGACAATTGCCATGGCCAAGGCCATCGTAGTAATCAATGCCGACTTGACCCGATCTCACAGTCAAAGCTGTTCAAAACAATGTCGTTTGCCAAAATTGCGATACCGTTGAGCACGCATTCCATCGATGTCATCTATTGTTGCATTCGGAAGAAGTGAATACATTCACTTCTCAAAATTATCGACCTTCGGTCGAATCAAAACACTCAAGGATTCAATTATAACCGAACCACCCTGGTTTCCGATGGAGTGACCTTCCGCAGGCAAAGAAACCCCATCATTTTCAGGCCCTAGGCCTAATCAAAGCAATTTTCAATCCAACTATCGACCAAAGATGGAACACCAATCCACCGCAAAATCAAAATCAATCATTTCGGATCTTAGAACAAAAGTTGAGCGAGCAAATCACGGCCAACACTCAATTGGCAAATGCTTTAAGTACTCGACCAAGATCAAAGGAGAAATTTGGAGGTGCAAATGGGACAAATTTCGGGCGAAGCAAGCAAGTCGACCTCAAGGTCACCGCCGAGTTTCTCGAGAAGAACCCCAGAGGGTTAATCTGGTCCAAAATGACCGCAATTCTTGCACCGATCTCGCCGCACCATGGAACTATGGTCAAGATGAGTGAATGCTATAAACCGAGGAGTGGGGAAAGCGGTTGGCGGTCAGGCCAACCAGGGAAACAGTAGCCCCTCCCGTGAGCGAGAGACGCAGGGGGGGAAGATCTTTGTTCTCCTCGGAAGGATGTTGGGACTACTATTGATCCAAGTGAAAGAGAAAATTCGAAGAAAAGGTGAAAGTTGAGAATTACGATGATGAAGAGAAGAATCTTGAGAAGAAGTCGAATCTAAGTTGTGTTCTCAGAAGCATGTGAGGTGGAAGGATAGGGAAGACAAAGCAATCAATGATAAGACGGCAAAGAAGCACTTTCTTGAGGAAGACTTTGTTGATCTCCCTTACCCACCTAACAAGAACAAAATTTGTCATTAACGATGATAAAGAATATAAGAAGGTTATCGACTTGCTCAAGAATACTTGAGGCAAACATTCCATTAGTTGATCTTTTGATAGGAATGCCAAAGTATACAAAGTTTATAAAGGACGCAGATGAGTTCGAAAAGAAGCTCCAAGAGCTCGAGCACATAGTATTGAATGGAGAATGCTCAAGAATCACCGGACTAAACTTCCTGTGAAGTGTCCCGACCTCAGTAGATTTACGATTTCATGTACTATCGGGAACAGGATTTCCACAATGTTCTATGCGATTCGGGAGCATCAATCAATCGATGTCTACGTCAATCTTCCAATCTCTTGGATTGGATCAATCTATTACGCTTAAACCTATTTCTCTTCAACTTGCAGATAGAAGTGTGAAATATGCAAGGGGAATTGTAGAAGATGTGTTGGTCAAGGTTAAAAACTTCATATACCCAGCTGATTGGGTAATCATGGATATGACCAATGATGAGAAAACCCCCTTGATCCTTGGAAGACCTTTTCTTGCAACTGCCCGTGCCTTACTAGATTCCTACAGTGGCGAAGTGACCTTACATTTGGAGGATGAGAGTATAAAGTTCAATGTGGGTAATGCAGTGAAGCACCCGTCCAGTGACACTTGTTTAGCTATTGAGGACGATTTCACTGATGAGTATGATAAACAAGTGTTCATGGGTAGTTGGGATGAGGAAGAATTCAATAAACTATCTGCAACTTGGACTAATGAGGAGTGGATAAAATTTTTAGAAGAGATTGACAAGGAAAGTTCTGATTACCACGAGGTGGTAGGAAAGAAGATGAGGGAGAGGCATGGTGATATGCCCAGATTTGCAAAAGGAGATGAGGCCCCTGTCTGCTGGGAGGCCATGATGCTTCATAGCCCTTATAATAAGCTTGGAGATCTAGAGCTTAAGGAGATAAATTGAGACCAAGTGTGGAGAAGCCACCGTCGATTTTGTGTTGAAACCCTTGCCTCAACACTTGAAATACATTTTTCTGAGGGACGGTGATAAGCTCCCTTTGATCATTTCATCTAAGTTAGAACCGAAGGAGGAAGAAAAGCTTATCAAAGTGCTGCAAGATAATATCCTCGCCTTTGGTTGGCAAGTGGGAGATATTAAGGGGATAAGCCACGATATCTCAGTATGCATAAGATCGGGGACTGTTGAGGATCGAAGAAGGTGCGACGACCTCGAGAGAAGGCTAAACCCTCACATGCAGGAAATCGTTAAGAAGAAATCATCAAATTGCTTGACATGGGTATCATCTACCCAATAGCCGATAGTGAATGGGTAAGCCCCACTCAGGTGGTGCCAAAGAAAGGAGGGATAACTATTGAAAAGAATGAAAAGGGGGAAGAGATTGCCTTACGACAAGTCACTGGTTATAGAGTTTGCATCGACTACAGAAGACTAAATGAGGTAACTCTAAAAGACCACTTTCCCGTTGCCATTCATTGACCAGCTCCTTGAGAGGCTTAGTGGCAAGCAATTTTATTGTTTTTGGATGGCTATTCGGATACTTTCAGATAGCTATCGACCCAATCGATCAAGAAAAGACTACCTTCACTGTCCCCTCCGGTACCTTCGCTTACCGAAGGATGCCATTTGGTCTCAGAACGCACTACCTACATTTCAAAGATGTATGCTTTGGCTATCTTCAATGGTTTAGTGGAGAAGGTGATGGAAATTTTTATGGATGACTTCTCTGTATTCGGGACAGTTTAGACCACTTTGTTTACACAATCTTGATAAAGTTACGTCCCGGTGCATAGAGAAGGACTTAGTCTTAAATTGGGAGAAGTGCCACCTAATGGTGGAAGAAGGAATTGTTCTTGGACACAAGGTGTCCAAGGAAGGTATAGAGGTTGACAAAGCGAAGGTAAAAGCTATTGAAAAAATGACATACCCTAAAAATGTAAGAGAAGTAAGAGGATTCTTGGGTCATGTTGGATTCTATAGGCGGTTCATTAAAGACTTTTCTAAGATAGCCAAGCCTTTGTCAACTCTCTTAAGAGAGGATGTGAAGTTTGTTTTTACCCTGAATGTGAAAGAGCGTTTAAAGAATTAAAAGACAAGTTGGTTACCTCGCCAATTCTTATAGCACCATTGAAAGCTCCCTTCGAGCTTATGTGTGATGCTTCTAATTATGCAATGGAGCGGTGCTAGGTCGAGAGAGTGGGCGGCGTGTTCCAACCTATCTACTACGCTAGTCACACTTTAAACCCAAAGACAAGTAAATTATGCAACAACCGAGAAGGAGTTGTTGGCGATGAATTTTGCCATGGATAAATTTAGAAGCTATTTGCTTGGGTCGGAAGTTACGATGCGACAGCACCATTACGCATTGAAGTATCTCATTGAGCAAGGCCGATGCCAAGCCTCGCTTTGATGAGATGGATCTTGATTTTACAAGAGTTTGATGTTCATATCCGGGACAAGAAGGGTAGCAAGAATGTGGTAGCCGATCACATGTCTCGGTGACCGATGATCATCAAATAAGTCGGATGAGATTGGAATTGATTTTCCAACCGAGCAACTCATGACTATTGATGTGTGCGAGGTTATTCCTCGCCCGCATCGAAAAGGTTCTCCTTGGTTTGCACCTTTTGCAAACTTCTTGAGCGCGCGATATCTCGGACCCTGACCGACATATCGCCAAAGAAAGAAATTCTTTTGGATTTGAACTATTATGTGTGGGACGACCTATTCTCTTCAAGCATTGCATGGATGGATTACTCCGTAGGTGTGTCCCCGAGTTCGAAAGCAGAGGACATTATGGAGCAATGCCATGACGGACCTGTGGGAGGTCATTATGGAGTTAGGAAGACTCACTGCGAAGATTTTTCATCCGGTTTCTACTTGGCCGACAATTTTAAGGATACAGAGAGTTTTGGGGTGGTGTGACCGGTGCCAAAAGACCGTAAACTTTCTCGGCGAATGGACATGCCTCTCCATCCCATCCAACAATGTGAGGTTTTTGGACGTATGGGGTATTGACTTCATGGGACCGTTTCCATCCTCGTATGGGAACAAGTACATTCTCGTCTCATGGTCGACTACGTGTCAAAGTGGGTAGAGGCAATAGCAACATCAGCTGAACGACCACAAGGTGGTCAAGAGCTTCCTGAGGAAAAACATTTTTACACGGTTTGGTTGTCCACGAGCTCTCATCGCTGACGAGGAACTCACTTCGCAATACTCCATTAGAAAAGATTTTAGAACGATATGGGGTGAAACACAAAATCGCTACCCCTTATCACCCTCGACAGTGGACAAGTTGAAGTAAGTAACCAAGCCTGAAAAGCATTCTTGAGAAGACGGTGAACTCTCATAGACAGATCGGAGCAGGCTGATGATGTACTCGGGCCTACAGGCGACTTTCAAAACTCCTATTGGCACGTCTCCGTTTGAGATGGTTTATGGTAAGGCACGCCACACCGCCAATCGAGCTTGAGCACGAGCATTCGGGCTATTAAATTCTTAAACTTTGACACCGGTTATGCAGAGAAAGCGATTGTTGCGATTGCGAGGAGCTTGATGAGTTCGCACTCCGTGCCTACGAGCTCAAGAATCGTAGAGAGAGGACTAAACTTCTTCACAACAAGAAAATCAAGCATAGAGAATTCAAAGAGGGCGAATGGGTTTTACTATATAATACCAGGTTACATCTGTTTCCTGGTAAGCTACGCACCCGCTGGTCCGCCCTTTGAAATTTCTCGAGTTTTCCTAGTGGAACCGTCGAATTGAAAAATAAGCGAGGAGAGTTGTTCGAGTGAATGGTCATCGGTTGAAACACTATATTGGTCAACAAAAGGAACGACCGGTGGTTTTCCATCTAAACGACGTCCCTAGTCAAGACAAACTCGATCTTTTGGAACCCGATGATTTACGTCTCTGTGAAACTATCCATCATAAACCACACACAAGAAGATCATGTCCAAGCAACGGTTTCAACCACATCACCAGTGACCTTGGTTTTATTGGGATGAATTTATTATACCACAAGTCAGTGTCCATAGATTCAAAGTGCTATCTCAGGGATCTATTATAGTGCATATAATGATTGTCATTAAAGTACGGTGGTCTCATACAAGACATGCCTTCTGGAGGTTTTCTAAGTGCCATTGAAGTCATTATAAATGATCATGATTTATCAAGAAAAATAGCAAAAATATTTAAGCTTATAACCAAATGTAGGATCTGATTATGTCAAATAGATAACCAAATGGGGTGAATGGTTATAATCCAAACACTCCCATTTTAAAATCCTCTTTAAAATTTTATCACAAAGATAAGATCAACAATTGCTTTGATCCTCAATGTATAATGGCATATCAATGATCAAGGTGTTAAGATGCGGATCATAGGTATGTATAACACTTAGAGATCAAATATAACTCAATAAAAGTCCAAGAACAACTAAGGACAAGTCCAAAGATGTCAAAGACAATGTCTAAGTCCGAATCGACATGCACTAATGTTGCAATGAAAGTTCTGATGAAATTAGTTGATGAAAATGCTCGAGTGTTGGATCAATAAGTACAAGATAATAAAAAAATACACAAAACTCAACAATCTGATATCAAGAAATGCCAAAAGCAGAGAACAAAAGTGTTTAGACATGTTCCAACAAGAGAATGTAAATATCTGGCTTCTAGTCAATCATGTACCAAGCGTGACCTTGGATTTGAAATTCACTTTAATGAGATTTCTTTTATTACCAAATATCTTATGATACAATAAGTGTTACCACTCAGAAGCATAAACTAAGCCTTAGATAAACCACAATACAATGCTTTGATCAACTTCTCGACAACAAAACAACAAATCCTTACTTAGAATTTCAACCAAACTTTCTTTTAGCAACTTTGTTTTGTTTTGAGCTTGATATACACATCTTTGTAGTTCCAACTTTGCTCAAGAATCTCTTATTGGTACTCTTTCTCAAAGCTGATTTATTGCAACTTCCACAAAGCTCAACCCATCTCAACAAATTGCAATCAACAAATTGTTATCAACAAACAAATTCCACAGACAACCCCGTTAACTTTGTATCAACTCTAAATTAGAAGATTTGTTTGTAAACCTATTACAAAGTGAGATCAGAAGAAGATGAAAAAGCCTAGACTTTGGAAATATAACATTAACCCTTCTTCTATTCTCAAACGGCTCTTTTATAGACAAAAACACATCTATAATAGGAAACTAGCCGTTGCATTTGAATTCCAAATTGAAGAAATTTCAGTCCGTATGAGATTGCAACATCTCAATATCTTATTCTCCCAACTTTTCCTCATTTTAAAATAGCATATTGGAACTCTACAGGTGGAGTGGAGAGGTGACGGGCTCACGGAGATGAGTTGTGAAGTGACACCACAAACTTGCACACCACTTGCTTCTTTGGTTCAATCTTGATTATTGGATCAACTTGTGATCTTGTGGCTGCATATTTTGCTCCAAAAAATTATGTAAACTTATATTATAACGTATTATTTATGTGATACATAAGTGTATCATTGTGTATCACATGTTGACAACTTCATTATAAGTTGTATTATTTGAATAGTTGATGTCTTAATGTATGAGTGTCTTGTTTGAGATGTATCTTTGTTGATCGTGTTAAGATACATCTACGTCACATGTATAAGATGAATAAGATTTGTGCCATGCACCGTAAGTATAAAACTTCAGTGGTATTAGTACATATAAAATATAATACAAATACACTACGTGACAAATTTTGATCAAAAATGATATAACAAAGTATATAAGTGAGTGATCGAAATTATGATAACATTGTAAGATTAAGTGTTCGATTCTATGTCGTTTAGTCACATATAAATTGTGTTAGTTTGAAACAATCAAACTGGCAATAAAACTGGGGTAATAAGTACCAAGTACTCAATATGTACAACATTCATCTATATGCATTATAAAACACCAACCTTTTTCTTTTTCTCCCCCGGTCTCGGTGAATGCAAGGGGAGGCGGAGTTTGTTTTAACCTGCTTCTAAAGAGGCTTTGATAGTAGTATTATCTTAATTAATCTTTTTGGTAGTTGTTTCCTTTGGTGGAAACTTTACGACTTTTAGTTTCGTGGTAAATGCTTTTTGTTTGAAACTAGCGTTGGACACTATAGACTTGTTGAGAGTGGTGACCGAAAAGACAATATTGTTTTAATTTTATTAAATAAAAGTAACATTCATTGTTAATCCTTTTATTTGCATAAGACTATGTATTCACATAAACATCACTTTGAAACCCCTACGAATTAATTTGTTATATACTCATAATACTCAAGTCATGGAAGAGTTATGTACATGATACATGAATTCATGTTGATACTCCTTAAATATTAGGTCCGTGGTGAAATCACTAAAGTTTGGGATCTTACATTCAAATCACCACTAGTTTCCCCAAAACAGTTGGATTGTGACTGTCTTATTCAGTATATTGGATGTTTGACATTTAGTGATTGCACTTATTTGTGATGTGATTATGTAGGTCCTAGAGCGATTCAATACGATGATCTCGTAATAATTCTATAACGGGAGAATCTAATTGGATCATAATATGACCATTATGGATTTAATCATAATCCTGATGTGATTATAGACTCATGTCATTTCAATTGGGTGTTTGATGTGGCGGTAAAATTAGATTTGTGAAGCTTTCCCAATCCAAATTCATGTTGGCATCATTTAGGGCTCGGTAGTCGGAAATGTAAGTTATAAAGATGGAGTTCACCCATTCATGTGGAAGTCAAAAGACGTTCCCTCGGTTGCAATTTCTAAGAGTATCAATCATTAGTGAATTAGTGGTAGTCGGGGACAAGACATTATGGAGATGTTGTGGGGACAATGGCTTGTTCCCCGTAGAAATCATATATGGACGGTTATCTATAGGTAATAGGTATATCAGTGCGCGTTCGTAACCATATAATGCATAGTAAAGTAAGATTTTCTATGATCCAGAAGAGTTCAGCCTTGGGTCTATCGAGATGTGGCACAGGATTAATGAGTTGGATGATTTGACTGGCCACTCGATTCATTGAAGCTTCTGGTTATAGGCTCATGATCCCCGGTTTAATTGGCTTTCCGTAATACGTATTGAAATCACTACTTGATAAGATGAGGGTAAATGTTTTTTCGTCTAGTTGATTGAGCCAAAGATAATTTATACGATATATGAAATAAAAGGGGGGTTTTTTTTTTCCTCTTAAGTGTTTTTATATATTATAATTGGAAAAAAAAAATCCGGTTAATAAATTAATGGCCTTTAAAAAGGTTAATATATTCCTTTCAAAAACAAAAGGGGGGGAGGAGGAGGAGGATGGCCAAAATGACAGAAAATATCATAAATGGGATTGAAGACAACCTTCATTTTATGTGATTAAAAAAGACAAATTATAATAAATGGACTGAAAAATATCCTTGGTAGTAAATTTCGGCCATAAATGTGGAGTAATTATAGGGGAGTGTATCTTCCAAAACAACAAAACGGTTATCCAATTTTCTAAACGAAACAAAAGATAAAATTTAAAAAAACAAACAGATATATCTATGTTAAAAGCGTGCATCTTCTTGCTCTTAATTACTTGAGACATGCGCTTCTGGGAAAAAAAATTTGTTACGGCATACATGTATTTCACGTGCATATTAAAAGCAATAAAAAAAAAATGTGTTATATTTAATAAAATAGATGTAGTTAAATCCAATATAATAGATGTAACACAAAAAAAAAGTAACCAATAAAATAGAAATAGCTACAATAAAAAAAAATATAGTAACATTAATAAAAAAAAGATGTAGTTACAACCCAAAAAATGAAGTAGTAATACATAAAAAGAAGTTGTAACTGTCAATGAAATGGATGTAGTTACAGGGAAAAAAAAAATGTAGTAACACGTAACACTAATAAAAAATATGTTGTTACAAAAAAAAAGTAGTAGTAGTAATAATAAATGAAATAGATGTAGTTACATAAAAAGGTAGTAACATTTGAAATATAAGTAGTAACAAGAAAATATAGTATTAAAAAGAGTAGTGACAATCAAATAAAATAGATGTAGTTAACAAAAAGATATAGTAACACCGAAAACATGTAATTAAATAATAAAAAAAACATACAAGGAAAAATTATAGTAATACTGAAAAGATGTAGTTACAGCAAAAAGAAACGTAGAAACACATAAACATAAATAGTAATAGCGAATGAAGAATATGAAGTAAATTAATTTTTACGTAAAAAATGTAGATAAAGTGGGTATTTTTTTTTTTTTTTGTGTGTAATGATAATAAATGCTCAAAATAATGGAAAATTGTTGGGCGGTTACAATATTTTTTTTCAGAATCAAATCGTATCTGCAATAAATGACATTATTATTATTATTATTTTTATTTTCCTCAAGCTGTCAAGCATGCACTAAACTTATGATAGAAAAAAATGAGTTGGATAAGTTGATGAAGCGAGACCTAAGAAAAAACGAATTGTTTATATTTTTTTTATTTTTATTACATTCTGTTTGACAACTGACGGAAAAAAAAAAGGGAATATCTTTTCACACAAATTTTTATCTTACCACACAGATTTTTTTTTTCCAATTTCACTTTTTTTTTTTTATTTTACGCATAGTTCATTCTCACTAAAGTTTGGTGATAATATGACATACATTATCCATATCGAAATATGGTGAATATACGTGTTGAGAGTCACACCTGGTTGATTCGACCATATTTTTAAAGCAGAATGTTTGAAGTTTTCCAAACTCATACATAGTCGAAGCGTCATTCTCGACCAATATTGAGTCCGAATACTCTACACATTCGCACTAGAAATCGTCGTGATAACAACAACAATATAAGAAAGACCACTATCGATTCTCGATCGAATTTCTGCACGAATATTAAAAGTTTTTTGTACTCAATTTTAGTCGAATGTCTTTCGACCGGTATTGAGTATGAAAAACATTCAAAATTCTCGACTAAAAAATCAAGATAATGATCGTATTCACTCAAATCGGGTCGAATGGGCTACCGCTGCGCGAATTGACCATAAATTGGCTGAATAGTATATATTTTCTGGACTCTTACGGTCGAATGGCGCGTGTGGAATATCCAAACGTTCTCACTCTCGCTTCTTGTTAAGTGTAACAAACATTTGTGTGAAAAGATAAATTCCATAAAAGTAAAATGAGGGTATTTTTGGAAAAAAAAAAAAAAAAAAGCATTTAGTCCTTATTAAAACTCAATGTCATTAAGTTGAAAATCTACTAAATGATCTAAATACCACCCCTTTTCTGAAAATTGAGGGTGCATACTGATTTACAAAATGGGTGACGCCTTTAAAAAAGTTTAACAGGTCCCTTAAAGAATCACTAATATTTTACAGTACATGACTTATAGCCCCATTTGCTTTAACCACAAAGACCACTTTACAGCTTCCAAATACATATCATTTCTCCTCAGTGCATTGATGAGATTAACATAGGTTACTCGATCAGGCTCTATCCCTTTAATCCTCATTTCTTTAACCAAACCAACAGCTTCTTCAACCATACCTGCAATTCCATACGATTTTATCAACGTGTTATAACCACACAAATCGAGCCCGAAAGCGGTTTCCTTCATTTCCATCACAACTCCACACACTTCATCTATCCATCCTTGTTCCCCATAGATATTTATCATTATATTATAAGTATAGTTATCACATTGATAACTAGAATCCTCCTTCATTCTCCGTAATACATCACGAAACTTGTCCATTTCGCCTTCTTTCCCGTACGCATCTAACAAACAGTTGTAGGCTTCACGAGAAACCGAAAAGCCATCGAATTTCATTTTCGTGGCCGTTGACACCATACTCTTCAAGTCTTTACTTTGCCCATATGCAGCTATCATGGTGTTATACGAGACAACATCGATAAGCCCTTTTCTTCTCCCCATAGAAAACAATCTCCTTGCTTTCGTTAAAAGCCCAGATTTCCTATAAACATCGAGCATAACGTTTAATGTTATATTGTTAGGGGTAAATCCATTTCGAAGCATCTCTTCAAACATCTTTGTAAGTTCATCGACGGGCAATGCACGAGCACAGCAATTTATGACACAGTTGTACATTTCTTGATCCCATACGATATCGGTCTTCAAGATACTGTAGTAAAGATTTGCCAACTTATCAATCATTCCACATTGCTGATAAATGCGGAGCATATCACGCAGAAGATAAATATCAGGAACGACGTTCTTCTGTCTCTCCATGAAATCAAGAACTTGGCAAGCTTTCTTTAAAGACCCTGATTTTGAATACATCCTAATTACAACACTGAAAGCTATCATGTCCATCTGTGTAGTAACTGATTCTTTCATTTCAAAATAAAGCTTTTCAGCTTCATCAAACAAGTTGATACTTGCGTATATATCGATCATTGTACATAATATATGCAAGTTCGGTTTCCTGTCACGTTTAGGCATGAGATTAAATATTCTGACAGCATGGTCAAGATGATCCCTTTCTTTGCAAGAACAAATAAGCAAATGATACAAGTGATCTTCAAATAAAGGGTCTTCCCACTTCTTGTTTTCTAAAACTTTTAGAGCATCATCAATCAAGGAGTTCTTTACATAAGCCATCACGAGTATAAAACACGAGGTTTGATTTGTCGTAATATGATCATAAAGAGAACCACCATTCAAAACCAAAGATACTTTTTCAAACCTTTCAGCCTTCTCATAAGCTTGTATAACTATACAAAGGATAGACGACCTTTGGCAGCGAATCTCCACCATGTCATCGATGGTTCTTATGGCGCCATCTTCATCTTTATGTTTAGCCTGCAAATTTATCATTGTCTGCACATTTGAGGAGTTAGGCTTGAAACCCAAACTCTTGAGTTTTAAGTAGAACCTCTTTGCTTGATCGTAATTATTTGCCCGACCCCATCCCTCAACCATTGATCTATAAGTTGTCTCATCAGGCTGCAACCCAATCTCCTCAAGTTCATCGAACAAACGCTGTGCAGAATCCATATTTGATGCTTTTCCATAACCAGTGATGATTGTATTGTAAGCAATAATATTTGGAGGAAAGCCGGCATTGTGCATAGAGAGCATAACCTCCTCAGCTTCAAGTAACTTGCCTTGTTGGCTGTATGCATTAAGCATAACTAACCAATTATCCAGATTTAAAGATACTTCATCTTCTATCAACAAACGGATTACTGTTTCCGCTTTATTATATAACCCCATACGCGTATATATGGTGATCATAGCTGAGTATGCATAGTGGCATGTAATTTTAAAGTCCCTCATCTTATAAAATGCAAACTCTGCATATTCAACTCTCCAATTTTTCTGATAAAGACGCATAAGCATTCCGAAAGTAGCAACATTCGGCCTAACACCGTATTCCAACATCAACATAAACCACTTTCTACCCAACTCTGTAAGCCCCTTCTTGTGACAGACAAAAATAAGGGAATTAAATGTCTGATAAGTAATAGTCTTACTCCCTAAATTCACAACCATCTCCCTAACCAGTTTTTCGGCCCTATGCCATTCCTCTCTTCTGCCTAATACTCTAAGGATTAAATTGTAGGCAGTCAAGTTCTGGCCCAATTTCCGATTTTTCTTCATCCACTCAAAATGTCTCAAAGCTTCACTTTCATTACTCCTCTCCAGCTTCTTTAAAATGGCATTACAACGCTCCACACTGATATAAGCACCCAAATCTCCCTCCTTTTCACTATTCAATAAAGAGAGGAAGGTGTCATCCTCTTTAGGAATTAAGTCTGTCTCTCTTTCTTTATCTTTGACATCAAACTTCTTAAAATTTGACTTCAAGTTCTGGTCTTTCCTCATAAACCTCCTCCAAATTCTGAACTTTCCTTTCTACCTTCCATGCTAGAATCCCTGCTACTAAAATCAGAACTGACACCAGCTTTCGATTCATTAGTGTTGTTGTCATCATCAGGTGTAAAGGTAACCAAGATCTCTGCATCTATCTGGGAAACCTTAACAGGAGGCTGCAGCTTATTAAAGGGTCTGATAATGCAAGCACCACTTACATGAACGTGATTCAAAGGAACCGTAAATGGGTCGAAAAATCTCAAAGAACTAGTGGCAAGATTAATGTTCATGGGTTCAGATGAACAATCAAAAGAGGCAGGGTTTCAAAGTTGCCATTGACTGAAGCAGCCTCTCAAGAAATGGCTAACCAATCCATGGCCGCTGGAATTACTTTTTTTGTTTTGTTTTGTTGAAGGCAAACAAAGAACTTGTCTATCTGAAAATCAAGATGTTCTCGACTGATGATAAATTGTAGGGAGAGGGATAGGAAAGGGGTTGAGGAGAACCCGATACCCCTGGAACTGGAACTTGAGTTCAGTGTGCACCTTCCGTTTCTGATATGTTTGGAGGCGAACGATCTCGGACTGATTTCCGGGATAATTTATTATTATTAGAATAATTAAGGCAAAGCACCCTATCTTTATCTTTGGGTGAATTTTAGACTTGCTCGTATTTTTAAATTTAATATTTTTATCATCTATCTTATATAATATTTTGCAATAAATATTTTATTTTGAATTTGACGTTAAATAAAACAGAAAATACACGTTTATCATTCATTCGCCATCAACATTTCACGGTTTAACAATAAAAATAAAAATAAAAAAACTTTACTTTTATTATCTTCCCAAAATCGTCATTTATTACCAACGCAATTGTCGAATATCAACCCTTGTCATTCCCGATTTTTAATTTCATTTTCCCATCTACAAAAACTTCTAATTCTCTTTCCCATTAATAGAAGATTAATCAATCGTGAATACTTTCTGTCAACACCGCTGAGTGTCTACTGGCGCGGGCGAGAATTGTGCTCAAGATGGCACTTCGAGGAATGGGTGTTGAGCAACCTATTCTGGAACCATTGCTTCAAACGCCCTTTAAAGCTGAGGAAGAAAATGGCGAACAACTATTCACCTGAGAGATAAATGCGAAATAAAATGGCGGAGGCAATTGTTGGTCGACAAATTAGGGTTTAATAGGAGATGGATTAATTTAACGTTGAGGAAGAAAATGGTTTAGGGGACTTATTTGATTAAAATAAATTTTAAAAAAAAAGTAAAAATGTGAAAGCGCAATGTTGATGGCGAGTGAATGACAAACGGGTACTTTCCGTTTCATTTAACGTCAAATATGAAAAAATCGAAAAATGGTGTTTATTGCAAAATATTACACAAGATAGAGTAGTGTCTTTACATTTAAAGATATACGTACCATTGGTCCTTTGAAAAACTTTAGTTAAGTTTAGAGGAGGGGTGAATAAACTTAACACTTAAAACTTTTGGAGTTGACAAACTCAAAGAAGGTCGATGAGTCCATTGCCGATCACTCGTAAGTCTCACGACTATTAAGGTTACTGAATTTGTTGCAGCGGAATTTATTTAAATTAAGCCTTATTTCTTGTTGTTAAAAGGGTGATACTAAGTATTGGATACTCGGTAGTGTAAGTGTGTAATTCAGTTGCTAGTTTCAGTAAGTTGATGTGATCAGTATGCTAGTTGTAGAAAGTAAATGCAGAAAGTAAAGTAGGCAAGATTTATAGTGGTTCCAGGTGGTGTAATCATGTCAGTCCACTCTTCTCCTGTGATGTTGGAGGAAATTCACTAGAGATCCTTGAGGTTGCAGTTACAAAAACCCCTAAGCTGTTTGTCCTTCACCAATGACTATGGCTTCACAAATTGAACACTTGAAACAGGTAGGATTGCTGCTTCAAAGTATTCCATTGGTCCTTGAAGGATAGGATTTCCTCTTCACCAGCTCCACCATAAACAACAGTTCTTGACACCCAAAAGATGCTTCGCTGTCTTCAGTAAACTTCTAATAAGAAGAGTTGAATCAAGTAAGTGATTCAGCCAAAGCAGAAATGATCAGATGAAATGATCAGAAGCTTGAGGTATTCAAGTGTGTATACTTGATGTAACTTGATAGCAGGTTACACTTGAAGATAAATATTGATCAGTCAGTTTAAGCTCAGTGAATGTCAGCAGGGTGATTTTCTTGATTAAAACTTGGTAGCTTCGTAGAGATTATCTGTACTTATTAATTTTCATCCACTTGAATCTGAGTCAGGACTCTCCTATTTATAGGTGTGAATCATGTGGCTTATGTTTGAATTTCAAACATGGCCGTTTCAGACTTGTCTCCATCTTGACTTGCTTTTTGTCTCCGTTTATAGTAATCGACTGCCAAGAAGCTTTTGTCGATTAGTTGTCCCCTCTGACTTATATCCATTGGATAATCCTCTCGATTCTTTCCAACGTTCCTTTTATCTTGACCATTGATTTGTTGATAAAATCAAGGATTGTAATCCATCCTTATTCATTTTATCTTTCAATGTAGCTATGATTAAATCGAGATTTACATTCAGTAGATATAAGAAGTATATCAATCACTTATGTAGATAATCACACTTGTTTGGTCTCATTGTGTTTTCAAAGCACTTCAGCTGACTACTTTTCATCTAACTTTTTATTGTGAAGTTAGAGTACACCACTTTGATTATAACTAAGATCCAATCACCATTTAACATATGGAACTTAGACCTTGTACACAAGGCATATATAATTAGTTTAGTCATCACGCATTTCCCTAAATTTTGATTCCATATCCATGACTTTAAATACTAAGTTTGATCCCTTAGCCTTCAATAATCGAGTTTGAACCTCACCTTTCGCCTTCAAGTAGTTCCTAGACACACTCCTGACCTAGTGATGATGGTCAAATTATACCCGTAAAAGTCATCAACATTATCCTTAAATCGAGATTAATAATATGTATTTTATATTAAATCACATGTTTATATTGATTATTTAATGTTATGTGATTTATAAGAAATAATTTGGTATTTATCCGTTTTTATTATATAATTCGGTATTTATCCATTTTTTATTTAAATATGATTTATTTTGGGATAAATATTTATTTTGTAGATTGAGATAATTTTTGGAGGATAAATACAAATGGGAGAATTAAATCTCAAGATAAATCCAAGATGCATTGAAGATAAATATCGGATAAGCACGAAAAGAGGAGTAAGGCATGACAAGAGCAAGCGAACCAATCCGAAACTTGAGAGCACACATGCGGCGGCCCTTCCACACACATAAGGGGGGGGGCGCATTTTATTTTTGATGATCGGCCAGGAGTTATCTCTTATTTATTTTGATATTTTGAAGTATATCTCTTAATTAGCTTGAACCCCTATAAATAGAGGCATACATTACACGCCATACACACACCTAAGAAATACAATATTTCCAATACTTTTAAATATAGTTTGTTGTTTTTTCTTTATGTTACTTTCATTACAGAGTCGTTAGAATCTCCGGTTAAAGATCGAATCGAGGAGTGGGAATCACGCTGCCTTCGAGGGTAATGTCTACTCAATTATGCAATCTTTATTCGTAGATCTAATTTATTTCAAGCATGGAGTAGTCGTTTTGTGTATTGATTTCGTGATGTAGTTAATTTACTTAACCCATGTTTATGTAGATCCGAGACGTAAAAGATGTTTCACGAGCAAATCTGCCCGGACCGAGCTTGTTGGCGCGCGAGCTTATGTCTCGCTGGTAGCAAGATCTGTGATGTTCTTGATTTTTCTCAGAACGGCTTCGACTACGCCAGGTTCTCACTTTGTAATTCAAACGAGTAATTAAACTTGATCAACTTAATTATTTGTCATCGTAATTTAACACGAGACCTAAAAAGTGATTGTTACTTAGACGTAGATTGAATCGGTGTCTAAGAAATACGCCTAACCATAGTGAATGTTGCTTAGATGAGGTTACGGTTTATACCGCATCCCTAGTTTTGTAATTGTGTCCGGTTATACGAGATGGAGACTAAAAATGTGAAGTCACGAATGGAGACATGATGATTTATATGGCCTACCCGAGCTAGATCTATTTCAGTGGATGGCTCCCGTAGTTAGAATAATTAATCCTAAATGTCTTGTTTTGTCTCGTCACAATCTACATAGCACTGGGAGTAATTACTACTAGCGTTATCAATACCGCTTGTCAATTATTTATAAAACCTATAAAAAATAAGTGTCTTAGTGTCGTTGTGTCTTTGTTGGTTTTGTGTTTCTATTGTGTCAATTTTAATTCTACGTTAATTGTTGGTCGGAGACCGCCTTTAATTTGCTTTTTAGTTTCATAAGTTATATTTCGTTTAAACCGAGTCTCTCAGGATCGACTTCTCGAATCTATCTAACTATACTACGATTGAACCTAGTTCTCTTGCTAGTGTGTTATTTAGGTATCGAGTATTTTTATTACTTGGACCGTGCATCAAGTTTTTGGCGCCGTTGCCGGGGACTCGTGTCATTAAATTAAGTATAGCTTATTTTATTGAAAGTAAATTTGTAAATATTGTGAATAGAGTCTGTTTTAGTTTCGTTTTTATTATTTAGTCTAGTTAATGGCCTAGCCTTTTAAGTTTTTAATTGTTTTATTGTTTTTTGTTATTTTATAGTACGCTACTCGGAAAGCGAAGGAACCGCTTGAGCCATATAATCCTGAAATAGAGAAATTTGCAAGGCGAAATAGAAAGTTAGCTAGAGAACTGGCTAAGCGAGGATAAGAGGATCCAAATCTTGAGGAAAGTGAACACGAATCGGAAGAAGGACATACAACCGATCATTCTGAGCATTCTGAATCTGAGGCAGAAATGGAAGGCATTCCGATCAATCCGAACCAGGTACTTAATCCTGAAGTTATTAATAATGCCAATAATGTTAATAATGCGAATAATCTTAATGCTAATAATGGAAACCAAGCTGCGAGGCGCACTTTACAAAGTTATGCAACACCTACTATTGAGCAATTCATTCCCACTATCGTAGCACCACAAAATACTGCTCAAGTCTATCACCCTAGGCCTAACGTAATTCAAATGGTGACCAACTATTCCACTTTTCATGGAGTCCAAAATGAGGATCCTGGTGTTCACGTGATAGATTTCTTGGAAATCGTTAGCACCGTGAAACCGCAATTAATCCCGAGGGGAGCATTCGCCTTAAGCTTTTCCTTTCACTTTGAAAGATAAAGCTAAGCAATGGCTTCTCTCTCTGAGAGGTCGGATATATCACTACTTGGGAACAATTGTTGCAAAATTCATGAATAAGTATTTTCCCTTAGAAAACCTTTAAGTTATGCCAAGACATCTTAGGATTTAAGCAACAACCTGGGAGAGTTTTGATCAAGCTTGGGAGCGCTTTTAAGGAAGCTTATGAGGAAATGTCCTCATCATGATATCTCTCTTGGCTTTTAATGCAAACGCTTTACCATGGATTGAGAGAGACTGGGAAAATCGTGAGTAGATGCCTCTAAAATGGAGCGCTTTGGTCTTTTATCTCCTGAGGAGGCACAAGGAAAGATGGAGCAAATAAATGATGAATAGTCAATGAGGAGGCAATGACATAGTCAGCCGTGAAGATGGTCACGATATATTTGAGGATAGTGCATCTACCAAAATCTTAGAACAACTGTCTGTTATCAACAATAAGGTAGATGGAATGCAAGAGAGGATGGCAAGAGTAGAGAAATGGACTGGAATCGAAGTGATACCTCAAAATGAGAATGCTGGTACTGAAGAAGTCAATTATATTGGAGGATCAGGAAATCAATGGGGAGGATATAAGCCTAATCATAACCATCCTGGATTCCGATATAGTGACCCTAGTGGAGGAAATGGGCCTAAACCGCCTACTACTTTCGTGCCACAGCAAACTAAAACTTTTGGTCAGGGAAGTCATGATAGAAAAAGTGAGTAATGTTGTTACTGACAATATGGGACAACTTTCAAAATCAATGGCTGATTTATCCACTAACTTTAGCCAATATTGTCAGAAGACCGATGCTAAGGTGACCAATCAAGAAGCCATAGTCCAAAATCTCACTCACCAAATAGGACAATTAGCTGAGCAAGTCTCAACTAGACCTCCTGGAGGATTGCCGAGCAATACTGATAAGAATCCTAAGGATTTGAATGCGATCATGACTAGAAGTGGGAAAGAAGTAACTCCACCGTCCTTGAAAGAGAAAGAGAAATCCGTAGAGAGTAAGGATGGTGAGCCAAGCAAGAAGCAAATACCTCTGGAACCTTGCCGGAGCAAGAAGCCTATAAGGAACCTCGCCGCCCTGTGAGTTGAGCTTTATAATAATAAGTATCCTATTTTCACTGATGTCGATCCTTCAACCTTACCTTATCCTCCATGCAAATCTAAGCCTAAGGTTGGTGACAAAAGGTATAAGAAGTTCATTGATATCTTTAGAAAGCTACACATCAATATACCTTTAGTTGAAGCACTTGCTGAGATGCCTGAGTACACCAAGTTCTTAAAAGAAGCTGTCTCTACTAAGAGGAAACTCCTAGATTTAGAGACTATCTTCCTAAATGAGGAGTGATCAGCCATTCTTCAACATAAGTTACCCGCTAAGTGCAAGGATCCGGGAAGTTTTCTCATTCCCCGCACTATGTAACGATGTTTGAACAAAGCCTTGTGTGATCTAGAGCGAGCGTAAATTTGATGCCTCTATCCATTTTTCAAAAGCTAGGTATGAAAGACCTTAAAAAGACTTCAATTACTTTGCAATTAGCCGATCGCTCGTTAAGGAGCCTTGTGGAGTGGTTGAGGATGTGCTAGTAAGAGTTGATAAATTCGTGTTTCTGTCGAATTTGTTGTGCTAGATATGGAAGCTAACTCACGGCGCCCCTAATCTTAGGAAGAAATTTTATGGCCACTAGTAGGACGCTTATCGATGTTTACAAAGGAGAGTTAGTGGTAAGAGTTAATGGGAATGAAATAGCATTCAACGTGCTTGACTCTATGAAGACACCTGATGATGAAGAGGATGCATGTTTCATGTTGGATTCTATAGACAATCTTGTCAATGATTTCCAACAATATGAGGATATTAAGGACTTCCTCGAGGCTACCCTAGAGTTAGAAGATGAAGTTCCATATGAAAAGAGCGAGGAATAGAAAGTGATATGGCCTGGATGTAGTAGAGGAACCCCTGGACAAGTTGAGGAGATGAAGTCTACCGAGGTTGAGAAATTCTACCATAGACCAACGTGGCATAAGTTCTTTGAACTTAAGCTAACTGGACAAAAGTTAAAGACCTCGCTAGAAGAACCTCCTACCAATCTGATGACGGTCAAATTATACCCGTAAAAGTCATCAACTTTGTCCTTAAATCGGGATTAATAATATATATTTTATGACAAATCACATGTTTATATTTATTATTTAATGTTATGTGATTAATAAGATATAATTTGGTATTTATCCATTTATAAGATATAATTTGGTATTTATCCTTATTTTTATATAAATTGGTATTTATCCGTTTTTATTTAAATATGATTTATTTTGGGATAAATATTTATTTTGTAGATTTAGATAATTTTTATGCGATAAATACAAGTGGAAGAATTAAATTACAAGATAAATCCAAGAAGATCCAAGATGCATTGAAGATAAAGATCGGATAAGCATGACAAAAGCCGAAAACTAATCCAAGATGGCGCCAACTTTGTGGGGGACGCATAAAGGGGGCGACCTTATTATTTTGAGATCGGCCGAGTTATCTCTTATTTGTTTTGACATTTTGAAGTATATCTCTTAATTAGCTTGAACCCCTATAAATAGAGGCATGTAGTACACGCCATTTACACACCTTAGAAGAATACAATTCACAACAATTGTTTTATTTTCAATATATGTTTTCTTTATTTTATGTTCTTTCATTACGGAGTCGTTAGAATCTCCGGTTAGAGATCGACGAGGATTTGGGAATCACGCTCGCCTTCGAGGGTAATGTCTACTCAATTATGCAATCTTTATTCGTAGATCTAATTTATTTCGCATGGAGTAGTCGCTTTGTGTATTGATTTTGTTATGTAGTTAATTAACGAACCCATGTTTATGTAGATCTCGAGACGTAAAAGACGCTTCACGAGCAAATGCCCGGACCGAGCTTGTTGGCAGCGAGCTTATGTCTCGCTGGTAGCAAGATCTATGATGTTCTTGATTTGTCTCAGAACGGCTTTGACTACGCCAGTTCTCTCCGCTTTGTAATTCAAACGAGTAATTAAACTTGATCAACTTAATTATTTGTCATCGTAATTTAACACGAGACCTAAAAAGTGATTGTTATTTAGGACAAAGATTGAATCGGTGTCTAAGAAGTACGCCTAACCATAAGAATGTTGCTTAGATGAGGTTACGGTTTATACCGCAACCCTAGTTTCGTAATTGTGTCGGGTTATATGAGATATTGAGACTAAAAATGTGAAGTCACGAATGGAGACACGATGATTTAGATGGCCTACCCGAGCTAGATCTACCTTGTGGATGACTCCCGTAGTCGAAATAATTAATCTTAAATGTCTTGTTTTGTCTCGTCGCCAATCTACATAGTATGGGGAGTAATCACTACTAAGCGTATCAATACCGCTTGTTAATTATTTATAAAACCTATAAAAACAAGTGTCGTTGTGTCTTTTGTTGGTTTTGGGTTTCTATTGTGTCAATCTTAATTTACGTTATTTGTTGGTCGTGGACCGCTTTTTAATTTGCTTTTAGTTTGATAAGTTGTATTTCGCTTAAGCCGAGTCTCATGGGATCGACTTTCACTTATCTAACTATACTACGATTGAACCTAGTTCTCTTACTAGTGTGTTATTTGTATCGAGTATTTTTGTTACTTGGACCGTGCATCAAGTTTTTGGCGCCGTTGCCGGGGACTCGTGTCATTAAATTAAGTATAGCTTATTTTATTAAAAGTAAATTTGTAAATGTTGTGAATAGAGTCTATTTCAATTTTGTTTTTATTATTTAGTCTAGTTAAAGGCCTAGCCTTTTAAGTCTTTAATTGTTTTATTGTTTTTGTTATTTTATAGTACGCAACTCGAAATCGGCGAACCGCTTGAGCCATATAATCCTCGAATAGAGAAATTTGCAAGGCGAAATAGGAAGTTAGCTGTGAGAATCAAGCAAACAAGGAGAAGAGGATCCAAATCTTGAGGAAAGCGAGCATGAATTGATGAAGGACATACAACCGATAATTCAAACATTCTCGATCAAAACAGAAATGGAAGGCATTCCGGTCAATCCGAACCAGGTACTTAATCCTGAAGTTTTTAATAATGCCAATAATGTTAATAATGCGAATAATCTTAATGCTAATAATGGAAACCAAGTTGCGAGGCGCACTTTACAAAGTTATGCAACACCTACTATTGAGCTATTCATTCCCGCTATCGTAGCACCACAAAATGCTACGGAAGTCTATCACCCTAGGCCTAATGTAATTCAAATGGTGGCAAACTATTCCACTTTTCATGGAGTCCAGAACGAGGATCCTGGTGTTCATGTGACAAATTTCTTAGAAATCGTTAGCACTGTGAAGCCAGAATTAATCCCGGAGGGTAACATTTGTCTTAAGCTTTTCCCTTTCACTTTGAAAGATAAAGCTAAGGAATGGCTTCTCTCTCTAGAGGCTGGATCTATCACTACTTGGGAACAATTGTTGTAAAAATTCATGAATAAGTATTTTCCTTTAGGAAATACTTTTAAGTTACGCCAAGACATCTTAGGATTAAAGCAACAACCTGGGGAGAGTTTTGATCAAGCTTGGGAGCATTTTAAGGAAGCTATGAGGAAGGGTCCTCATCATGATATCTCTCTTTGGCTTTTAATGCAAACTTTTTACCATGGATTGAGAGAGACTGAGAAAATTAGAGTAGACGCATCTAGCAATGGAGCGTTTGTTCTTTTATCTCCTGAGGAGGCACAAGGAAAGATGGAGCAAATAGCGATGAATAGTCAATGGGGAGGCAATGACATAGCTGCTGTGAAGATGGCCGTTGACATATTTGAGGATAGTGCATCTACCAAAATCTTATAACAACTGTCTGTTATCAACAATAAGGTAGATGGAATGCAAGAGAGGTTGGCAAGAGTAGAGAAAGGGACTGGAATCGAAGTACTTCCTCAAAGTGAGAATGCTGGTACTGAAGAAGCCAACTATATTGGGAAACAAGGAAATCAATGGGGAGGATATAAGACTAACCATAACCATCCGGGATTCCGATATAGTGACCCCAATGCAGGAGAAGGGCCTAAACCGCCTACTACTTATCTACCCCAGCAAACTAAAACTTTTGGTTGGGAAGCTGCAATAGAAAAATTGAGTAATGTCACATCGATAATACGGGACAACTTTCAAAATCGATGGCTGATTTAGCCACTAACTTTAGCCAATATTGTCAGAAGACCGATGCTAAGGTAACCAATCAAGAAGCCATAGTCCAGAATCTCACTCACCAAATAGGGCAATTAGCTGAGCAAGTCTCGACTAGACCTCCTAGAGGATTGCCAAGGACCACTGATAAGAATCCTAAGGATTTGAACCCGATCATGACTAGAAGTCGGAAAGAAGTAACTCCACCATCTTTGAAAGAGAAAGAGAAATCCGTAGAGAGCAAGGATGGTGAGCTGACGGACCTTTTCTAGGCTATATAGATCCTAACCGGCAGTGTACCGGGTCAACTGTAGTGCTAGTGTGGTGAGTCGAGTGTCGAATCCTCGTGGAAACATGGTAATTCTTCTAAGTGTGGTTAAACACCAAAGAGTCAAGTATTAACTCGATCTAAACCGCAATTTTATCACACAGATTACTACTATTCTACTAAACATAAAATAAATGCGTAATTTAAAAGTTATTCTAATATAATATATATATATATATATATATATATATATATATATATATATATATATATATATATATACATATTGCAAAATATATATATAGATATAAATATATATACCAATATATTATTGTAGAACTAGCCAAAGTTTATATAATTGATTTATACGATCTTTTCAAGAAATGTAATGTGCTCGATCTTTCCTTTTATATTAGGTCCAATTGAGTAAATGAAACGGTGTACTCTCGAGGTTAACAATTCCTCCTCACACGAGCGTATGAAATTGTCATATGTCATTGTCACCGCTTAATCTCCACAACCGCCCCATGCTAATCTCGCTTAGTCTCAACAGTACCGAGTACAAATCTACCCCGGATAAAAGAGGTTATTCCGCTTTGTCGACGGCCGATGTTATTCAAAAGGCTCCGGTTGTCGCGGATCGATTTAACTTTCCGGTGTTAGTTTCAATTAAACCGCTGATTTTAACATTATTATGATCTTGAGCACAATTTTAATAAGATTCATCTTTCCCAAGACAAATCGCCTCGGTAGGAATATAGGATTCCGCTTGTCACACTTTATGCACGCCAATTTTACCTCCGGTTTTTCTATCTTTTATCTCATATCCTAACTTCTCTCGGTCCGGCCATCATTAGGTTATATGTTGCGATTCATCTTGGTTAATTACGCCAATCCGAATATTATCAATACGCTACAAAATAGAAAAAGATTCAATTAACTCAATTTTAGTCAATTTTACTTAGACAACATTCATTTACCGAAAAGATCGAAATAAAAAAATTACATAACTTTGGCTAGTTATTTAGACTTAACTCAAAAACATTATAACGACTAAAAAGATAAAAACAAACATAAATACTTTAGAAATTTTACCCGATTACAAATGTCGAATCGTAGTCGATTCTTCCGACATTACAACGACTTCAACAACACCGAACTTCCGATAATTTCTCGAGCATTACAACAAGATTACGATATTATTATTTTTGGCATAAGGCCTATTTACAAACTACTAATTAAAAAGATATAGAGAATATATATAGGATATTGTGTACCAATATATATATATATATATATGATACACTCGCCTCCGCTGCAAATGAGGCCTTTTATAGAAAAACTTCCTTGGCCGGACTGTCCTGATGAGGCCGGACTGGTCCGGCCTAATGATTGCATCCACCCCCTTGATCACTCAAAGATGTGGCAAAGATAGATATAATTATAATTATAATTATATATAACTTATAAAATTCATATCTCGAGTTCTGATCTTCAAAATCATGATTCAAGAGGCATCGGAAAGCTCTCGGAAAATCTACAACTTTCGTGGAAGGACTCTTCTTCAGATGATGTCGCTTTGATGAGCCATTCATTTGTCGAAGATATTTCTCGATTACCACTTAATCGAATCGATTAGCCACTTGACCACTTCGATTGACCACTTGACCACTTAAGCAATTCGATTGACCATTTAAGCTCGTGACACTCTCTAAATCCTTCCAGAGATATGATTATACTTCAATATGTCGATTCTCGGGTCTCGGTTTATAAATCAAATAAAATACCACAAATACCCACGTGAATCGACACTTACACACCGATTTACTAAAATCGGTACAAAATGATAACTTTTACTATTATTACTAAGTTTTACTACTAACTACTCTAAACTATAAAGATTAACATTTCATATCATTTATATCATAATTTCATATATTTTATATAGAATTCGTTGATAAAACAAAATAATATAACGTATATTTAATCATATAAAAGTAGTATATCATGAGCCAAGCAAGGAAGCAAGTACTTCTGGGACCTTGCCTGAGCAAGAAACCAATAAGGAACCTGCTGGCCCTAGAGTTGAGCTTTATAATAATAAGTATCCTATTTTCACTGATGTCGATCCTTCAACCTTACCTTATCCTCCACGCAAACCTAAGCCTAAGGTTGATGATAAGAGGTATAAGAAGTTCATTGATATCTTTAGAAAGCTACACATCAATATACCTTTAGTTGAAGCACTTGCTGAGATTCCTGAGTACACCAAGTTCTTAAAAGAAGTTGTCTCTACTAAGAGGAAACTCCTAGATTTAGAGACCATTTGCCTAAATGAGGAGTGCTCAGCCATTCTTCAACATAAGTTACCTTCTAAGTGCAAGGATCCGGGAAGTTTTCTCATTCCTCGCACTATAGGTAACGATGTTTGAACAAGGCTTTATGTGATCTAGAGCGAGCTTAAATCTGATGCCTCTATCCATTTTTCAAAAGCTAGGTATGAAAGACCTTAAAAGACTTCAATTACTTTGCAATTAGCCGATCGCTCGTAAGGAGCCTTGTGGAGTGGTTGAGGATATGCTAGTAAGAGTTGAGAAATTTGTGTTTCCGTCGACTTTGTTGTGCTAGATATGGAAGCTTAACTACGGCGCCCCTAATCTTAGGAAGACCTTTATGGCCACTAGTAGACGCTGATCGATGTTTACAAAAACGAGTTGGTGTTAAGAGTTAATGGGATGAAATAGCATTCAACGTGCTTGACACTATGAAAACACCTGATGATGAAGAGGATGTATGTTTCATGTTGATTCTATCGACAATCTTGTCAATGATTTCCAACAATATGAGAATATTAAGGATTTCCTCGAGGCTACCCTGTGAGTTGTATGGATGAAGTGCCATATAAGAAGAGCGAAGAAGAGAAAGTGATATGGCCTGATGTAGTAGAGAACACCGACATGTTGAGGAGATGAAATCTACCGAGGTTGAGAAATTCTACCATAGATCGACATGGCATAAGTTCTTTGAACTTAAGCTAATCGACAAAAGTTAAAGACCTCGCTAGAAGAACCTCCTACCAATCGGACATCAAGACTCGCCGCACATTTGAAGTATGTATTTCTTCAAGATGAGACCTTGTCGCTTATTATTTCTTCTTCCTGAGTGAAATACAAGAAAAAAAGTCATGAGAGTGTTGAGAGAGTACTGCGGAGCTTTTGGATGGACAATAGCCGACATTAAAGGCATTAGCCCTAGTGTTTGCATGCATAAAATCTTCGCTGCTCCTACGAAGAAAGCGTTGCACAACCCCAAAGAAGGTTAACTCCACAATTGAAGGACGTGGTTGTGGGATGAAGTTATTAAGATGTTAGAGATGGAATCATCTTCCTATTTCCTCGATAGTGAATGGGTTAGCCCGATCCATGTAGTTCAAAAGGGGTTTTGGCGTGCAAGCTAATGAGTTAAATGAGTTGATTCCTCACTAGACTCATTATCGGGTCATGAGTGTGCATTGACTTTAGGAAGCTAAATGATGCTACTCAGAAAGATCACTTCTCTCTTCCCATCATTGACCAAATGCTCGAGAGACCGAGCGACATGCGCTTTATTGCTTTCTTGATGGTTACTCGATATTATCAAATTCATATTTCACCGAGGATCGTGAAAAGACCACTTTTACATGTCCATACGGAACCTTTGCTTATAATAGAATGCCTTTGGTTTGTGCAACGCACCAAAGAAAGTTTCAAAGATGCATGATTTCTCTGCTTGTCGATATGGTTGAAGATTTCTGAGATCTTTATGGATGATTTCTCCGTATTTGAGATGACTTCGATTCATGTCTCACGATCTAGAAGAGTGTCAAGAGATGCGAGGAGACGAACTGGTGCTTAATCGGAAGAAATGTCATCTTATGGTTATCAAGGTATAGTACTTGGACACGATTTCAAGAAACGGTATAGAGGTGGATAGAGCAAAAGTAGAGGTGATTGAAAAACTACCTCCACCAACCAATCTTAAGACATTGCGAGGTTTTCTTGGCCACGCAGGATTCTATCGTCGATTTGTGAAGGACGTTTCCTTAAGCTCTAGACCTCTTACCGAATTATTGGCCAAGGATGTGCCATTCGGGTTCACTAATGAGTGCATGAAAGCTTTCAATAAGTTAAAGAACATGCTTATTATCGCACCTGCTCGATTGCGCCGATTGGAATCTACCTTTGAGTTGATGTGCGATGCAAGCGATATCAGTGTAGGCTGCCTTAGGACAAAGGAAAGACAAGATCTTTAGGCCCATCTACTATGCTAGTCGAACTTTGAATGCCGCTTCAAAGGAATTATGCAACTACCGAGAAAGAGCTTCGTCGGTCGTTATTTTTTCGTTTGACAAGTTTAGATCTTATCTAGTGGGATCTAAAGTCACTGTTTGGACTGACCATGCAGCTTTGAAGTACATTTTAGCCAAACAAGATTCCAAACCAAGGTTGTTGAGATGGATTCTACTATTGCAAGAGTTTGATGTAGAAACTGTGATAAGAAAGGATCTCGAGAATTTGCTGTGGATCATCTTTCCCGCTTACAAATAGAGGAAAATGAGCCAATGACCGAGATTGGAGAAACATTTCTTGATGAACAACTATTCTCCATCACGTCCATACATGGAAACAATGATTGCGCTGCAGTATCTTCGCGTATTGAGGTTGTTAAGGAAAGGAGACAACCATGGTTTAAAGACTTTTTGAATTATTTATCCGCGAAATACTGACATTGTATTATACAGGAGCAACATATACTTGTTAGTCACAAATCGAACTCACAAATCCAATTCAAATTCCAGCCACCAACTTACAAATCCAATTCAAAAATCCAAAATCACAGGGGATGAAAGTAATAACAGAATACCAACACACAAATCCAAATCAAAACGAAAAATCAACCGAAGTACAAATCCGAACACCAAATACCAAGTAAAATTACATGAAATCCAAACACCAATCACCAAATGAAGTACGTAAATGAAAACTACAAATATTCATTAAATGTACCAACTCACAAACAAAATAAATCCAAATTCAAATGTTACTAACTCACAAATCCAAATATAATCTACAACGAAAGAGGGGATGAAATTGCAAAGTACATGTACGGAAATGAAAACTTCAAATGCGAATGTCAATGTATCAAACACCAATTGCAACTATTTCTTTTTCATGGTCTTTGCACGTGTCTTCGGTCGTTGAGCTTCCACTTGACTAGAATCTTCGGCTTTGGCTTCCACACCAATATCTTCCTCAACTTGACTACATACACCCGTAGTTATAAACTCCAATGCCATCTCAAGCACTTTCACCAGATCCTTTTTGCTCTTCTTTGGAGCATTCACAACCGCATCTCGTACAACATCAACGACTTTAGTCTTGCTTGACTCATGTTAAACGGAAAAACGTTAATGTACGTTGACAAAACAATCAAACAACTGATACATTCATGTCAAACAACTGATTGTACATTCATAAATAGATTTCGTAAAACCTCTCGTGAATCTCACAGCTTCTTTTTGCTCACACCAGTCAAACGACGTACGACAACAACTTGATACCAGTTCATGTAATTAGCCGTGCATTCACAGTCAAAACTTGATTTCCCCATTCTTTGAACACTATTCACAAGATGATTCACGTAATGAATGAAGTCATCGTCACATGAGTCGTGGGTGACGTTGTATTTTTTCACCTTCCCACCTCTATTTGATACTTTTGGAGGAATCGGTGATTGGGGTATGGATTGACATGTCCGAATCGACGGATTTACACGGTTTGGGTGATACACCTCCTCAATGTCCAAAGTCCTTATGCAACCATAAAACCAAAGATACGCCATCATCGTGGACCGCTTCACTTCCTTATAAGCATCCCAAAAAACCTGCAAGATGGAAAATGCTTTAAATATAACTGAACAAGCCATTATCTTAGTTAATGCGAAGGTTCAAACTTACATCTCGTGCCTCCATCAAGTCTAAGTCCTCTCTCATATTATTTAACGATGACAGTGCCACATGCTCGTTAATTCCAGTAACAGGTTTCCACCTCAATGACTGCACCATCTCCCTTGGATTGAAGTCATTGTTCGTCGGAGGTCGGAATAATAGGAAGTGTTCGTACACCCATTCCTGTAAAAAAACATATTACAAAACAGTCGTTTAAGCGTTTAAACATACACACTAAACACAAAAAAAAATTAGATATCAAGTGTTACCTCTAGCAATGTCTGGTATCCAGAAACCCCAGCAGGATTGGTCTTAGAAGCCTTAGATAGTTGCTGGTAAAGATTTGCCAGTGTAGCAGCACCCCAAGCCCACTCACCAACAGTATTGGTCCTAGAAGCCTTTGGTAGTTGCTGGTAAAGATTTGCCAGTGTAGCAGCACCCCAACCTTATCCAGATCCTCTAGAAAATGAAGGTAATCTATGCCTATCTTATCTCCGCTGCAGTCTTGAATCAAAGTACATGCAAGCATGTACTACAAGTATCCACGCACAACATGATCCACGGTAATGATCGGCACAGTCTCACCGGTACTGGATCCCTCACCCTCATTACTTTGTACCCCGCATCTACCCACAAGGTTGTTCTTCAACCAGCTTTTGGACACCCGTAGTCCACCAATATGTCCTAACTCGTCTAACACTTGTTCTATACCAATCCCTAACAAGTTGTTCACAAATGAAACTAGGTTTTTAACCTTTTTCTCAATATCAAAGTTCACGGCCTTTCCTGCAACCGGTAAGCCTGTGATATATCGGACATCGTCTAGTGTGATCATCATCTCACCAAATGGCAAGTGGAAAGTGTTTGTCTCCGGATGCCACCTCTCGACAAAAGCACTGACGATCATATGATTGGCTTTGTTGTAAGAAGAATGTAACAGGTTGTACAATGGATTAGCTCTCAACCTTTCCTTGAATTCTTCACATTCATCATCAATCTTCCACAAACGAAGAGAATATGTGTATCGCTTACATGTAGTTATACCGGTCCTGCTTTAATAGCACGGTATGAATATAAAGTTAGATATATGAAAAGAATATAAGTCTAAAACAAAACTCATAAAATTATACAACTTAAAAATAGCATACCTTTGCTTAGTCAACAATGCGTAACCAACATGCTCGCCAATCCTTCCTCAATGTAATATTGGTGTCTACCACCACACCATCGCCGCCATATATCGTAAACACCGAGTCGCTGGTACTTCGCCTCGCCGGGTGCCCGATGTGGTGGGCCCGACATTGGCGCATCCGATGCCTATCTTGTAAGTGGTTTCGCTAACGGCCCCGAACTAACAATCGCTCTCGCCGGTGCCTCGATGCAGGGCCCCGCACCGGCAAAGACCGGATGCCTCTCTTGTAGTGGCTCTCGCTAATGGCCCCAAACTAACAATCGCCGCCTCGTGTAATCCCAACATGCAAATCTCCAATCGCCTCAATCGCTCCGCTGTAGCCCCGGCACTAACACTTCCATATGTCTCAACAACCACCGGGCGAGCTCGCACTCCCAATCGTGGTTCAATCGACTGGTGGCTCGGTGGCCCTTACACTAACACCTCCATCCGCTCAACAATCATGTATGAGCTCTGCACTACCAATCGTGTCTCAACTAACTCAAGAATCCCCGGCACTGTATCTCCAACGGTCTCGAATCAGAATCGGGCGAGATCGCACTCCTACCTGCGAATCAATCGACTCACTAAAGGCCCCGACACTGTAATCTCCAACGGTCTCAATCAGAATCAAGCGAGCTCGCATTCCTACCGTGACTCAATCGACTCACTAGCGGGCCCCAAAGACTATCATCTCGCAGCTGTCTCAATCGCCTCATCTGTCTGGCCCCGATTAAGCCCGCAGCTGGCTCATGTACATTCTTTTTTCGCTTTCGAGTTCTTCTATACAACACACTTGTATGTTCGTAAACATAACTAGTTGAACATGAAGCCGGGCGGTGCTTCCGCACCACGCTCACCCATCAAGCGTACCTTCATCGGTCTCTCGCAGCGCACATGCTTACTGCACTCGTCGTAGTCATAATTACCTACATATAAGACAAGAGATTAATTGTCATTCAAATGCAGGATTCAACTAACAAAAGAAAGCCATAAACCTCGTATAATGTAACATTAACTCAATTTTGATAAACAACATTACATGCTATAAACCTCATATAAGAATTCAAAGCTAGATAAACTCATACATACGTGTCATAACAAACTCATCAAAGAGATAAACAAGTTTAAACTCATTCAATGCTGGAATAACTCATATACAGGTGTTATTTAGGCACATTACAAACTCATCAAATAGACTAATTGAAGGGTAATAAAGACTGGACACAAACCATACTTAACAATTTTGCAGATATCATTTTATGCACAGACGTCACCCATATTGACGTTCATCATGCTACAACAATGCCATCAGAATCGACGTTTTAAGAACGCCATCACTGACGCTTAAATGTAAAGACACAAGCTATCGACATTTATATTGCTTTAGCAACGCCACTGGAGCCGACGTTCTACATCAGAACACCTAATAGGGTACTCATGTATAGACGTCAGCCACACCAACGTTGGAAGTCAACAAGGAATGCTACCTACCCTAATGTCCTATTAAAAAAACCCTATTTTCAATTTTAGGTTTAGACGACAGTACGGACGACGTTGGTAGCACCATACGAGCGACACCACTGGTGACGTTTCCACAACAAGTCATCTTACCCGACCACATAATCGGAAAAATGGCCGGAAAATGCATAAACAGAAACCACCTTAAAAATACTTATATAACCGGATTTCAACTACCCATTGCATTGAATCAATAATGGACATACCTTATTGGCTAAAAACCCGGTTCTTCTCACTTCTTCTCAATACCCGATTTGCCTTAATTTTTTTTTTTTTTTTTTTTAAAACCTAATAAACTAAATAGTTATGGGGAGGGAAATGGTTTCAAATAAAGGGGTGGGAGGGAAATGGTTTAATTGTGTATAAGTAGTTGTTTTAATTTAATAAAATTAGTTGTTTTGGAGTTTTAATAAGTGTAGGGACTAAAATGTAGTTATTTTATTTTTGTTTTTTTAATGTAATGTATTGAGTAATAAAATGGTGCCTAAAAGTAAAAAAAAAATTATATTCATTTAATGAATACTGAAAAAAATTACAAGTATGCCGATAAAACCATTTTTTTTAGATGTTAAAAATCAGAATTAAAACTAAAACGATATGGGGTGTGATACATAGGGGAGGATATCATTAGGGGCGAGAAAGTAGTTGTCTGAATCGTGACTTGAAAAGTTACGGGACCTCAACAGCCGCTCGTCACAGGCCACACAATAAGCAAAGCACTATAGAATACTTAAACATCAAATTCCCACCAGGCGACGTGGCATATTCTTGAGCCTCTAAAGATGCTTACTTTATGCACTTTTATGCAGCTGGATTTCGACCAACAATTCATCTCTCAAGCCGGAACCGTTGTCTTCCCGTCGTTCCACACTGTCCACGATTACAGAATTTTTGGCCGGGTAACACACAATGGCAACGGAGGTGGAAGCTTTGAAACCATTGGTTGAGATCAGTAAGCTGAAATTCACTTACCCTGGAATCGACGGCCATCCTCCTCCAGGTTCCACTCCTTTGATCGATGATTTCTCCCTCTCTCTTTACCCCGGTGATCGTTGCCTTCTTGTCGGATCCAATGGCGCTGGTAATCCCTTATCCGTATTCTTTTATTCTTAATTTTTATCCGACTTTATTCAGCTTGAAGCAGATTGCAAGTTGAAGTTCCGTTGGATACAGTGATTCCTTTGTCTTATGCTGTTAGTATTGCAATCAAAATTAGGACAGTTGATCATGCATATGCGTATTCGCATCATCTAAAAGCTTAACACAATTGGACTGAAAATGACCCGCTCAATCTTCTGGGGTGGATTCCTGTCCACTTTATGTGTAGCTGAGTACTTTTTTTTTTTTTTTTTTTTTTTTTTGTTGTGGATTTTGGTTTTAGGAAAGACGACAATTTTGAAGATACTGAGGGAAGCATTTGGTTGAGCTGACATGGTTAGGGTTTTGGGAAGATCTGCATTTCATGACACTTGGTTAACAGTTTCTATGATCTGTGTTATCTTGGAGGAGAGGTCGGTTTGTTCTTAACTTTTATTTTATTTTATTATTATATGGAAATATTGTATTTAGCTCTGATTGCTTTTTTGAAAGAAATGATGTTTATTGTAAAGCTGTTTGAACTTGAAGTGGAAAAGAGAAGTTGCATTCGCTGGCTTTGATGTTGCAATTCAAATGGATATTTCTGCCGAGAAAATGATTTTTGGGGTTGCAGGAGTTGATCCCCATAGGCTAGATAACCTCGTTAAGGTTCGCTATGCCTTTTGTTCTTCTTTTCTTGCTTCTGCGAGCATTCACCTTGTTTAGACTAATGAAAAAAAAATGTTCCATTTTAACTAGATTCATGTAAACTTGGACAGATTTCTCTGTTTCAACTTATGAATGTGTTATCTCGCTCCATCATATTTTACTATAGTCTTCAAATGTACACTGAACAAGTCTTTGGATAACGCTTTGTTGGTCTAGTAGGTTTGGAATAGAATATTTACACTTAAGATATTGCCTAGAGCATTGGTTTTAACGACCACCATAGCGGTGTGACCGGTCATGGACTTTTATAAAATGCCCGTGCAAGTCTGAATGATAACTTTTGCCATTGTTTTAGTGGCATCTTTGTCATAAGTCTGTTGTATCGTTATGTTTTAACAAACCACGTATAAAAGAACCTATCTTTCAACCATCAGCACTTGACCTTCATGAAGGGCATTTCTTTTCTTTCATGCATCATATGGTTCTTCAGCACGATGAAGATGTTGAAAGAAACTAATGAAATTAAGTGAAAACGTAAATGCACAGCATCCTGTGAATTTTGTATTTATTTCCCTATCAACCTTGGTCTTTCATTCTTAGCTTGTTCAAAATGTAAAATGTATATAATTTTTAATTGGTTTATGTAGTTTGTTTTTCTTTGCAATGTAGGTCTTAGGTGTTGATCTGTCATGGCGTATGCATAAAGTATCTGACGGACAGAGAAGGAGAGTTCAAATCTGTATGGGCCTTCTGAAGCCATATAAGGTAGCCTTTAATATGCAGCCTCTCAATTCTCTCTGTTCATCCTGTCAGTGATTACGTTCATAATACTATGTTCAATTATAATATATGGGTAATGTGTTGTTAAATCCAATCTAATGTTAGTTGGGCTAAAAAAAAACCAGGTTCTTCTCCTTGACGAGATCACTGTCGACTTAGATGTGCTAGCAAGAGCTGACTTCTTGCAATTTCTGAAGAAGGAATGTGAAGAGCGCGGTTCAGTGATAGTGTACGCGACACACATTTTTGATGGCCTTCAAGATTGGCCTTCAAGTATAGTGAGTTTCTGCAGTACTATACTATTGTCGTGACTCTGCATGTTTTGTCGTGGGGGGTTTCATTTTACCTATAGGCTATATATACACGTTATTAAATTATCGCGATGTTAATATTTTCAGGTATATGTGGCTCATGGTAAGCTGCAATTAGCAATGCCAATGGATGAGGTTAAAAAGATGAGCAACAAGTCATTAATGGTAAGGTTTCCATTTGTAAATGTTTGGTTTGATTGATTTGGCTTAGTTATGAAGTGAGTGTAAAATATAAATGCAGAGGACGGTTGAGAGCTGGCTTAGGAGTGAAAGGGAAGAGGAAAGGAGAAAACGGAAAGAGAGGAAGGCAAAAGGTCTACCGGAATCTGAAAACGAAGGAGAAGGAAGTCAGGCGGCAGTTCGAGCATTGAACAATGGATGGGCTGGTGGAAGGATGCATTCCACTGTTGCTGGTGAAGAAAACTTCTTCCTCAGCTCGAATAGGGTTTTAAGATAAATTGAACTCGCCCTCCCGCAAGCCTGCATTCTTTCGTATTATTATAGTATACGATACAAAGTCATTGATTTGTACTGATTTGAATTCGCCCTGGGTTGCCGGCATCAATCCCCAACGAATCCAAAGTTTTTTTTAGTGATTTAATAAATATAAGCATAGATCAATCAAAGGGGAGTTCTCTCTCTTATGGATAAGCATATTTCCCTTTCTCCTTTTTCCTATCTCTGCATGTCTAGTTTTTGGTGTTCTCTTTGTAATGTGAAATGGTTTGGAGCTTGTTTTGTTGCATTTTGGTGGCGTTTTTGTATGCGGTTGCCTTTTAGTTTCTATGGTGGTCTGCTTTTCTTCTTCCGGGTACTTTTGGGCGGCGGTTCAAATGGTGTTTTTGGGTCTTAATCGAAAGAAGGTGGTGGTTCCAGCAGGGTGGTGGTCTTGTTTTGGCATTTGGATCTTTTATAGGTGGTGGTGGCCCGGTCCAAATGGGCGACCTCTGTCGGTGTGAAGCTTCTTGCTTCATTCTTTCGGCTTCATTGTCAAAGCTTACTCGTCGGAGTTCTCTAGTCTTTGGCGGTATTGGCGTTTCCCAATCTTTATGTCGTTGGTTTTCTTGTTCTATTTTGGCTCACATGTATGTTGATTTTTTTACTTTTTGTAAGTATTTTTGTTAGATCATCTACAGTAATGGAGTTTATAAAATCTCTATCACTATGCCACATCATCACTCTATAAATCTTTTCTTTATATAAACATTTTCTCTTCAATTCATAAACCTTTTAAAAAACTTTATGGTATGGATCTACTATACATAAATATTTTTCTACTATAAAATATTTTTCATCCGGTTTATCTACATGGACCTTACAAATCTTTTAAAAAAAATCTACATGGCAGGAATCATCCGGTTTATCTGCATGGACCTTTTGTCTCAAAGCTTTGATGACTCATACACCTACAATGGTAAAAAAAACCTCTTCTTAAAGCTTTAGGATTTTTTATAAACCCCTTGTTGGAGATGGCCTTAGTCCAGCTTTGTGTTATCGTGTCTGGTGGTAGTTAGACGTGACTTTTATGTATTTTTCGACGTTAATTCTGGCCAGAATCTTATAAATCTTTCGCTTCGTCGTGTGAAACCTTCATTGCGACGCCCCGCTCTGACACCGAAATTTTATCCTGTTAACGCCCGCAGACGCATATATTTTTTTTTCTTTAATAAATCAAAGGAGTATATATACGTAGTTTCACGCCTTCATACATTAATATCACATGCAAAGCGGAAGACTTAAAAGGACAACTCGGAACGCCAAACGACAAACAAAACAGACCGATCAAAGCTCCAAATCAAGTCTAAGAACATCCTCAAAAGAAACAACATGTAATTAAATGTTGCTTAAACTATTACAATCCCAAATAAAAAAAGATAAAACGGAAGCCAAAAGACTAGCCAGATCTCAAACATTAAACGCTTATAATTCCAAAGTATTAATGAAACAATGAAAATTAAAATAAACTTTATCTCAAACTCCAAGCTCAAACGTCAGATCTTGACTATCGCCATAGCCAAACTCATCTACCTCGCCAATCTTCTCGGGTAGGGTACAATAAGAAAAAGGGGTAAGTACATTTTGTACTCAAGAAGTGGTAAAGATCGGTAATGTATATTGATCTACACATCTACCACATATGTTGCATTAAGATACACTCCTCTCGCTAAGTCTCAGCACCATCACGAGCAATTATCTATGGTACATTGTAATTCAAGGACACAATGCCCGAATGATGGGTATGCACCGACATATTCAAAGACTCATACTGGCATGGATGGTTCCGTGTGGAACATTTCCCAAAACCCGAATATTGTCCGTTACGTATGAGAAATGATTCCATGTCGCGAATCATAAATGCTGTCTCACCAAGAATTACAACGCTTTAGCTTTTAGACTCATCACATATGTTTATTACGTAGTTAATCTAACCACCTAAGTTCTTTCCACTTAAAAAGGCCTTCTAAGGACATCTACCCTCTGCATAATCTAGATTAACTACCTAAAGACGTCAGAAAAGCCGCATCAACGACTACTAAACCAATGACCCCGCAAGGTCTAAACAACCGCCTTCCTGCTACCACCTTCTCCCCAGCAGAGTCTCTCGATATATGCATGATCACGCTAAGACACCTGAAGTCGAAAGTTAGATTTTACCACATTCCAATTAATGTCTCAAAAGGCATACATACCACATTGTATCAATTAGTACACATAAAAACACAAAACAATACTTTATTAGGCTACTCAATAACATTCCAGTAAATAGAGTACATATGTATAAGATCACTGTACCTTCTTTTCGTTCCTGGAAATACATATGTAACAGAAATGATAGAGTAATTTATATATATATAAGAAAATCTTACAGGCATCATACCCCTTCTTTCCTTTTCTTTCGAAACCCAACATGTTGCTTCACTTTTTGCCCCTTTTTTTTTATACATATTTTTATTTTAATAACCTTACGAAAGAAAGGCATCTATACATAATGCCCCTTTTTTTGTTTTCTACCCAAGTACTACTAAATACTAACCGTAATCAGAAGAATCATATTTAAAACAAGACCTAAATCACAGACGACAGAGAACCAAAAATACCAACAACAACAACATGACTAAATACGGTTAACCGTCCAAAATCCGTTTAAGAACACCCCTTTACCTTGATAATAGTTAGGAAATATCCAAAATCAAACACAATAAGAACAACTGCGAATCCTCGCCGTCTATGCAATCCATACAAACCAAAACGACAATTACGATTAACAACACAACCTATTCATCATCTTAAACACAAGAATTACCCAAAAACGAATACGATTTTAAAAGGACCTAAAAGATGGATACTTACGAAATACGGAATTGTTGATGTCAAAAGAACACTCGCAAACGGCATTTATCACTTTTCTCTATCATGGCCTCACATAAATTATCAACCATTAAGCCTCGAAATTGAAAGACGGTGTCCGAACTTTTCCTATCAAACTTGCCGTCGCCGCCTCTCCCAGTTTTTTTTCAGAAAGCAAGAACGTATAATAATAATAATTTATTATATATAATCCTTTTTAATCTTTTTTTTTCTTTTAGGTTAAAAAATAAAATAGGAAAATATATAATAAATTCCATTTTTACTCTTTTACCCATCTTAAATTTTCGGGGTATTACATCCCTATTGAACAAATATGTTTCTTAGTCAACAAATACCTTCCTTGAATTTAGTAGTCAACATATTTTGTTATGCAAATTTCATGATATGCTTTACAAGTTATGTGGTGAACAATAAAACCTTTCTTTCTCCAATCAAGATTTCAAATTAGAGCAATCCCAATGATATCCCTCAATTTTGCTTATTGGAGTAAAAAAAATTTAGGTGTTGAAAAACGTAAATAAAACTAAAACGAATGATTTTAATGATGAAATCGGCGATATCATCAAAGTTGCTTAATTTGAAATCTTGCACCTATAAGTGCAACTCCAATGGTTGAGTTTGGCACATAGGGTATGGATCAAATGGAATCAAATGCAAATTTTGATCCCGGTAAGTAATCATACGTTATCAAATCATTATCTCTAATAATAGGTATTAAATTTAGAGAAAATTCAGTTTAAATCCACTTTTGATATGTAATTATGGCATGTTTGTTACGCATGAATTAATAAAAGAATAGAATGGAATTGAGTGAATGAAATAAATTCATTCCATTATCAAGCTAAGATGCGAAAGAATTAATAAAAAGACATGGTGAAAGTGCATAAGGGTGGGGGTAGCATACACCCAGTGCACCCTACCTCTCTACCCACCCTACCTTACCTGCCACCCCACCTTACCTACCCTACCCTACCCTACCCTACCCACGCTACACTACCTTACCCACCCCACCCTACCTACTTCACCATCACCCTACCTTACGCATCCTACCTACCTTACCCCACCACATACTCTACTCCACCATCACCCACCCATACCCTACCTTAACACACCTTACCCTACCCACCCCTACTCTACCTATCCTACCCACCACCACACCCTACCCTACCTTACCCACCACCTTACCCTACCCTACTTTACCACCATCTTACCCTACCCTACCTTACCTACCACACTCCACCTACCCTACCCACTCTACGCTACCTTACCCACACCACCCTACCTACTCCACCTTACCCTACCCTACCTTACCTATCACCTTACCATACCCTACCATACCTACTACCCATACCCTACCCTACCACACCCTACCCTATCCATCCCTACTCTACCTATCCTACCCACCACCACACCCTACCCGACCTTACCCACCACCTTACCCTACCCTACCTTACATACCTTACCTTACCACCTTACCCTACCCTACATTACCTACCACACCTACCCTGCCCTACCCACCCATACTTTATCCCACCCACCATCTATGCTACCTACCCCTACCCTTACCATACCCTACCCTCACCCTACCCACCCTACACTACCCACCACCCTACCAACCCTGCCAAAAAGGGGGAAGGTAGCTCAAAGCCTGAAGCTCCAGTGGAAAGAAGGAAAGCCCAACAGATAAGGGCAAGGGCATCAAAGGCAAGGGCATCAGGTTTGAAGAAAAGAAGAAGTAGCCCTCAAATAAATATTGTTACATTTATTCTATGCCTTTGATTTGTTTTGAAAATATGCAATGTCTTAATGCCCTTGAATGGATGAATAAAATTTGAGTTTTTACTCGCTTATTATTATGAAAATTGGTATACACTTATGTTCAAAGCATGAGGGTTTTGGCATCATCATAAAGGGGAAATTGTTTGGAACATTTTATTGTGTTTTGATGATGGCCATACTAGCTGTTATAGCAAGCCTGAAATAAGTTAGAATTTTCTGTATAAGTCTTTACTTAGAGCCTAACATGTTGTATAAGTTGAGTCAAACAAGTATTGTACTAGTTGGTAGGATGGCGAAGTAAAACAGATATTCGGCGGAGTGAAGCCAGCCAAGTACCAGCAGAGATGCATGAAGACATTATGGTCTGACTTATAACCAAGGAAGTCTGTGATGACCTTGGATAAGTCCAAGTTATAATTCAAATGATGAATTACATTGTCAAATATGGTGTACACTGATCTCACCCCAAATCAAGGATCAGTGAAGTACAAGAAGTACCTGAAAAATCAAAGAGAATAACAAAGCAGTAAACCGGCAAAGTAAACTGACTATCGGCTGAGTAAAAACAAAGCAGTGAAGGAAGACATAAATAGAAAAGTAAGAAGGACCGCTTAACCGTTCAAGGAACGGCCAAGTAAACTTTACTCATTCAGATTTCAAAAGATGAAGATCAAGCATTAAATGCACAATCAATTGAGGATCTATCAAGGACGGATTTTCTGATAAACGTTTGAAGAAAAATCCAATCACTGAAATCAAAGAGAATATAATTAAGGGGGAATCAAGAATTAAATCAAGGATTATTCTCCACATTAAATAGCCAACGGACGGAAATTCAAATCAAGGATTATCAAGGCTATAAATAGAAGGCATTGACATACAAGAAAAACAATGATTGAATCTCGAGAAGAAAACAAAGAAAAACTCACAATTTGAAAAGCCTTCTATCTCAGCATTTAAAAGGAAATATCTGGAGATCAACTCAGGATTTAGAACTTCAATTGCACATCAAGCACTGAGATTGATCACAAGTCCGTGAATCCAATTCACATTAACTGAGGCAATTGAACTAGAGGAATCTGAGAAGGAGTTGCAACCTTTGTGATAGTTGCTGAAAGTTTTGTTCTCATGAGCAAAGATGTAGACCGAGTCACCAAGCTTTTGAAGCCAGGGAGTGATAGTCTTGCAGATTGTGAAGCTTGTGTAGCCAAGGACAATTTTACTATTGTATCTGTGAAAAAATAATGAATTAATCCAATCATCACAGGAGAATAGTGGATTAAGGGTGTTGGAAATAAAATTTATGTTTTGATGATGATTCATCACTTATTTGTTAATTATTCTTAACCCCATTGATGAAGTGTCATAACTAGCTGTTATAGTGCAAAGCAAAAAGATGTCTAGATATCAATGTATAGGATTTATTGTAGTCCGATATTTGTATAGTTAAATCGCATAAGCAATCGTAATAGTTCTAGTCTGAATCGAGAAATGAAGAGACTGAAATTTAATCTAACTGAGATTCTACAAGAAACTGAACATAGAGCACACCAACAAAAGACTGAAGAAGATAAGTTCGCCGAGGAACACAGACTCAAGCTGGCTTATCTAGAAGATCAAGAACCGAGGATACAGACTCAAGCTTATTGAAGATTGAAGAACCGAGGGCTCAAACTCGCTTATGAAGATTACAAGTCGAGATCAGAAGTTAGACTTTAGCAAGATTGTGGTGACCTAAACTGACTTTATAGATCTTGTATGAAGACCTAAGAATCATAAGGACAATGAATTCTTAGATAATAATAAGTCATGGTGTACTGATTAAGTCAATGACAATCAGATGAAAACTGGAGTACTGACATTTGAAGAAGAGTAAAATCTCGCTTATCGCTCCAAGTCGCTAGAAACCGATATGAAAATTCAAGATAAAACCGATAAGGAAACTCGCTTTATATGTCACCATCCAACAAATCAAAGTACAAATAAGGTTGTAAAGGAAGCAATTTCATTGGATGAGTTACTGACGCATCAGAACGGTCATAAAATATAGCCGTTGCAAGATTCAAGCACGGAAAACGTTGAATGAACCCCTATAAATAGATTACTTCTACGACATTATAAAGTGAGCAGGTATGTAATAACAAAGCAAGAAAATTAAAAAGGAATCCATCTAGTCAAGAAAGATAAAATTGAAGGGGAAAGACAAATTCAAAAGAATACCCGCTAAGTGTTTAATTGCAAGATCAAGAAATTTCTTCAAAGTGCTCAAGCATATTCAAGCAGATTCAAGATCTTTCATTTGAAGAAATACAGAGCCGTGCTTAAATTAATCATCCAGAAGGAAAGCTCAAATCACAGTTGAATCATAGTTATTGATTCAAAGTCTCAACTTTGATTTTATCAAAGGTTTAGATCAGAAACACCAAGAAGCGTGTGAAGGATAATGAGTGCAAATGTGAAGACTGTTTGTGATGAGTCGTGAAGAGGCAATTCTACCTCCAAGGACCAAAGGATCAAAGAGTTGAAGAACAAAGAATTCTACCTGCTCTACAAGTGTTTTAGATAGTGAAGCTGTGGATTAGTCAAGACTATCGGCTTAGAACTTTTGTAACTGTGCCATCTCAAAGAAGTTCTAGTGGAATTTTCCTCCGCATCACAAGGGAAGAGAGGACGATGTGATTACACCACCTGAACCTCTATAATTTTGTCTATTTACTTTATGTATTCACTTATTTCATTATAGCTATATTTACATGGTTTTCATATCAAACTAAGTTAACTAGTTGTTAAAGGCTATTATTTATCTCCGCTAGCTAACAAAATCAATATAAATCAAAGATTGACTTATACTCACTGAGCTAATCGAACTCCGCATGTTGGGGGACAGAACAAAATGAATCGAGATCGCTTGAGTTTCGAGAAACTCACCTCCTGGGCTTTTCCACCAGATAAGTTTTTGGTGACAAGTTTATTCACCCCCCTCTAAACTTGTGTTAGCCTTTCTAAGGGACCAACAATTGGTATCGGAGCGGTTCCTTCTTTTGAAGGTGATCCAAATCATCTACCGCTTCAAGGTTCAGTTGTTTCTGATACCCACAATTGGTATCAGAGCAGTTCTTCTATTTCGAAGAGATCCCAGTTGTTGAAAACCCCCTTACAGTATTTGTCTTAAAAACATTTTTAATGGATACATCTAGAATTAGAAATTGGTTAAATAACCCTCGATCGACTATTTGCACGTCAGATATGATTTCCACGATCAAGTATTTGAAAGATTCAAGATTACAAGCTCTCACACAAATCCGTAACCTCAATTCGTTAAGATGAAGATATGGAACTGAATACGAATGTGGATGATGAATCCGGAAGATTTCCATCCTTAAGAGATCTTTCAGAAGAAGCAGAAAAAGAGTTACTTCGAGTAGCTGATTCTATAAAAGAAAAATTAACCAGAGATCCATCCAAAGGCAAAAGCCACAAATATTGATTTAGACTCTACCTATAAGTCACGAGGTGAAAGCGATGAAGAAATCATACTCGCTAGAGCTACACATATATATGCTATTGATAAAGGAAAACAAGTTCTAATCAAGATGATTCCTCAACAAAGATTTACTTATCAAACATCGTGAGGTAAGTGCATCTACATCCAAAACTCACACTATCCTCGAATAATCAAGGAAATGAAGATTTCAATGAAACCTTGATGTACTCATAAAGGAATTAGAGGTTATTCAAAAGAATTACGAGAATGTCAAAAAGAAGAAAGTCATTGAAAATCAAATTTTGAGATTGAATGTCAAATCAATCTAATCAAGACTAATAATGGAACTAAGGAATTCACCAACCGATGAACCAACAAAAGTTATAAACATCGCTGAATCATCGCTGACTCAATTTCAAAGTTCAATTCAAACCAGAAAACCATTTGGAGATAGATCTGCTTTAGTGGTTTGATAATCAAGATAACTCTAAGCTAAGACCAAGATCACTTGCAATAAAATTTGTGACTACTCAACACCTGTAACTCGTAAAACTAACAAAGTTATTAGAATCGATAGATACTCAAGACACCCAAACGCACAAATCGATAAAATCAAAAATCGCTTGGTAAAATTCACCAAGCCAACAGATTTTACAGAAGACTCGTATAGGTCGAAACAATAAACTGATCCAAGTCAAGAAGAAAATCTTCAAGTCATATCCATCTAAGAATGAAGATCATTCATGGAATAATAGACTCGCAGGAAAGGAAGATTATTTCCCACCGATAAAGATTGAATGAACTATCACATCGCCACAAACCGAACAAATTTAAAATCATATGACAAAACACGAGGAGTTTGTGAAAATTGACTTTACACACCAAAATATCAAGAAAGGTATACAGCTAAAAATAAAGTTGCACCATCAAAATCTGATCGCTAGACCCAAAACAGATATGGGTACCAAAAATTTCTCACTTTGTTTTGCAGAGAAACACCACTAGTCGAAATCGAAAATGCAATTCACAAAACCGAGTTGTATTCACAACCGAAGTTTTTGAATTCAAAGATAAGGACAAAATCGAAATGATATACAAATGCTGATACACCGCATCTACTCTACTTACTCTAGCTACGGTTATCAAGAAAGAGGAGGTCCTTCTCAATCTAAACCGCTCATATTTTCCACTCACCCACCTTTTCGCAATCTCAAAACATTTATGACAAGACGCTTTAAAGTTCCACTCACTTCTTAACTACCTCTCACTACAAATTATAAATATCCAAAATTTCCTTTCATAATTCCTTACGCTTAAACCTCAATCCAATCTCTCGAATTTCAAATTTTCAAATTCTCAATAAAATCCAGAAAATGACTTTCACTCATTGCAAAATATATTGATCAAACTCTAGTCAATTCAATTGCAACAAAAATCCAAAAATTAAAGGATTGAGGTCAGATTCAATATCGATCCGAAAAGTGTATGTTTAGAAAGCATCGAGATTTCTATCAATTTGGTAGAACAACCGTAGAAGGAGAAGACACAAAACCTATATCACCACCACAAATGATAAGCAAATCAAAGTCATCAAGATCTAATTGCAAAGAATCTTTGGGTTTGACAAATCCAGATGAGCAAAGAACCATTAAGTTGACTAAGGAAATGTATGAAAAGTTATGGAAAGATATAGCAATTATTGAGAATCGCTGTCTTACGCATGTGGAGCACAAGCTTGCTCTGCCGTAATTTAATTTTCTCAAAATGCCGGCAAATTGCATAATTGGGAATGCCGGAAATTTCAAAGAATCTATCCTGAGCAAAACTAGATTTGCTATATGTGATCCGGTTTGAAAATTATTTCAATCGGGCAAGGTATCTATTTGATCAATTGATAGCACACCAATTGACGCACTAAAAAGAAGACCGATGAAAAGAAAGGACGATTTTATCACAAGAAAGACTCTTCCGTTAGTAATCCAGAGGATACTCACCACTTTGGAGTTGCTAAGAAGAAGAAACACCACTTGTCGATGGGAAATTGTCATAATGAAGAAAAATCTGAAAAAGGAAAGTCGAGAAATCTGAGGTCGAACCTAAGAAGAAGAAAAGCAGAAATCAAAGAAACTCGCAAATCGAGATGAAGTGTTGGCACAAATTGAAGAGTTAAAGGAAAGAAGAAAATAAATGGAAGAATCGTAAAAGGTTTAACTCGATCAAGTTGACTAAGAAATCAACTCAAGAAGCAAGAATCGGTTGTCGAAAGATTAGCACCGTATGCAAACAGAGTTAATTCACCGAATCCATTCCAGCTGTAATCAAGTTTTACAAATTCAAGTACCAAATATGCATTCACAGTGAAATGGAAATGGTAAGAAACCAAGTTGTCAACAGAGAATGATCGTTGAAACCGATTTACAGAAGAAGTCAGAACTCGTGGAAATGCACTTTCTAAGAATCGAACTCGATGATGAAGAACTGGCGGTGATGAAAGACTAATTGATGATACAACATTGAACATGCTTATGTTGCTTTCAAAATCCAAGTCCACTCTCAAGAATCATTCCCGATTAGAACACGAGGAAACCGCTTAAGAATTTTCACCTCCTCAAACCGAGGAAAAGGAAGTTGAAGCAGTAAACAGAATCAACCAAGATCATTCAGCTTGACGAGCAAGTTCATGAAGTTGAACCCACCGAACAACACACAACGGCGAAGTTCCAGCTTGTTGAATCGAACCTCGAGCTTAGTGAAAAACTAGTCGATGAAGAAGTTTCAAGTGAAAAGTTTTGCAACCGAGCGGCATAATCTCGCCGTAATCGGTAAGAAACATCGGGCCGTCCGAAAGTTATCACGAGGAGAAACCAAAGCAGAACTGATCTTATGCAAACGATGTTACCGCAAGAATCGATCCCATGCAGACAAAGGTTCTATTCAAGAAGAAAATCATGAAATCACAAGAGAATCGTAGGACACCTCACACCATTCAAATCCTCATCCGATCATACGTAACTTATGAAAGCCGATTATGAGCGACAGAAAGATATAGAACTTGGAAGTTCGGGCCTATTGATAATCAAAGAAGTCAAGATGCGTAAATGGAGCTTATTGAGAAATGGGTATTCGATATTTACAACATTACTAGTTTAACGGAGATAATCAATACCGACTTAATTCCTAAACCAAGGATATGCTACGATCGTAAATAGCTATTGAGGAAGCCATAGCCGCGGGAAGTTCTAAGAAGAACGTTGATAACGATGATTTTGAGGAAGATCCTGATCTACAAAAAGTGATTCTTGCCTCTATACAAGAAAAGGAAACCGCAAATGTAATCAATAATCGATGATGATTCTAGTAGTTCTGAGAAAGCAAAGTGAAGTTCAAGCTCAAAGTGTATCTAAAACACAGCAGGACAAAGAAGCAGAAGAAGGTTACCAATCTCCCACTGATAAATCCACACTTGAAATAGCACGAACTTTAGCAAACATGTCTGGAGAAGAATCAGATGATGAACTTGAAGCACATATGTCACCTATGAAAGTTGTTGATTCATCAAGATTGGAAGGAGCTGAGAAACAATCTGAAGAAAAGAGACAATCAGCCGAATTTAGAGAAAAACTGAAGCAAGTTGTTCTCTCACCTCTAAAGCAAGCTAAACCAACTGAGGCTGAGACAAACAAAGGAAAAGATCAACAAGCAAGAAATTCACAAGATGTTCCTACTCAAGTTGATCTCATTAAGTACTATCACATCGAGATACTCGTAATTCAAAAGGATGACCAAAGCTTATTCGAAAAGTTTTAAAATCTTTAGGCCACCAAGATGAACGAACCAAGCTTGAAAAGAAGATGGACACCGTGAATAACAACCACAAACCACTCGCTTGAGATTCGTAAAACAACCACCGAGCATGTCAAAAGGAAAATGAAACTCAAGACATGATGGGAAGGTATTCTTAATAATCTAGTTGATAGAATGTTTTTAATGGAACATGGCATAAAGGACTCAACTTGGGCTCAAACCATAATGGCATCAACTCAACAAACATGGAATGCTTACATCAAAAGCCTCGATTCATAAATATGATGTCAATAAGGGGAAAGTTTGATATCTTAAAAGTCCATGCACTGAATGCCACAAGTTCTCACAAATGTTGATGATAAGTTGAGTGAATCAAGAAAGCAAGAGGAGATTTCACCGATGATTTAGATGAAATCGATTGTTAAATACTCGTAACCGATCGACAAAAGAGTTGGTCTCGATTCTCGCCTCTACAATTTATTCAAGAACTTACTGTAGAGAGAAGGAGTATCAAAAGAAGAATCTCTTGAAACATTTCTACACATGCAAAAGATACTGTAATATTGGAATAAATCAAGAAACGGGAAGCAGATGGCACCTTAGATAGAGCTTCAGAGAAAGTTGAAAAGGTCAACTCGAATTTATTCAAATTTCATTAAAATGTAAATGCACCAATGAAAGACTAAGGACATCGCCTTACATTTGCAGCTCTATTTAAAAGCAAAATTTTCAAGAAAACAATTTATCTCAATCATGGAACATTTGGGAAAGTATCCATGTAATTGAACATTCACCACAAATGATGCGATGAGAATAAATATGAAAACTATGATAATCAACCTTCTATCTCGCCAAGTAAAAATGAACTATCTTCTAGTTCTTTTATCATGTTGTATTTTATTACTTACCCAAAGATTGTAACTCAGCTTATCAATAAATTCTCGCTTCTCACTCATAGTGTTATTTACTATATTTTGTCTTTTATCTTTTGCATTGCTTTTATTGAGTGGTATTGACATCATCAAAAAGGGAAATTGTTGGAAATAAAATTTATGTTTTGATGATGATTCATCACTTATTTGTTAATTATTCTTAACCCCATTGATGAAGTGTCATAACTAGTCGTTATAAGGCAAAGCAAAAAGATGTCTGTATATCAATGTATATGATTTATTGTAGTCCTGATATTTGTATAAGTTAAATCGCATAAGCAATCGTAATAGTTCTAGTCCGAATCGAGAAATGAAGAGACTCGAGATTTAATCTAACTCGAGATTCTACAAGAAATCGAACATAGAGCACACCAACAAAGATCAAGAAGATAAGTTCGCCGAGGAACACAGACTGCTTGGCTTATCTAGAAGATCAAGAACCGAGGATACAGACTCGCTATTGAAGATTGAAGAACCGAGGCTCAAACTCAAGCATGAAGATTACAAGTCGAGACTGTAAGTTGGACTTTAGCAAGATTGTGGTGACTCGAATCGACTTTATAGATCTTAGATGAAGACCTAAGAATCATAAGGACAATGAATTCTTAGATAATAATAAGTCATGGTGTACTCGATTAAGTCAATGATAATCGATGAAAAACTGAGTACCGACATTTGAAGAAGAGTAAAATCTCGCCATCGCTCCAAGTCGCTAGGAAACTCGATATGAAAAATTCAAGATAAAATCGATAAGGAAACTCGCTTTTTATGTCACCATCCAACAAACCGAAAGTACAATAACGCTTTAAAGGAAGCAATTTATTGATGAGTTATCGACACATCGTAACGGTCATAAAATATAGCCGCTAAAAGATTCAAGCAGAAAACGCTGAATGAACCCCTATAAATAGATTACTTCTACGACATTATAAAGTGAGCAGGTATGTAATAACAAAGCAAGAAAATTAAAAAGTAATCCATCTAGTCAAGAAAAATAAAATTGAGGGGGAAAGCCAAATTCAAAAGAATACCCGCTAAGTGTTTAATTGCAAGATCAAGAAATTTCTTCAAAGTGCTCAAGTATATTCAAGTAGATTCAAGATCTTTCATTTGAAGAAATACAGAGCCGTGCTTAAATTAATCATCCAGAAGAAAAGCTCAAATCACAGTTGAATCATAGTTATTGATTCAAAGTCTCAACTTTGATTTTATCAAAGGTTTAGATCGTGAAACACCAAGAAGTGTGAAGGATAATTGAGTGCAATGTGAAGACTGTGGTTTGTGATGAGTCGTGAAGAGGCAATTCTACCCTTCAAGGACCAAAGGATCAAAGAGTTGAAGAACATCAATCCTACCTGCTCTACAAGTGTTTGGATAAAGGAAGCTGTGGATTAATCAAGGACTATCAGCTTTAGAACTTTTGTAACTGTGCCATCTCAAAGAAGTTCTAGTGGAATTTTCCTCCGCATCACAAGTGGAAGAGAGGACGATGTGATTACACCACCCTAACCTCTATAATTTTTGTCTATTTACTTTATGCATTCACTTATTTCATTATAGCTATATTTACATGGTTTTCATAATCAAACTAAGTTAACTAGTTGTTAAAGGCTATTATTTATCCGCGCTAGCTAACAAAATCGAATATAAATCAAGATTGACTTATACTCACTGAGCTAATCAACTCCGCACAAGTTAAGTGGATACGAGCAAAATCAACTGAGATCGCTTGAGTTTCGAGAAACTTAGTTCCCGGTCTTTTCCACTGTAATAAGTTCCTGGGCTTTTCCAACTCGGCCTCGGGCTTTTCCACTGTAATAAGTTTTTACCTTTCCAAGACCAAACAAAGCTGATTACACTACCCTGAACCACTATAAACCTTTTGTGTCTATTTATTTTCAGCAACTTACTTTATAGCACTTTGTTTCATTGCATACTCTATATCCGTGATCGCATATTCTACTTTGAAACAAGATTTTAAAAAGTGACTTATCTCACGCCTAAAAGCCTTTTAAATACAAAGATTTTTTTGAAACTCCACTATACTATTCACCCTCCGACTATAGCTTTTACCTTCTCCCTGACCAACACAAAGATTATAAATTATGACAGTTATTTTAATAAATATTTTTTTGTTAAAAATAAAATTTACAGAAAAATTATAGTCGTCTCTTGTCATGATATTTTAAAACCAAAATAAGTTGTACATTAACAATAATTCACATGTGTCATAAAAAAAATTTATATTTTAATACAATTATCTGAAAGCTTATCAATTTGACACATGCCATTTAATTGTCTATATAGATTACGAATAGGATATTCTAGAAAATCTACCACATTTCCATTACCTATCAATAACTAGTTTACAGATATGATTTTCTCGAAAATACACCAAATATATGATTGAATCTTTTTTATATTTCTTATTCAGTCACCCACATGACACATACTGATTTTCCGGCTCGATTACACATATCATTTTCTAACATAATATTCAATCGGTCGAATTTACCTCAATAAATAGAACTTTCATTGCATTGTTCTTTATACACAATCATTTTGGTCGTCAGGAAAAGCTCTCACTTCTATCCACATAGTTATTAAACCCCCTACCTTATCGCAGGTCGAACCGCGGTTTTTGCGAACCTTGAGCTACCACGGTACGGTATATGTAAAATACCTTATATGCATCAAGCCGTGGTTGAACCATGCTTGAACCTTGTTGAATCACGGTTGAACCGAAAAATAAGAACACTATAAGAAAAATATACTTTTACGGCATGTTTTTAAGAACGCCATAAATATTGACATTTTATGGCATGTTTCAATATGTACGCCGTAAATTTGTGTTGAATTGAGTCCACTTAAGGCTTCCATTTATGATTTCTCCGTGAACTCACACATTCGGTGTGAAGACTATCACTACAAAAAAATTAGCTAAATTGTTGTTATTAGTCGAGTCGAGTATTTGACGAGTCAAACTCGATCATGCTGTATTTTATAGTAAATTAATTAATTGTAAAATATTATCGATCTTATGAGTCAAGTTTCAGCTTATACTGTATAGTTTAGAAATTGAGTTTGAGTTTGTCTTTATATAGCTCGATTGAGTTCAAGCCGAGTATCGAGCTTGGTTTTTTAGTCGAGTCAAGCTCGATCTTTGTAAAATATTTTTGTCACAGATTATTATTATTTTTTTACTTTAGAATTTTGTCATCAACATTTCCCCATCTGACCCTAAAAACTCTCGTTGCTCCTTGTCTCTTCGTTTCTTCGTTCTTTCACAAAACCTAATTGGAAACGATGATTAAAAGCATCGTGTTTATGGTGATCCAAAGAAGAATTGATTCCAATTCGTCGGTTGATCTGCGATTGTTGATGGATCCGGTCGCTAAATAACTCTGTGGTGGATCTCGGCGGTTGATCTGAGCAAACCCTGCCTCCTTTCACTCACTAAACCTTGCAATCATCCCATTTCTCCCACTAGTCGCGAATCAATTCATTGTTGTGTTAAATCGATCACCGTTTATCAGAGTCTCACATCCACGATTCCTTGTATCAAAGTCTCGAATTATCTCCTTCCTCCAAAGGTATCAGCTTTCAATTTTTTAAATTTTTTTTAGAAGGTGAATTAGAGATGGTTCAACTGTATGATCTTGAGAAGTTTCTAGTAGAAAGTGAACTAGAGATGAAGAAACAACTTAATTGCAGAATCAGTTATGTCTTCAACTCGGGATTGTTTGGCTCTTACTCATGATAAGAAAAGGAAAGGTAATTTACCTTGAGTTCTAGGTATAATTTACACGATCAGGTTTGGCAAAAAAAGTTCGGAGCTGTTGTTATTATTCTTGAACACCGATTCTACCGGAAGAGTGTTCCTTTGGATCTTTGGCCACTGAGACTCTGAAATTTCTTTCCTCCAAGCAAGCACTATTTGACCTGGCTACTTTCCAGCAATATTACTAGGTAACGATTTTATTCAGTGCATTATTTTTCATCTAATGCCATTGCAGTAAGTAGGTTGCACTTTCTAGTCTAACATTGAATATAATTATAAAACTTGCTATAACATATTCCATGCTTACCTCAGAGATCAAATTTTTTGTTGATATCTCAAAATTTAATGTGTTATCTTTTCTTGAGTCATCATCAATTGGTTCTCGCTTGTAATAAATGTACTGATTTCTACCTAAAATTTTATTTTTTCTGTTTTTTTGCTAGACAACCTTAAATAGGTCCAGTGGAAAACCATTGGTTCGTCCTGGGTGTTTCATATTCTGGTGCTCTTAGTACATGGTTTTGCTTGAAGTTCCCTCACTTAACTTGTAAAAGTCTTGCAAGTTCTGCTGTTGTTATGGCTGTTTACAATTTCATTGAATTTGATCAGCAAGTAAAAGACTTATGTTATTTCATGTCAATATGACCTCTTAGTGTCTTGATAACAAATATTAATATCATGCTAATTCACCTTTTGAGGTCACTGCTATCTATATAGACATCAAGCTGCTTATGTATTTCATTGTCATCAGCACATTAACTTTTTGAGCTAAGATATGTAATCACATTGTATTTTTTATTTGTTCTCTTATGAAGAACAGATTGGCGAATCCGCTCGTCCAGAATGTATAGCTGTTAAAGGTATTTCATCCAGCATTATTATGGTAGCTTGACATGTGAGGCAAGTAATTTCCTGCTTCCTCTCCTTGCTCCCTAACATTTCATCCTACGCTACCTTACCCACCCCCATACCACCACTACCCTACCTTACCTACCACTCTTACCTACCCTACCCACCCCTACTTTACCCCACCCACCATCTATGCTACCTACCCCAACCCTTACCATACCCTACACTCACCCTACTCACCCTACACTACCCACCATCCAACCCAACCCAACCCATCATACCCTCCCTATCCTATCCACCACCCCACCATACCACCACTGCCCTACCTTACCTACCACCCGACTCTATATTACCATACCCATCCTACCCTACCTTACCTACCACCCTACCCAACCAGACCTTACCCATCACTACCTTACCTTACCCATCTCTACACTACCCACCACCCCTCCATATACCTTACCACCACCCCATCTTATCCTACCCTATCCTATTTCACCTTATCCTACTTACGCATCTTACCTACCTTACCCCTCCACCTACTCTACCCTACCCTTACCCTACCTACCCTACGTCATCACTTACCCTAACCTACCCTACCACCCACCCACTCTTACCCCATCACCCACGTGTTTTGTCGATTTTCATTTTATTCCATCGCATTCCATCCATTTTTGGAAGGAATGAAAATGATCCTTTTTCATTCCATTGGAAAAAAAAATTTCATTCCATTTCATTCCCTCATAATCATATACAAACATTGGAATGTTATGAAAAATCATTCTATTCCATTCCATTCCGCCCTAACAAACGTACTCATTAGGTTTTAACTGCATTTTTTTGTTGCAATAAGGACAAAATAGTTTTGGTGTGACTTAGTTACCTCGTGTCTTTAACACCGATGTTCTTAACAGAAACTCAATTTCTTTAGATTTCCTTATCTTCTCGCCTCGACAAAACCGTAGATCGCCCACTGCACTGCCAAGAAGAAGAATTCATAGCGACCTTAATCTTCTTTTCAGAGCTAGGTGAGCTAGGCGATGGTTAAGGCATCGGTAATTCTAATGGATACGACTGTAAGTTTGATTTATGATTTTTATACCGATTTCCGAATGATTTTCTAGACTGTGGTTGGTTCGATTCTGATTAAATGTCTTTTTTTTGCCAAAATGGTACTTGGATTAACTTAAGGTAATTTATGACTTTTATTCTTCATTTAGTTTCATGGTTAAATAGCTGGTAATGGTTAAGTGCTCTCTAGGTTGAAGCTCGCACCTTTGTGTCCATTTTCATGCATTTACCTAAAATGCAGCAATAGTTGTCAAACCTTTTCATGACTGCATATATGTCCTTCCAATGTTTAGTTTAAATTAATAATTTGTAGCGTAAAATTGCTACTAATGGTGTGGACCTTAACATTTTGTAGAGTAGATATGCAACTAATACTACTAGTCTAGAACTTAACATTTTTTAGTGTAAAATTGCTGGAGAACAAGAAAAATATACATTTCACCTTCATGCCAAAATCCCAATCTATGGATGTCTAGCATATAAATAATTAGGTAGCACGGGCTTTAAGTAGAATGGTGGTTGTTTGGCAACATAAATTAATTTGGTTGGACGATTGGTTATGAAGATCATAGATTGTTTAATTTGGCAACTGCCTCAAGATATTTGGGACAGCTTTGAGCTGATTTCAAAGTCTAATTTTGAGGCATATTTATGCATTTCATTGATTTCTATTTGTTTTCTTGCTCATGAATTGAATTGAATACCTAAGGAACCAATATTGTGTTATTGATACTATGTTATCAAGTATCGATATCGTACATCGACATCGTGTTACTAATACTATATTATATTACATCGATAATGTGTTATCGATATCGTAAGCTCCTTTTCTTTTTAATACAAAATGCGCTTCAACGTGGAAGCAATTGAAGTAAATGGAGAAAATGCACCCCATTGTTTGAGTTTACGAAGAAAGGCAACATGTTCAATGGATTTTTGTAAAGTCTCTAGCCAAATGATGTATAAGAACGGGCGCTGTTTCCCATCACTGGGGAATGTTGTACTTGATGTTGTTGCAAACTAATGACTTTTCTCGGTGCTTTAGTTTATTTTCGGAGCTTTCATCTTGTCTTGCTTATGCTTCTTCTCACATATTGGTGGTCTTTTTTTTGCAGTAGATGAGACAAGTACTACATGTTCATTATAACAATATTTTTGCATTCTGGAAACTACTAGTTTTACATTTAAATGTTTTAGATCAGACGTGATGCTACTGAACCTTGAATTACATCTCATATCGACATCGTGATCCAGATATCGCGATATCACATCGCGATATCAGAATCGCAAAGTGTTAAGCACACTACGATTGAATTCTCGCTTTCAAAACTACGCCGAAAGCGGTATAATACGAGATCACAAAATGAATTGAAAAATATAAACTTTGGTGAAATAATTTCACGACGCAAGGTTTCTAAATCAAAAGCCGACGGCCATTTATAATAAAACGCCTGATTAATGCAAATATTTTTTCGCTTTCAAAATTACGCCGAAGCAGATCGATAAGATCTCATAATACAGAGCAAAATAAATGAATTTTGGTGAAAAGCTTTACGACGGAGCTTTAAATCAAAAGTTTATGATTGCTTAAAAAATAAAACAATTAAAAGACGAAGAAGCAGCAGCAGAGTGAATAAGTATCATCGTGAGAGAAAAACAACTTGCGCTCAATTAGAAAATGCGTTATTGTCCAAATAATTATATGGAAGAGTATTTTTGTCTGTGGTGAATTGTTTTTGCCATTTTTGCAACTTTTTCAAATCATACACATGCTTATTTATTTCAGATTAAAATGGATTTTAGGTTCTTCCTTTTAAATTTATGGTCTAAATTTATTTTAATATTTTTCTTTATTTTATTGATGCTTTTTTAATATCAAGAAGTTAGAACATTTTATTATGTTTTGACGATTACCATACTAATTATATAGCAAAGTTCTCAAATAAGTTAATTCTCTCAGATATGTTTTTACTTATACCGACATGTTGTATAAATTGAGTAAGACAAGTATTGTACTTGTTGGTAGGATGGTGAAGAGAAATAGATATTCGGCAGAGTGAAGCCAGCCAAGTACTAACAGAGAAGCATGAAGTCTGACTTATAACCAAGGAAGTCTGTGATGATCTTGGATAAGTCCAAGTTATAATTCAAATGATGAATTACATTGTCAAATATGGTGTACACTGATCTCACCCCAAATCAATGATCAAATAAGTACAAAAAGTACCTGAAAGATCAAAAAGAGAATAAATGTTAAGTAAACCGCAAAGTAAACTGACTATCGGCTGAGTAAAAACAAAGCAGTGAAGGAAGACATAAACGGAAAAGTCAGAAGGATCGCTTAACCATTCAAGGAACAATCATGTAAACTTTGCTCATTCAGATTTTAAAAGATGAAGATCAAGCATTAAATGAACAATCAATTGAGGATCAATCAAGGACGGATTTTCTGATAAACGTTTGAAGAAAAATCCGATCACTGAAATCAAGGAGAAAATAATTAAGAGGGAATCAAGAATTAAATCAAGGATTATTCTCCACATTAAATAGCCAACGGACGGAAATTCAAATCCAGGATTATCAAGGCTACAAATAGAAGGCATTGACAGACAAGAAAAACAATGATTGAATCTGAGAAGAAACAAGCAAAAACTCTGTCAGTTTGAAAAGCCTTCTAAATGTACTTAAAAGGAAATATCTAGAGATCAACTCAGGAATTAGAACTTCAATTGCACATCAAGCACTGAGATTGATCACAAGTCCGTGAATCCAACTCACATCAATCGAGGCAATTGAATCGAGGAATCGAGAAGGAGTTGCAACCTTTGTGATAGTCACCAAAGATTTGTTCTCAAGAGCAAAGTGATGTAGACGGAGTCACTAAAGCTTTTGAAGTGGTGGAGTGATAGTCTTGCGCACTATGAAGCTTGTGTAGCCAAGACAATTGTGCTATTGTATCTCGTGGAAAACAATAGTGAATCCATCCAATCATCACAGGAGAAGAGTGGATTAAAGGATTACACCACCCTGAACCACTATAAACCTTTGTGTCTATTTACTTTCAGCAACTTACTTTACAACACTTTGTTTCATTGCATACTCTATATCTGTGATTGCATATTCTACTTTGAAACAACATTTTAAGAAGGGACTTATCCGCTGCCCAAAAGCTTTTAAATACGAGAAAAGTTTTTGAAACTCCACTATAGTCATTCACCCCCCTCTGACTATACTTTTACCCTTCTCTGGGACCAACAATTGGTATCGGTGCAAAGGTTCCGCATTAGCTAATGAGTGCCGACTAGTCAAGCTATAAAGCAAAGGCAAAAAGATGTCTGTATCAAATGTATAGGTTTATTGTAGTTTGATCTTGTATAGGTTTGATCAAACAAGCATTGTAATTTGTCACCGACTTTATCAAGCAGAATCACAAGATCAAGAGGGTAACTAAGTCAAGAGACTAGTTAGAACCCGCCAAGACCAAGGGCCGAGGGTCCAAACTCAGTTATTGAAGGCTAAGGGATCAAACTGAGAATTTAAAGTCAAGGATGTGGAATCATAACTTAGGGAAGTCTGTGATGACCTAAACTGATTACATATACATTGTGTACAAGGTCTAATTTCTAATATGCTAAGTGGTGATTGGAACTTAGTTATGTTCAAAATGGTGTACTCAAACTTCATAATAAAAAGTTAGATGAAAAGCAGTCAGCTGAAGTGTTATTGAAACACATCAGACTTTAGCCAGCTGACAGATATGTACATCAGCAGACTAAAATAAGTCAAATATCTGCTGAGTATAAATCTCGATTTAATCAAGGGTTACATTGAAAGATTACAAGGATAAAGATGGATCACAAGCCTTGATATTGACAACAAATCAATGGCCAAGATGAAAAAACGCTGAAAGATTCGTGAGGATTAACCAACGGACATAAGTCAATGGGTGGATAGATCAAAATTGACAAAAGCAATCGACAAAGGTCACCCCATGAACAGAGACAGAAAGCAAGTCAAGATGTAGACAAATCTGAAACACCTATGTTTTAAATTCAAACATAAGTCACAGGATTCTCACCTATAAATAGAAGACGCCTGATTCAGATACAAAGTGATGAAAAACAAATAATCTTTTAAAAGCTATCAAGTTTCTTATCAAGAAAAACACACTGCTGACATCACTGAGCTAAAAGCTACTGATCTAGAAAACTCTTCAAGTGTAACCTGCTATCAAGTTACATCAAGTACACACACTTGAAGACATCAAGCTGCTGATTATTTCATCATGATCAAGCTGCCGACTGTTGAATCTTTCACTTGATTCAATCTTTCTTTTACAAGAAACCTGCTGAAGACAGAGAAGCACTTAGGTGTCAAGAATCGTTGTTTGTGGTGAGTCGGTGAAGAGGCAATCCTACCCTTCAAGGACCAAGGATTACTTTGAAGCAACAATCCTACCTGCTTCAAGTGTTCAATTGTGAAGCCATAGTTATTGGTGAAGGATGATACCTTGTAGATTTTTGTGTGATTTATATCGTTATATTTTGTGAAGCAACCTTGTTAAGGGTGATTTTTTTGTGATTTATATCGTTATATTTTGTAGCAATTTTCCATATTCGTATAATTCGTGATAGAAATTAAGCGCTTAATTGATTTATTGAGCAAATGAGTTTTAAAAGTATTTAAGTGCAAATTCGGTTAATTATGTGATTTTATTGGTAAATATCTTTATATATGTGATGTTACACTTTGCACGCTTTTATTATTGTAGTACAACGAGCATATCGTGGACGAGTCAACGAGTCAAGGGTTTCGAGTCGCATTTTAATTGAAGATATATCTAGAAGGGCAAAATTGGAATTATCATATTTTTATTGTGGTTTTATTATTTTAAGAAAAGAAAAAAAGGGATAATTGTCACCCTAGCTCAAGAAGGTTATAAAAGGACGGCATTCAAAGAATGTGAGACAGAACACTAAATTTCATCCTGAACGGAGGCGTAACTCAAAATCAAAAAAAGAAGAGACTCACCGGTCGATCGAGTGAACACCTTCGGCCTAATTTGAGCCAAAAATATATTTTTTTTTTTTTTCGCTTGTTCTCGAGGATGAGCAGAGGCCGAGTCCGAATTGAACAAGCTTTTGTGAAACCGCCTCAAAGAACGCTTTGATCTCAACTTTGGATTGTCTCGTGAGTTTAATTAAAGTTGTATCTTTATTATGTTTTTATTGTTATTATGCAATTTCATTGATGAATGTATTGTCGCTTGATGTTTACTATTCGATGAGAATCGCTTGTTAGACCGAGATCAAGAAAGATTGATTTTTAACCTAATTAACGATAGTTGTTAGTTGAAATCTAGATTATGAGATTGAATAAATTTCACACCTTGGTAATTAAAGCGCTAATCTTTTGTATCGATAGATGAAAAAGATTGATAGGTGAATTTTTCTAAGAGATTAGAAATTCATACTTATGATAAAAGTGAATCACAATTTTTATTAAATAATCACTGCACAATCCAGAGAAGAAATTGAACGCTATGTAGATAGGCGGATCATTGTTTGTTCGTTGTTAAATCAATTGAGAAAAAATCATTGTTGCTTATTCTTCGTAGCAATCTTAAAATTTTATTGTCTTTTTAGTTTATAAAATAGAGTTATCTTAGTTAGTTCGGTCCGCAACTATCCTCCTCACGGCTTTAGATTTTTGATCTTCTCATTCAGCTTTATCGTATTGTTTTCACTACTAGTTTGTTTTGGTTTTGTTATTCTAGTAGTAGTCTTTAATTGTTAAGTGTAGGTTAGTTTTATTTTTTTCTCGTGACAACTTTAGGAAATTTATATAAACTAGACGAAGACGATTCCTCGTGAGTTCGACCGTTGTAGCTACTATACTACGATCCTCGCACTTGGGGTAAACCGTATTATTTTTATTACTTGTTTATTTTGCGTTGATAAAATCCGAGAAAAGTTTTTGGTGCCGTTGCCGGGGAATCGGTACGGTTGTCTAGTTTTTTTTGTTATTAGTTTTTCGTAGGTTAGTGCCCTTAGTTTGTCGCTTACGTTAAATAAAAAATTAAAAAAATTAAAATTAAAAAAACTAGGTCGATTTGACGTAGGATCACACCCGGTGTGGTATAATTCACACCTTGGTAATATATATCTTTAAAAAAATTTAATTAGTTCGGTCGATCGAACTTGATCTCTCGGCCGACTCGAAAGTGTTATATAATAAAAATAAAAAAATATATATATTTTTTTGTTCTCTCTGCTCGCTCAGATTATAGTCTCTTTTTCTGCTTTTATTTACGCTTTTTTACTTTAGAGTTTAGTGTAGCCTTTGTAAGAAATTCGTATGACATCTTGTTTTTTTGTTTTGGTTTATGCAAACTCGAGTCGGGCGGACCGCACTATACACCCTCGACTCCCGAGCGAACCGTAGTCCGCCAAACAGCGGATTTTCCGCTCATGCTTCGCGCATGCAGAGCCGAGCAAGATCTCGAGGATCACAGAGCCGAGGAAATCACAGATTTTGTAATAATGGTCGCTAATGATAGACGACGCTGTGAAGGATGCGTGTTCTGGGATCTAAACGACTGTATCTACGCCAGCAAATGGATGGATCACTTACTTATATACCACAATACATAATTAAAGCCGACTCAAACTACTACAAGAGGGTTAAGATTATGTTACCAATATCGGGAAGAGAAGCCTTGATCTTAGGATGAGAAGCCTTGATCTTCCAATGTGTTCTCCAAACGGTGGTTGGTGGACACCCTTCTTGATATGAGAACCTCCTAGATATGCTTCCAAGAAAACTCCAAGTTTTTCTCCAACCGGTGAGCTAAGGATCGAACTCCTTAGCCTTTTTCTCTATAAATTTCGTGGCCCTCTCTTCACCTAGTGCTCTGGGAACTCTCTTTATATAGCAAAATCCAAGAGAGAAAACCTATACCCAATCGGGTTTAACAAAATAAAAGAGATAATTCTAATTATTATTATCCAATAAAAATAAGAGATAATTACAATCTTATAATAAGAAAATATAATTATCCTTATAGTTAAGAGATAAATAATAAATAAATTATTTTCTTTTATTTATCCAATTAATTATTTAACAAATAAATAACTAATTACACAATATGTCATTATCCAGAAAACTAATTTCTTGGAAAATCCAAGACATATTGGCGCCACAAGAAGCTCTTCACAAGTGCCCACACGTAAAACGCCTTTTCACAGATTATATTATTTAAATTTCAACTAAATAATATCCATGCATATCAATTAATTAGCCCAAATTAATTAATTATCACCGAGGCCCAAATAACAAGAATTATTAGTCCGAATTACGTAAGCCACATCGGGACCATGGACCTATAACCAAAGAGCTCCACAATTAATTATTCATCGAATGTAATAAGTACATTAATTATTAATTCCGGGATTACGCCACCATAAACCCGGAAATCGAACTCTACCGATTATAGATGTATACTTATACTCAACCCATGAGTGAATAAGTCATTCATTGATATAATCACTACATACGGATTAACCCTCCATAGATCGGCCCATTCTCGAGCGGGAAGTCTCCGAACCCGACTTTAATATCTTATCCTTATTTACCATTAACCCCTAATGATCAATTAGCACACATATCCGACTAAGAGCTAATTAGTCAAATGTGAACTCCCGGATCGATCACTTTCTTAGGGCTAACAAACAAGGGGATCTGCCTCTACTTCCCGCAGAAGGAATGGATTCCATGTCTCGTGAAAATCGTAACTACTCACTCATCCTGAGATAAGCCAATGAGAAGTGGCTTGGAACACATATTTAAGTGAACCGTGAATTCAACACATCAAACACTACCCCGAGACAAGCAAAGACTCGTGATCACCTTAGATTAAGGTTGATCCATATATGATCATCTAATGATTTAATAAGATTCCTCGACACGGAATTATACCGAGAAATACAGATTAAATCGGTCCAAATTCTATATGAATGCCATCATATATAAATGCCCCACGTAGTACTCCTCTACCGACAACCGATAAGACTATCACACCCTAAGGTGTTCTCGGGCGCATTATTTGTGTTTTAATCAAGAGACCCTAAACTCGATTAAGTTCACCACGGATCTATCAGCTTTAAGTATACCACCACTAACTCAATCCTCACGTAATCCATACACCGAAAGTTAAGTGGTTACATACAGATATACTTAAGGTTTGCAAGCAGTTGTATCACTTTACAAGCACAAAGCAAGTAATAAGGTGAGATAAGTTCATTATTCATTATTTAAAAACAATTACACAAATTGTCTTTCGGCACTACACTTAACACGCTATGCGCACTACGCCATGCCTGGCGCAGCTACAACCAACCCGCTATCATCCTACCGCCATTAATGCTCGTGACCTTCGAGCTAAAGCCTGGCTCATTCGGGATGATGCATCATGCATCAATTTTCCACGGGTTTCACCAAAATCTGCACACTCACTTGCATACATTCTGAGAGATACGCACCACACGATCCAAGAAGTTAGCGAGGACGCCATTAAACCAAACTCTTTCCATTTTCATTGAAGGGAGAAGCTAAGGAGTGGTATAGCTCTCTCCCGCCGAATCTATAAATACTTGGGCTGAACTCAAAAAGAGTTCTTGAGTAAATACTTCCCACCTTCAAAAACGGCCCAATGTTTAAATGAGATATTCACTTTCCACCAAGAAGAGAAATGAATCCTTTTTCGAGTGTTGGAAAAGATTCAAGTCTCTCGCTTAGAAAGTGTCCTCACTCATGGCTTGCCACTAGAAAGGCAAGTCAACACTTTTAGTGGATTGACCGAGCTTACAAAAGGCATGGTCAATAGTTCATCCGTGGGGCGCTTTTGAAGAAAACGCCTGATGAGGGGTGGCACTGCTCGAGGACATTGCCAAATATAACTACGCCTCTTATCAAGCAATTCAAGCACCTCCCCTCCTCCTAAGGTTCAGAAGTGAATATTCAAAGTTTGATCGCCATGTCGCAGGCTGCATGACAACATCTCAAATTTCCAATCCGCTCAATCAAACTCCCTTTCCACGTAATCTCAAGTTTTGTATTGTGAAAATTGTTTGCCGACCGCCACATGATTGGCCAAAGGTCAATTCAACTTCGCACCTTATCAAGTGAATGTTGTTCATGATTACGGACAAGATAATCAGTCACATGTCAAAACTGCGGATAATGCTGGGCACACATCTAGATTCTCGCCCTATGAACGGACGTACGTCAAGTAAATGCATTCTATGGCCGTAATAATCAAAGGTTTAATCAATTTTATGGCCAAAATAATCTCCAAAACTAAGGGTTCAATCAATCTTCAAGTTTCAACCGAATTCTAATTTCAATCGTAATCAAAATCGAAACCCTGGTTTTCCTCGTAACCAAAATAATAATTTTTCCAACTCTAATCAAAGAATTCAATCGCACTGGCCCGCCAATTTAATCCTCGCCGTCCAAAGTCACCACCAAATTTATATTCTCAAAATTTCCAAACTCTCAAGGCCCCTCCCAATCTAAAAATCTTGAAGCTAAATTGGAGAGCAAAATAAAAGTATCCAACTCCTCGATGAGTGCAAATAAGAACCTTGAGAGACAAATTGGGCAACCGGGCCGAGCAAGCTAGCTTCAAGACCCTGTGGCACCGCCTCCCGCCACCGAAAAATCCAAAGGGTGGTCAAGTTGCTCAAACCGACTTGAACAATGGCCAATGTACCGACTCGCACTCATCAATTCCATACGGTAGAGAGGAGGCCAGTGCAATGAATCTAAGAAGTGGTACTCAACTAAGTGGTCCCCCTCACCAGGGAAACCACTAACCCCTCATGCCAGTGATAAGGCAGGAGGGGAAGCTGAGCACCTACACTCCCATTGGCCGAAAGAGAATACTCAGGTGGCTGATCCCCTGAGAGGTGAAAGAGTTGAAAGTCCTCAGGTGGCTGAACCCCTGAGAAATGAAGAAACAAGTGAGAGTCAGGAGGCTGATCCCCTGACGAGTAAGAAGAATGAGAAGGTAGTAAGGTGGAAGGATTTGGAAGACAAAGCTATCAGTTCATCCTCAAAGAAAGTCTTTTCTGAGAGTGACTTGAAAAAGCTTCCATTTCCACCAAGAAAGAGCAACATCCCTTTGAGTGAAGATAAGAAGTATGAAAAGGTGTTGAATCTCTTGAAAATACTCGTAAATCTTCCATTATCCGAGGTCTTGCTGAAATGCCTAAGTATACAAAATTTATCAAGGATGTTGTTTCTTCGGTGGAAGTTGTCGATACGAGAGGCTCGATTGGTGAGGATTGTTCAATGATCAACTATGAAAACTTACCAACCAATGTACAGAGGTGACCCTCGAAAGTTCGTGGCTTACAAAGTGTTAATGGGAGGCCCGGTCTTCCCTAACTCTTTGTGTGACCTGGGTGCGCCTATAAGCCTCATGCCATTGTCTGTGTGTAAACAAATGGGTTTAATTGATTTTCTAGAACCCACTACCATGAATTTGCAATTTGTCGATAGATCTTCTAAGAAAGCAAATGGAATCTTAAAAGACGACTAGTTCAAATCGATGCATTTACCTTTCCCGCTGACTGGTACGCCCTAGACATTGAAAAAGATGAAAATGTCCCCTCGATTCATGGAAGACCCTTTTGTCTACAACTAGAGCCCTCAATGATCGCGATGGTGGGCGAGTGACGATCCGTGTTGGTGATCAAGAGGTAAGCTATAATGTCTCCAAATCCATTCAAATACCCTCTCGTCCTCCAACCGCTTTTTCCATCGAGGATACGCCTGATGACTTCGATGATTTAATGGAAAAGCAAAGTCATGGTCAAGGTAACCGAGTATGAGCGATCGTTGATAATTTGAATAATCATGGTGTGGTAAGTCAGAGCAAAGGAAGTCGAATTTGAGGATGAGTTGGTCGGAAGGAGAAGCTTTGGCAAATGGGACTACTAAGTAAACTCAACATGTTGAGTTAAAAAGTGAGATCTTAAATCAAGTTTGTAAGACCCCCGCAGATCTAGATCAAGCCGCCACCTAAACATCTAAAGTATGTGTTTTTAAGAGAAGGTGACAAGCTTCCATTGATTATATCCGCAAGTCGCCTCGACTAGAAGAAATGAAGTTAATAAACGCCTTGAAAAAGAACGAAAGCCTTTGGTGGGGCAGTGAGATATCGCAGGATATCTCCGACATCCGTATGCATAAGATCAAGACTAACGAGGGTGCGAATGTGTTAGATAGCCTCTGCAGGAGGCTCAACCTCATATGCAAGAGGTGGTTAAGAAAGAAATCATCAAACTTCCGGACACGGGAATCATTTATGCCATCGCCGATAAGTGAACGGGTTTCCGACTCGTAGTTCCCAAGAAAGGTGGAATTACAATTGAGAAGAATGAGAAGGAGAGGAAATAGCATTGAGACTTGTCACCGTTACAGAGTCCAGATCGATTATCGAAAGCTCAATGAGGTAACCATGAAAGATCATTTTCCTTTCCATTCATTGACCGTGATGCTTGAGCGCCTCAAGCGGACACGATTCTATCGCTTCTGATGGGTATTCGTGATACTTTCAAATACCCATTGATCCAAATTGACCAAGAAAAGACCACTTTCGCCGCTTCTTTTGGTACATTCGCTACAGCGAATGCCATTTGGTCTCTCGCAATGCCCCACCACATTTCAAAGATGTATGTCGCTATCTTTGACGGGCAAGTAGAAAAGTGTATAGAAATCTTTATGGACGATTTTTCGGTCTTTGGTCACCCTTCGACGATCGCCTTGACAACCTTGACTGTGTCTTATCCACATGTGTGGAAAAGAACTTAGTGCTCAATTGGGAAAATGCCATTTCATGGTTGATGAGGGAATAGTTCTGGCCACAAAATCTCCGCCAAGGTATGGTTGACAGGCAAAAGTAGAAGCCATCGAGAATACGAGTTATCCTAAGAATGTGCGTGAAGTAAGAGGCTTTCTTGGACATGTCGGTTTCTACGTAAGATTCATTCAAGACTTCTCCAAGAATCCAAGCCCTGCCTACTTTACTAAAGGAAGACGCCGAGTTCCATTTTGATGAGGACTGCAAGCAAGCGCTTGAAGAGCTTAAGAACCGCTTAATCTCGCTCGCCCATTTTATATCGCCTCGACCGAACCTACCTTTCGAGCTTATGTGCGACGATCAAACTATGCAAAGGTGCGTTTTTAGGCCAAAGAATCAAAGGGAAATTCCACCAATCTATTACGACATACCACACATTGAATCCTCTCAAGTTAACTATACTACTACCGGTGCGGAATTATTGGCCGTAGTCTTTGCTATGGACAAGTTTCAGAGTTACTTGTTAGAGCTCAAGTGATTGTGTGGATCGATCACGCCGCTTATGGCGATATCTCGATGACTAAGAAAGAGGCCAAACCGCGCTTCATCGCTGGATACCGACCCCTACAAGAGTTTGACGCTCAAATTAAAGACAAAAAGTGGCAAAGGAAAATGTTGTGGCGGATCATGTTTCGAGAATGTTAAGTGAGGAAAAGGATGACCCCGACGATATAGATCTTTACTTTCCTCCGAAAATATCATGCTTATCGATGGTCACGCCTGCATGTTCCATGGTATTCTACCATTGTCAATTACCTTCATTCCCGTTATCTCGATCCGTAATTGTCCTATCGTGAGAAGAAAAGTTCTTCTCTCGATTTGAAATCTTCGTGGGGATGAACCTTATCTTTTAAGATCTCAGAAAGATGGTCCGCTGTAAGATGTGTTCTAAACTGAGCAACATGATATTATTGAGCAAAGGCTACAAAGGACCCACCTGAGGTCACTTTGGTCTTTGGAAAACCGCTAAGATCTTCCAACTGCTTTCTATTGGCCTACGATCTTTAAAGATACGCTTTTTCAGAAAGCGTGTGATAGATGCCAAAGAACCGCACTGACAAGGCGCTTTGACATGCCTTTGACACCCATCTTAGAATGCGAAGTCTTTGATGTATGGGGCATCGATTTTACGGGACCATTCCCATCATCTGTGGTAACAAATACATCTTAGTCTCATGTGAGATTACGTGTCCAAATGGGTGGAGGCTCAGCCACGACTCACAATGATCATAAGACGGTCATGAAGTTCTTACGTAAAAATATTTTCGTGAGATTTGGATGTCCTCGAGCCTTGATCGATGATGAAGGAACGACTTTTGCAACCGACCCTTAGAAAAAGTGCTTGAAAAGTATGGTGTTCGCCATAAGACCGCACACCATATCATCCTATGACGAGTGGTCGTTGAACGGAGCAACCAGAGCATTAAGAAAATCCTGAAAAACGGTCAACAAATATAGAAAAGACTCGAGTTTGAAATTGATGATGTACTATGGGCATACAGACCGCCTATAAGACTCCTATGGGTACATCTCCATATCAAATGGTTTATGGTAAGCCATGTCATCCGCCAATGAAAGTTAGAGAGATGAGCTTATTGGGCTACAAAGTTTCAACTTTGATTCCCAATCTCAGGTAAGCATCGATCGCAATCAGCTTGTAATGAGTTGGACGAATTGCACTCCAGCCTACGAAAGCACCAGATCAAAGAAAGATAAGATGAAACTCCTCCATGACGCCAAGATTAAGAAGAGAGAATTTCAAGTCGGGAACATGTTCTTCAGATAATTCCAGCTACATCCGCTTCCCTGGAAAGTTAAGACACGATGGTCCGGTCCCTTTGAGATTCTCTAAATTATTCCCGGAGGTGTTTTAGAACTACGAGGTTACGGTGACCAACCGCTTTGAGTAAATGGTCAAAGGTGTAAGCACTACCTTGGTGAACCCAAGGAAAAGCCTTTGATAGTTCGCTTCTCGATATCCTCGGTGTGGTACTAAAGAAGTCAAGAATTTGACGAAGTTTTCACCCGACTGCTTTCGTAGGATGACGGTAAGTGGTCGATCCAAGAAGTTCTAGCAGTGTAGTTGGGATATGGAAGAGTATGAGAGGGAGCGCCACCAAAAACGCCATCGTAAGACTCGTAAGAAGTTAAGTCAACCATGGGGAAGTTTAAACGTGTTTGGAAAGCGTAGAAGAACCTAACCTCATGTGTTAGATGCTATTTTTGTGGCCACACCAATCACCGTAGCTTACACGGCGGTAAAGGGCCGGAAGGAAGGTTAAATGGCCTCGATCCAGCCGAGCTTAAACAAAGGTTTCGATCTAACGACATTAACCAACAAATACTACTAGTGGGCATCCTAGATATCTATATATATATATATAGTCTTTTTTTTTTTTCAATTACTTTTTGTCTTTGGTTTATGTGTTTTAGTTTTAAGTCTAATAAGAGTGTTGTATGAATCTCGCTTCGCTCGGGCTTTGTTTTGAAATGGATTACGGAGTTCCCCGCATTTAGATCCCATTCATTCATAGAATCCGCCATATAACTCTGTATGATGGACCTGGAGGAACGCTTTATCCTTGACGTTGATTACCATATCATCACGCAAGCGCCAGACCATTACTTATGTTGTCATCGCATTCTCACAATCGTGTGGGTGGTGGAGAGTTTAGCATCGAGGACCTTCAACGTATGCTAGACGGCCGATACGATTTTAAATGACCCGATGCTTACCGATTTGTTGCCGGTAATTCGTGATGAACATTTTAAAGGAGTAGATGTTGCGGAGAAGATTGGAACTTGCAAGATGAATATGACATCCCTCCCGCGATCGATTTGCTTCGCCGCCTAATCCGGATTGTAGATCGGGGCGACATCTACGAAGATTAGCTTGGGCTAGTGTTTTGTGTTTCTATTTTCTTCGTATATCCCAAAGATTCTTTGCATTATTAGTGTATTTGCATATCATTTTGTAGCATTATGTTTATGTGTCTGTTGTCATTTTGTTGCACCTAGCCCTGCTACTTTGTAGTATCCTCTATCGTTACTTTTGCGCGACGTATTATATTCCCCTATGTTCCCCGAGATGTTGCCATGTTTGTTCAAGTGTGCAGGATATTTTCGATAGCGATTGTGAGCTTTTAGATGATATCGCTTTTCCGCATGGTCCACAATCATCGATTTCTTCAAGTATTTCCGATTTGGATCTGCACCACCTTCAGACTGCCACCTTCGAACTACAATCACTAAGTACTTTATCTTTCTTTAGTTCTCGCACAACCCGAGGACATGTTGTCGCTAAGTGTGGGGAGGGGAATGGTTATGTGTATCTATCATTTGCTTATATTATTTTTCTATGCTGAAATGAGCTAAATTTTTTTAAAATTTTTGTTTTGTCCCGAGTGAGCAAATGCATATTTTTGTTCGGTTTTAATATTCATGGATGTCAGATACCGTATGTTTAGTAAGTTAGTTGTTTCACCCGACATACATTTCACGAGCCATATTGAACGATGAGCTAAAATATAAAGCTATACCCATTTGGATTAGTGATTTTGATTATCTTATAAGTATCGTGGTGCTTAGTGCTAATGTAATGATTACGAGAATTATAATAGTTTGTGTTTAGATCCAAAGTATGACATACCGTGAATATCCGAGGTTTGAATGTGATAAGTGAAACGTAATTCACTGTGCTTTGAATAAGTTGTTTAAAAAAGTTGAAATTGGGTGTGTCGGAAGTCGGTCGATGATTTGAGCGCGGTAAGGCATATCTCAATGTCCTATACCACTATGATGACAAAGCTCACGATAAATGTAAGAAGTCGCCTTATGATTTGAGTAAGGTACGTAGGCATATCCCGAATGTCCTATTCTCGCTATGACAGGCAAATGGCTCATTCTCGATGTATGCTTAAATGTGAAAATAGTTAAATCAACTTGCAATAAGAAGTGGTATGAATAAAAGACTTAGTTATCGATACCTTATCCCCAAAGATAAACCGATGTATATGTTGTAGTGATTATCCTCTCGAGTATGTCGAAAGGTCCTAAATGTATTCTATCATCTTTTTCGGATATGTCACGCTTTGTAGGGTACATCTTATGAGTATCATTTATCTCTAGTTTGAAGGGGGTATTAGCTAGTTTGCTTTGAAATTTTCAAGTTTGGACTTAGTGGAAGTTTGCTATGGCTATGCACACTCACACGCAGGTGAACTTCTAATTTATTGACTATGCGTTGTATGTGTCAAGTGTCTATATTTTTCCCGAGCCTTTATCTTGTTTTGTTTTGCTCGACGAGCAAAAGCTAAGTGTGGGGAGTTGTTAAGGTGATTTTATGTGATTTATATCGTTATATTTTGTAGCAATTTTCCATATTCGTATAATTCGTGATAGAAATTAAGCGCTTAATTGATTTATTGAGCAAATGAGTTTTAAAAGTATTTAAGTGCAAATTCGGGTTAATTATGTGATTTTATTGGTAAATATCTTTATATATGTGATGTTACACTTTGCACGCTTTTATTATTGTAGTACAACGAGCATATCGTGGACGAGTCAACGAGTCAAGGGGTTTCGAGTCGCATTTTAATTAAAGATATATCTAGAAGGGCAAAATTGGAATTACCATATTTTTATTAGGTTTTATTATTTTAAGAAAAGAAAAAAAGGGATAATTGTTACCCTAGCAAAGAAGGTTATAAAAGGACGGCATTCAAGAAGCAAAGATAGAACACTTAAATTTCATCCGAACGGAGGCGTAACTCAAAAATCAAAAAAAAAAAGAAGACTCACTCGGTCGACCGAGTGAACATCTTCGGTCGATTTAGAGCCAAAAATATTTTTTTTTTTTTTTTTTTCGCTCGCTCGAGGATGAGCAGAGGTCGAGTCCGAATTGAACAAGCTTTGTGAAACCGTCTCAAAGAACGCTTTGATCTCAACTTTGGATTGTTTGTGAGTTTAATTAAAGTTGTATCTTTATTATGTTTTTATTTTTATTATGCAATTTCATTGATGAATGTATTGTCGCTTGATGTTTACTATTCGATGAGATATGACTTATGCGATCCTTGTAAAGTAAAAAAGTATGATGGTACCTTGTGCAAATAATTCTTCTTCACTCAACATTAAAGGACAAGAATCTCTCCGAGATACCTCATTTTAGGTTAATATTTTGAAATTTAAGTTCATGCATTACTTTGGTTTGAGCCTAGGCATATGATTGGCGCTAACTCGATAATTTTCGTTGTTCACAGATAAAAGGTTGATGTTGAAACAAATGATTACCGTGGAAGTTATTCTGTGATGCTGTGGAAAACTTTCCAACTGAAGTTTGGGAACGAAAAATGCTCGGTGGCTCTTTAGTGACAAAGCAATCAAGATTTTAAGTCGAGAGTCATTGAACAAGTAATTCTCATCCATGAAGCTTTGTTGCATGAAATCCTCGAATTTGCTTAACCTTTTACTTAATTTTTATCACTAACCTATATATTTTTTTGTTTATAATGGGTCACCCAAAGTTGGAAAGGAAGTCGAAAGTGGTTAATGTGATGAATTTGTGTGGACACATGTCTCACCCAATTTTCCAAAGGGCTCGAGTTAGTTTCATTTCTATGCATTCTTACTACTTCAAGGCTTAAAGATTCTACACATTTACACAAAGTTGTCTATATGTTGTTGTTAATGCAGAAAGATCATTGTGATGGTACTGTGGGTGGCTCGTTGTATACATTATTATTGTGGTGCAGTTGATAGTTGCTATTGTATTATGTATAGATACTTTTATCGGAACATGGTGAATTGTAATAAATTATGTATTGTTTAAAAGGAAGAAGTTATATGGTGTACAAAATACAATGTTTATTTTCATAGTTTATGGTGTATGTATGAAGAAATTATGGCCCACATTAATGTTAATTTATGGCATGCATCCAAGAATCATTACGGCATGCATGTGCATGCCGTGGTAGATGATTTTAGTGATTTTACGGAATTCTTTGTACGTTGTAATTTGACGTATATAGGCCATTTATGGCGTGCTTTGGTTTGAGTTTACGGTGTGCTCTTGTATGCCTTGAACAATTTTCTCTATTGGGCTCAACTATATTAACAACGTGCATTTCATATCATCTATGGCTTACAAAAGCATGTTGTAATTTTCAACATAGATTTACGGCGTGTCAATTAATGGCTTGCATTTGTGGGCTGTAATTTACCATTTATGGCGTGCCTTGCACGCCGTAAATTGGTAAATTTCTTGTAGTGGAAAAAAATATTAAACTATAATAATTATATATAATATATAAATTATATATTTTTAATATAAAAAACCGACAGTTTAACCCGCATCGTGATGGTTGAACCTCCAAAACCTCGAAGCTTTGTCTTTGACGGCATGGTTCGCGGTACGGGTCTGATAACTAAGCTTTTATCTTTCCAATATTTCTTTGGATAATGGTAGAGGCACAACAAGTGTGTCACAACACATTTATTGGTCATTGATGATTGGAACATTATTGAGTGGAGCTCATATTAATTAGTGCATTTCAAAATAAAAACAATGGTGAACAAGTGTATTGTAACACTTGTTGTGACACAATTGTTGTGTCTGTACCATGATCTTATTTCTTTCTTGCTTGTGTAATGAAGAGACTACAAAATTGTTGATAATGCATCATCAAGAAGAAGATGCCGATATGGGTCGCCGTTCAAAAACAACTATGTCCCTACTCAATACAGAGAATGAAAACATAGTAGATGAATAATCATCCCGGTGGGGCGGTTCAATTCTCACAGAGAGAGTGCACATGCACCACTCCATCAACAATACTTTGCTAATCCATGTGAAAAGTACTCGCCTGATACATTTCATCATCGCTTCAGAATGCACAAACATTTATGTGAAACGATCATGTGTGACCTTGCCAACCATGATGACTATTTCGTTTATAAGGTTGATGGCACCGGCCGACTCAGATTCTCTACAATGCATAAGGTGGCATGTGCTATCATGCAACTAGCATATGGCACGGTTGCAGATCTCTTTGAGGACACAAGGGTATTGCTGAATCAACGAGCATAGAAATCTTAAAGATGTTCACTCAAGCATTCTATAATGTATATCGAGAAGAGTATCTCTGTCGTCCAACTGGAGCAATCCAATTACGCCAGAGCCCAACATTTCACAAAGATGCAAGAGGCATATCGAATGGACGTAGAGAGAGCATTAGGGATTTTACAAGCGTGTTAATTAGGACATCGTTCGAGGTCCTACCCATGGGTGTTATAGGGGGATCTTCACTATATCATGATGCCTTGTGTAATTTTGCACAACATGATAGTTGGAGATGAACACGATGAAGACGATCCAATTATTTTTCTTTTCCCCTTATATATTAACTTTCAAACTGGTATTCTAAAGATAACAAACGTATAACTCAAAATTCAGCAAATATATTCTCACGTATTCTTGATCAAAGTAGATATTGTTGAAATAGTGTCCTAAACCCAATCGGGTGGACCATATCCGACCGGTCGGATCATTGCTACTATTTCTTTATGTTTATACATATGATAAATAGCTTTTATGTTATTATATATTTATTCGTTTAACGGACCAATTACGATATTGTTATATGATAAGGTCCTTAGTGTCAAACTGTGAAAGAGAAACCATGAAAGTGATTATGGTTGATGAGATCTCGACTCACTTTAAAAGGTTTGATACTTAAAATATCTCTAGTCGTATGTACTATCAAACAGGACATTGATAGTACGATTAGACTAGCACGTATTATATGTCTTCTATCTTATTGAATGTAGGGATAAATCTCATCTATCAAAGTGTAGAGACGCTTAGACTGTACGTGGACGTGTATTAGAGAATGCGTACGTTAGTCTGACCCACTTACTTCATTAAGTGTTGCACTATGTGCAAAGTCGTGTAATTATCCCGAGACCGAGTCTTCATGACATCACAAAGGTGAATTGTCATACTTTAACACTATTGAGGTTTCAGCCAGCCGGGCAATCATGCGGTAGTGATTGGGTGTGATATCAAGCATGCGTAGATTCATGTCGCCGTCCGAAATCGCGTGTCCTATGATTAGAGTATATCCAAAAGTGGCCTTCTTATAAGGAATGTCCTATTCTCAAAAGTCTTTGCAAAGTCAAGTAATATGTTACTTTGAGAGAACGGGATATCCATATTATAAGATGCGGTCGTTAACGATTGACACTCGAGATAAGACCATATGGATATTATTACAAAATGAGGATTCTATTTACATGGTAATTGTTTCACATGAAGGGTAGTAGTCATTGCATTTGAATTTTTCGATAATTGGGGTCACGGTGTGTTGCTAGGCAATATTCAAATCGTTAGTATGAAGGGTATTTTAGTAAATGCACTTTGTGCCTACGACCAACATATTCGAAAGCCTATCGGGTCACACACATAAGAACATCTAGCCGGATTAAAATACGGTTATAGTGATAACCAAATAAGCAAAGTTTATCTCGACTATAAAAGCGTTATAGTGATAAATTAATATGGTAGTATTTATTTATTATGAATAAATTAAATACAAGATATTAATTATGTTGTTAATTAAATATACACATTTGATGTATATGTCGAAAGTATTATGTGTATATGATACACATGGATTTTGCAAATTGATTAATCATAGTATTATATTAATTGATTAAGAATATTCCGGGAGCCTATATATATATATATATATATATATATATATATATATGTGTGTGTGTGTGTGTGTGTGTGTGTGTGTGTGTGTGTGGTGCCGTTTTAGTGTATTAAGATAGACTTGGATTGTGCAAATTAATTAATGGTATTATCATATATTAATATAGATATTAATGTTTATAGATTTGCACACATGTCTAAATTGATTTATTGTAATATAATAAAGATATATTCAATATAAAATATTGTCATATCTTGGAACTATATTTAATATAAGATATTGAATATGAAATGACATAAATCTAGAATATCTATTTTCCTTATTTTACCAGTAAAATGTTTTCTTGCTAATTAATATACTAGGAAGCTTCTCCCAATCAGATTGGGATTAACAAGGGGCGAAAGTCACCCTATGTAAAGGGAGGCTTGGCTATCTCTTTCGTATCTTCACAATTAGAAGAGTTCTAATTTACAAAATAAATTGAGAGTTTCTTAGAAAGAGATTTAGAGAGAGAGAGAAAAGCCGCTCTAGCAACCGGATTTTTCTAGTAGCTGTCCAAGAAGGATTCCGGCGAGGAGCTCATGTAGATATTGATAGAGGCCGGATACATGGACGGCTCGCGCACTACTACTCTTCGTAGACGGTCAAAGCATCTATCTTCCACAATGGAATCTGATAAGTGAGATCGATCTTTTCGATCAAGCAAGGTAACCACCGTCTACTAACTTAATATGTTTGTTGTTTAAATGAAGTCTGTCCTGGTTAAAAGGAAATAAATTTTAAATTCTACTGCGTTCCCGCGTAGATTTTCTAACAGCGGTATCGGAGCGAGCTTCGAGTTTAAGAAATAAGCATTAGTTAATTTGCGTAGTTAATTTTATCGTTTAAATCACGTAATTAAAGGATGAAAGATTTTTTGTTCACAATACTATACATGAAAAAAAAATGAAAAAAGGGATCAGCGCCACCACCGGTCGGCTGGTCGCCGGCGGCGGCGGCGGGGCAACCTGCTGCCGGCATTGGTTGACTAGTCAAAGGTTGTAGGTCTCCACGATTTTGTTTTGTATATTTTGTGATTCAATATGATTCATAGTTGTGATTGGTAATTTCTCTTTGTTTAGTTAATGCCATGTGGCTAACTAATGATTCAAATAATTTGGACCATCAGGATGTCACATGACACTAATTGGTTAATGGTCCATAATTATAGACCTAAGATAAACCTAGGTCTTTCCAAATTTTGTTTGAATAGCTCATGCTTCTTTCCAAAATATGTGATTTTGGAAAAAGCTCAGGTCTAGGCCCTTTTCAAAATATTTGATTTTGGAAAGAACCCATGTTGGTGCCTTTTGGTTTTGGAAACCAAACACATTCCTTTTGATTAAGAATCAAAAGGAAAGAAATAAAAGAGACTTAATTTTAATTTTGATTTATTTTTAGAATAGTTCTAATTAATTAAAATTAAAATTGAAATCGTTTGAAATTAACCGTTAATTTTATTTCGATTAAAATCATTTAATTAATTAAATGTTAATTAGTTAATTGATTGGATAAAATTAATTAATTGATTAACGTTAATCGATTAATTAAGACGCAAGTTGGTAATTTTAATATTTATCTTTTTCATAAGATTTTATTGTATGGATTAGATGTGTTGGATGTAATATGATTATATAGACCCCGATTGATCATGGACTCAACTAATAGGATAGATGTGTGTGATTTAATTTTTTGGTTGGTTCAAAATTTGTCCTAGGCCGTTATAAAGAACATGACCTAGTTTATTTTATGCATTTATCTCATTTCCGTTAGCTCCCCCCCTGTGTACGGCGTGTGTATAAATTTATTAGATATATTTTATGTAACAAGAATCGAAAGGAAGACGGAGACCAAAGAAAGAAGAACAAAAATTCCATTGGAGTTGGCGCATTAAAGATCCTATTGGCGGTTGCAGCTACCATTAGATTGTGACCCGCGGTTTCGTCAGTTTGTATTTGAAACCGCACTTAGGAAAAGTCAATGATCATACCGGTTACTTTACGTATTTATTTATTTTGTGCTTTTATTTATTTTATATGATACGATAGATGCATGACTAGGCACGATCTAGATGAATGTGTAGGTTGTATGTCTATAGAGATAGATAAATTTGATGAGACCGTAATTAAAATTAAATAAGTGAATTAATTTACATAAATACTTCCACCTCAAAAATTAAGTCGGAATTCTCTCCCAATATTATAATGACGGTGAAGAGCTCTTGTTCGGATCCAATCCATCAGCCATAACTGGGGGTTGCCCTACCTCGGGTATATCGTTATTATTGAGATATGACCGTAAGTGATCTCGCGAATATGGGGTTATAACTTGACTAAAATTTATTCAATCATCAGCCACAACAGGGGTCGGGTAATTTTTAGAGACAATGGTTGGCGACCACATTGTGATGTGTATTGTCAAAGAGTTGACTGATCAACAACCAAGAGTCACATAGCGATGTGATTGGTGAGGTATAGCTTACTCATCGAATTATTTCGGTTCACCAGCCACAGCAGGGAATCGACGTAACTAGGTGGGATCTTGGCCACTAAGGAATTTTTGGAAATTCTTGAAAGTCAATTGGGAGCAGTTGACTAGTGGGAGCAAAATCATAAATCAAAAGACCATTTTGATTTTGCATGTATAAACAACAACACTCTTTTATCTTTATTTTTATGTTGTAGTTTTCTAGAAAACTTTAATTTCTATGTTTTTATTCTCGATTAGTAAAACTAAATTACGACTGTTACGTTTTGAGAAACGTTCTCAAATATGGTTAAGTAATTTTAATCCTTTTAAAATAAGCAATGAAACGAGCAACCTTGTTATAGTAGTTAGAGACAAGGAGACTACATATTTGATGGAGTGCTCCAAGACTTTAATTATTAATGGATAAAAAAACGGAAGTTCATGATATGATTAAATCACTTGAAATAAGTTTCAACAAATTAATCATATATTGGATACGATCAATATGATCATTCTGTCATACGATGACAACTAATTCAAACGTTGGATAAGAATGACCGCATCGAATTTTGGAAAGGTTGTTTCCAAAATTGAAAGATTTAAGTATCGACTTATTTCTTTAATCATTGCTTGAAGATTAATTAAATAGTTCATGTTTTGAATATGATTCATAAGGCTAAATAAACTATCTAATAAACATTGGATTTTCTTTATGAATGGAAATTGAAGACATAGCTCTTGTGATTTTTTCTTAAGTCTTATGAAGACTAAACTAAGAATTATTTGCAAGTGCTTAAGGGATTAAAAAGGAAGGTTAGGGCATGTGCTAAAATAAGAGATCTTATTGAAGTCTCTATTCTAGGCAAGTGTGTTGAGATAAATCTATCTAAGTTCAAGTCAACTCTTAGATATATGATATCTTACGAGTATAATTAAATTAGAAAGATTAAATACGGAATACACCAAGATACGAAAAGTGAAGCAAACGTTGCGACATTTTCGGTATTGCATTCTGAGTCTGGTAAATTGATTAAGGAACTAAATAAATGTTATTGTGTTCCGGTTCTTATGAAGAACATGAGTTCAATTATTATTTAGGATTTAGTAGATATATTCAATTGTAATGAATAAATGTTATTTCGATAAAGTTGAACGGTCACTGAATTTAACATACTAGATTGGTGTCACTATATAGTTGATATAGGTGATGAAATCTCAACTAAATATTTGTATGGCTGTTATCCTTAATATCTTGTGGTTGTTCTAGACATAGTCTCTATGGAGGAGAATCGTGTGATCAGATGTCATTCTGATGATGTCTGAACCATGTGATTATGAATCATGTGGGTAGTACGTATCTTATCTAAAGATGCCTATAATACCCTTTTATGAAAAAGTGTATGAAATCTAGAAAATTGCCTAAAGCCTAAGCATACTGATGTTTGTTGGCTTATGACAATTAATGCCACAAATAATTGTTTATTAATCTCTATGATATTTTTAGAAATAGTTGAATGTTCTTAGTGAAGTATAACAATTCGGAAATCCAGAAAAGTTCGAGCTAGTACGAATATGAGATTGATGAACTACTTAGGAATTAATCTTCAATTGGATTGAAGTAATTAATACCTGGTGGTGTTTCGTAATTTGTCTAAAAGCAATTAGACTCTCCCGTAAAGGATACCATTTTGGGATACGCGATCGATCGTGTTTCTAAAATGGAAACAACAATTTATATGATAAAGGTGTGACGTAACCCATGCGAAGTATCCCTTACCGCTTTCGGAAAGTGCCCTTATACAACACATATACTTAGCCAAGTTCCAAAGAATAAAGGTTGAATAAATTCCATATCGATTAGATCTCAAAGGTAGTTTGAGAACCACAAGGAGATATTCAACCATTGGAACATGAGCATGCGCCCATAAATGATAAGGTGTAAGACACCGCTCCAGGCACACAAGTACTTTATGGTCTCGGCAGATGACCACACACTTGAAAGTGGCTACCGGTTTGTTCATCTTGAAGAATGAAGATCTCACGACTTATGTAGGAATGCTTGAAAGGAAAGATTAAGAGATATGGCTAGAGCCATAGTATCCGCTGCATTCCATGTGTGACAACCGGGTTATGAACCTAGTATGACTTACCTCAAGGGAATGTCTCTCGAAGTGTGTAGCATGTCTTTATGAAAGACCAAAGATGGAAGGTAATATGAATACTAGTTAGGCTAAGTTGATGGTCAAGGCTACGGGTGCAAACCTTGTAATTACCTTTATGCTACAAGCTATGCTTAGATCTATTCGATGCTTGCTTGTTATAGCTACGTATCAAGGCTATATGATAGTGTTGAAAACGTTAGGCCAATGGCTTGATGTTCATAGACATCGGATGATGTGCAATCTCCTGAGATCCACTAGTGGACTCAAACAAGTTCCTCTATATAAGTTCTTTGCATTGATAAATCAAAAGTGTTTGATTTCATCAAGAAGAAAAATATGCCTAATGTGCAAAAAAGGTTTGTGGGAGTGTTACAGTTTTGAGAAAGGTATTGGATATCCTTCATGGAATCAACACCTTATGTCATAGTCAATTAATGTTTTGTAGTTCAATGTCTTTACGAAAGTTCTTGGAATGGCAATTTTATTTATAAGAATCTACAAAGGATAGTTTAGATATCGCTTGGTTATCACAACACCGCATAGATGAGATGCTAAAGTAGTTTAGCATAGACCACGATGAGAGACACCGCTGCCGTTGTTCTCGTGGTCTATCTATGATAGGACGCCACCCTAAAAGATAAGGTGAAAGATGATACTTACCGAAGGTCCCCAGGCTTCTGCAATAGGGTCCATCATAAGTGTTGTGAGTTAAACCAGATGTTCATGCTGCATGAAGAGTCATGAATGAGTATGAAAGAGATTCTGGTAAGTGTCGAGAATATCCTTAAGGTGTCAAGGATGGTTCCTAGTTTATCGAAACATGGAATTGGATAAACGTAGATATATAGATGTATGCCCTAGGTCTTATAAAGATAGTGGGAGCTACAGTCTCGGTTTGCAGTCGCTTTCATCAAGTGATACAGTGAGCTGGAAATGTTCTTAGCTAAAGATCACTGTAAATTCTTCAACTGGGCCAAAACACAGTATAGCCTTACAGCAGCAGCTGAGCAAAGATACATGGATCTAAGTGGTTCATTCATGAACCTTGTTCAGTTCTTCCACCTTTACTATATAGCTGATATAGTGGTGGATTCATTGCTTGAAGCAAGGACCAGGGTCTCGTCAGAGATTCATGTGTGTGTTGAGGCGGTTCCTTTTGACTTGATCATTTGGAACATGATATGAAGATAGTCTGAGTCCCTACGGATAGTGATCAGTTCACGCTTAGGGTAGGTTGCGAGTATTGCATGAGATTCTTGTGTTTCAACTTGGTCTTATGTGTACGAGTGATTGGCTTTAGGACAAATGAGAGATTGTTGAAATAGTGTCCTAAACCCAATCGGGTTGGACTGGATCTGACCGGGTCGGATCATTGATACTATTTTTTTATGTTTATACATATGATAAATGGCTTTTCTGTTATTATATATTTGTTCGTTTAACAGACCAATCATGATATTGTTATATGATAATGTTCTTAGTGTCAAATTGTAAAAGAGAAACCATGATAGTAATTATAGTTGATGAGATCTCGACTCACTTTAAAAGGTTTGATACTTAAAATGTCACTAGTCATATGTACTATCAAACGGGACATTGATAGTACGATTATACTAGCACGTATTAGATGTCTTCTATCTTATTGAAGGTAGGGATAGATCTCGTCTATCAAAGTATATAGACGCTTAGACTGTACGTGGACGTGTATTAGAGAATGCGTACGTTAGGCTGACCCACTTACTTTATTAAGTGTTGCACTATGTGGAGGTTGTGTAATTATCCTGAGACCGGAGTCTTCATGACATCACGGTGTGAATTGTCATACTTTAATACTATTGAGGTTTCCCCTAGCCATGGGGCGATCATGCGGTAGTGATTGTGTGTGATATTGAAGCATGCTAGGATTCATGTCACTCGTCCGAAATCGCGTATCCTATGATTGTGAGTAAATATCCGAAGCGGTATTCTTATAAGGAATGTCCTATTCTCGAAAAGTCATTGCAAAGAGGAAGTAATATGTTACTTCGAGTGAACGGGATATCCGTGATTATAAGAGACGGTCGTTAATGTATTGACACTCGAGATACATCCGTATGGATATTATTACAAATGATATGATTCTATTTACATGCTAATCAAGCTTCACATATATGGTAGTAGTCATTGCATTTGACTCTTCCGATGATCGGGGTCACGGTGTGTTGCTAGACGCTATTCCGTGATCGTTAGGTATATATGAAGGGTATTTTAGTAAATGCACTTTGTGCCTACGCCAACATATTCGAAAGCCTATCGGGTCACACACATAAGAACATCTAGCCGGATTAAAATGCGGTTATAGTGATAACCAAATAAGGAAAATTTATCTCACTATAAAGTGTTATAGTGATAAATTAATATGCTAGTATTTATTTATTATGAATAAATAAAATACAAGATATTAATTATGTTGATTAATTATATATACACATTTGATGTACATGTCGAAAATTTTTATGTGTATATGATACACATACATTTGGCAAATTGATTAATCATAGTATTATATTAATTAATTAAGAATATTCCGTGAGCCTATATATATATATGTGTGTGTGTGTGTGTGTGTATGTGTGTGTGTGTGTGTGTGTGTGTGATCTTGGTAATAGACACTGCTAATGTCTGTAATGTATATATATATGTGTGTATATATATATATATATATATATATATATATATATATATATATATATATATATATATATAGATTTTGTCCGTATGACAAAATTATCAAAAATCATGATATAAGAAAAGCTGTAATTTAATAAGCGACAAAAGTAATAATTATGAAGAACAAATATGAAGTAACAAATGTGGAATAGGGTAAATATGAAGTAACAATTGTAAAACACAAAGTAAAATTAACACGTGAAATAACAATTTTAAAGTAATAATTGTGATTTTTGTCCTTTATAATCATGAAAATGTTACTTTTGTTCTTCCGCACTCCATTTATTAATATTTTTGTTTTTGTGGCTACCTTCCGCTTATATATATATATATATATATATATATATATATATATATATATATATATATATGCATTTTAGTGTATTAAAATACACTTGATTGTTCAAATTAATTAATAGTATTACCATATATTAATATTAGAGATTAATGTGTATAGATTTGCACACATGTGTAAATTGATTTATGGTAATATAAGAAAGATATATTCAATATAAGATATTGTCAATATATCTTGGAAACATTTTTAATATAAGATATTGAATATTAAATTAGATAAATCTAGAATATCTATTTTCTTTATTTCACTACTAAAATGTTTTCTTTCTCATTAATCTATTAGGAAGCTTCTCCCAATCAGATTGAGATTAACAAGGGGCGCAGTCACCCTATTTAAAGGAGGTTTGGCTAATCTTTTCATCATCACAATTAGAAGAGTTTTAATTTACAAAATAAATTGAGAGCTTCTTAGAGAGAGAGAAAAGGTCGGTCTAGCAACCGGATTTTTCTAGTAGCTATCCAAGGAGGATTCCGGCGAGGTGCTCGTGTGGATATTGATAGAGGCCGGACACGCTGACGGCTCGCAAGACTACTACTCTCCTCCGTAGACGGTCAAAGCGCCGATCTTTTAGATCAAGCAAGGTAACCACCGCCTACTAACTTAATATGTTTGTTGCTTAAACGGGTTTCGATCCTGGTTAAAAAGAAATAAATTTTAAATTCCTGCTTTCGCTGTAGATTCCTAACAGATATTACATCTCTCTACCTGGCCCTCATCTCCTTCCCTATAGAACAAATGGAAAAAGAAGACATCAATAATCTTCTCAACTCACTATCCCTACAGCTTGAATCATCGCCCAAGATTGCCCTAATCACATCCTCAGATATCGAAGTTGGACTACAAGAATGTGCCAACAGCTTACTAGGTACGTAGACTCATATCTACTAAAGAAATCATTCCATGTCAAAAATCTAAAGCTTGCAATGGACAAATTAAAGTTGCTGGAGTGACTACCAATTCCTATTTGGGAATCCTCTAGAGTTTCTTGAGTATATGTAAGAAAGAAATAAGTTGAAGTTAAATGATTTAAAGCAGTGATTTTCAAGCTCTATGTTTATATTACAAGTAAGATTGAACTATACGCTATGATATGGTTTAAAATTTAAAGTATGTTAAGTTGGTTTTCAAGTGTTTCAAGTAAGCATGTGTATAAAAGAAAGTAAGTAAGACAAGTAACTTTAGGAAAGTGTATTTTTAAGTTTGGATGAAAAGAACAAGCATGTCTCCCTCAAAAAAAAAAAAAAAAAAAAAAAAAAAAAAAAAAAAAAAAAAAAAAAAAATAGAACAAGCATGTCAAGTATGTATGTTTCATGTATGACTCAAGATATGAATAAGCATGTCAAGTATGCAAGATAAGAACAAGTATGAGATGTATTCAAGAATCATTATGTTATGTCACGGATTTGGTCAATTCATGTGTTTAAGAGAACTTCACCTTATATAGCCCACAGGTGTATAGTATGTGGGTGTGGGTTTAGGGTTAGTCTTATATGAGGAGGATTTTTGAGGAGTGAGCCTACGTGGCTCACGGTGCAAATTGAGTGACTATAAAAGACTAACCCGTGGGTTTAATCATGAAGAGACTCATGGCGGCGTCGTACCATCCAACTTCACCCTAATGAAGCGAAAGACGCTAGGGATTTTCATTTCCTTTCCTTTAATAAATGAAAGATTTAAACGGTAAGTACTTTTCTTTTTGCTATAATCTGAAAGAAAAGAAAATCAGGCAACATCAGTCAGTAGAATATATATATATATATAGTTTGAGAGTGTTTTTCCTACTGTTTATGGTTTAGGAACCATGACGCCCACGGTAACACCCCGAAAGTTCAAGATAGATAAAAGAGTAAAATGAAAATTACTTAGTATATTTCGTATTTTATTTCTAACCTAAAAGAAAAAAAGGATTAATTGATTTTAATTAAAAGAATTAATTAAGAGTATTTAAAGAAAATAATACCATAATTGATCCCATTAATCGGAACGTCGGTTTTCAGAAAGAAATCAGAAAGGGGTCGACGCACCCATCAGGGAAAAGGGAGAACAAGTTTTCCAATCGTGAGGCTAAACGGTTGGTTATTTGTGCAGATGGAAGTAGAACAAATTCATCAACGGAAGAAGACGACCGATTCCATACTTTCGTTTTTCAATACGGTAAACTTTCGTTTTAACCCTAAAACTAGATTCTTGGAAATTCTTGGGGAAAATATGATTTTGATGGTATGGAAAGTGTGTTAATTGTAGTGTGTCACTATGGATCATAGGTTGCTCGTAGCGATTGGGATTCCAAGGTTTTGCTTTAATTTTCGCTTTTGGATTGCTAAGGTAAGGTATTGTTTGTAACGCCCCGTTCCCGGACACTGAGTCCTTATCCGGAAAAGGAATGTTCGGCACGTATAAAATAAAATAAATTCTACTTTACACTTAAGCCTCTACTACGGAAGCAAAAGACTCGGGTATAATTTTTTATTCAAAGCATCCAAGAATATAAACAAAATCTAAAGATGGAAATGTATAATTTATTACATTCAAAGAAAAATATGAAATTCCCAAAAGAAAACAAAGGAACTACAAGTCTCAAAGGACCAAAATGTACTCCAAAAGAACAAAAGAAAGCCTAGTCTAAACAGTCGTATGAAAGAACAATAAAATATAAAGCTCCAAAGAGGCGTCTTCAAACGTCGTCATCGAACTCGTCGTCGAAACTCGGATCAACCTGTTCATCTTCTCACCCCAAACACATAGAAAACATGCATTTGAGGTAAGTACAACGTACTTAATAAAAGCGAGAAGCTATGATATTAAAATAATATTTATAAAGAAAATATGCATAGTTATTTGATTATATTTACATGACCGACTCTATCTAGGGTTCACTTCATGTTCATCCACATGTCATGAATATACGTTTTCTAGCTTAGCTTATCTGTGTTACATCCGCACTCAAACTTGTCATGACTATACGCACACCCGGCTAGGGATATACCTTGCAACATAATGGTGGATCACACCAATAATAACGGGGGAAAGCCCGAGGGTGCACACGTTCGGAGATGTCCCTCCGTACATAGGGTCCTGTTAACCTATGGAGTTATTCACTTTCAGGAACACCCACACATCGCGATATTGACTGGTGTCTATCCAAGAATGTCATGATGTTTAATGTTTTACTAATCAAGTATGTATTTTATTAAACGGTTACCTAGCCCCCTAAGCATTTTCAAGGACAACCTCACCTTAACAGAGTACATTTGGTGCCGGAACTAAACGCATCAGAAACTCAATCAAGGCTTGTTCATGTTTATACATTGTTGTTAGATACCTCACTGTCAATGTGACATCATTGTCCGGCATCAGATGTAGACATTGATTGATCTATCGGTAGACTTGGTGAAGTCTGGAGGCCTTGGCGAGTGGATTTTAAATACCTCGATTATCCTATTCCTTTGCATCCCAATGTTGCTCGGTAGGGCAATGCATGAATTAGTGACCGGGCCCGACCAGTATCTGTCTCGGGTCTTGTGTGAGAAAGGTATATGAGTTTACTCTACAAGCCTTTGATATTGTTCTTTCTGTGACGGCAATGTCACCATGCATTAGAGGTATGGCCAGGAGTCTCTTTGGAATCTGAATGAGTTGCATCCCATCATGCTAGTTTCCTTGATGGAGTCAGGGACATACTTCGCTTTGGGAGGCCCGAAATGCCATTGGTGTTTACAGCTACTTCCATACCAAGAAAGTACTTGAGGTAGCCCGGATCTTTAACTTGGAACACCTTTGCGGTAAGTCTTCAAGTTGGATCTCGATAGAGTCATCTCCGGTAAGGATGATATCATCCACGTATACAATTAGAATGGACCTCCTGCTGGTTGGTTGTCTTGACAAACATGGTGTGATCGAGTTGCATTGATGATATCGGCCGCTTTAACCACGGTAGTGAGTTTTCCAAACCATGCCCTTGGTGATTGCTTGAGGCCATATAGAGATTTCCTCGGTTGCACACGCTTGCCTTGAGTATGAGGATTGATAAAACCGAGAAGTGCGATCGTATAAACCTCCTCGGTGGGTCCCCATTTAGAAAGGCATTTTTATGTCCAATTGGTGAAGAGGCCGAGTCAAGTTGGACATTTAGAAATCGATACCACAGCGGTGTTGAGCTTTGCTCTTTTGGTGCAAAAGTTTCCTTATAGTCAATGCCGTAAGTTTGAGTGAATCCCTTCTTTACCAATCACGGCTTTATACTTGTCAATTTTACCATCGACATTGTATTTGATAGTGAATAACCATCTGCGGCTATTTGTTTTCTTGCGCTTTGGGAAGAGTTGTGAGTCCCAGTATGATTATCCAGGAGAAGCGATCATCTGTTTTAACGGCTGACCTTCCACTTATCATTTTGAAGGGCCTCACCGAATATTTCTAGGATAGAGTGAGAGTCCGGGTCTGTGTAAACATGGCAAAGGCAGGAGACAAGCGATCGTAAGATAAATAAGTATGAATAGAATGATCGATTGCATGATCTTTTCCACTTTCCTTAGAGCAATAGATGCATCATCCACTTGATGAAGCTGGCGAGATTCGATGGGCGAGGTCGGCCAGACTACAGTTGATGGGTTCTTGAGGATTACGTTCGACCGAGGCTCTGGGTCGGCCAGACTCTGGGTCGTGACTGCTGAGAGTCGATAATGTGAGTATCAGCGGGATCTTGAAGGTTATGAAGTCTGAGGTTAGGACTCTCTTGAGGGTAAATGGTTTCTTGAGGAGCGGACTTAGTTCAATCTCAATCGAGGTTTCCATCGGTGGTGGCTCAGATGGGTTTCTTTGTAATATGGAGTCCTTTCAAAATTTCACATCCATAGAATTGTAAAATTTCTTTTCGATGGGAGAGTAACACTTGTAACCTTTCACATCTGTGCATATCAAGGAAAATGCACTTATGAGCTTTAGGATCAAGTTTATACATGTTGAGCATGGATATAAACAAACCGCAGTACAACCAAAAGATCTTTGGAGGCAATTGGGTAATAAGATGAGGAAGCGAGGAGTGTGTGGTCGGCGAGGGTTTGGAGAGGAGTTTTGAAACACAACACTCTGTTTGGGAAATCATTGATTAAATATATTCTGCGATCAATATAGCTTCACCCCACATGTATTTAGGAACATGTGTAGTGAACATGATTGATCTGGCCATTTCAGCGGATGCTGTTCTTTCTTTCGGCAACCAATTACTGTTGAGGTGTTTCCACGCAACTCTTGATATGAACAATTCCTCTGTTTGTCAAGAATTTCTTGAGTTAGACTCATAGTATTCGAGGCATTATCGATCTTTAAGATCTTGATCTTAGTATCAAATTAGGTGGAGACCATGTGATAAAATTCTTGGAAGATAGGTCGAACTTGATTTGTCTTTCATTAAGAACAACCAAGTGTTTAGTATGATCATCAATGAAGGTTACAAACCACCTTTTTCTGTTATACTTTTCACTCTTGAGGTCCCCAGTACATCAACTTTGTGAATTAGGGTGAAAGGGAAGAGGGCAAGTGAGGTAACTTAGCATACAGTTTGGTGAGTTTAGCAAATTGACAAATATCACATTGAAGATCATTAAGATTACATCCTTTAAACAATTCGAGGATTAAAGACTTTAAATAACCAAAACTTGGATGTCTGAGTCTATAATGCCATAACATGATATTGTCTAGGTTTTGAGTGCGGTGCTTGGCGGTCTGTCTTGATCTTGTCTTGGCGAGGTTGATCTGCGATCTGGCGGGGTTTAGCTTGCCCAATCACTTCACGAGAAGAAAGATCTGGAATGTGCGCGATTCTTATTAAAAACAACGATCCAATTGAGATCTTTAGTGAGTTTCTTGACAGAGATATAAGGTTCTGATCTAACTTTGGAACAAGCGAGGACATTACAGTAGATATATCGATTAGTAAGTTTAACCTTCCCAACACCTTTTGCATAAGCAGAACCATCGGCGAGTCTTAATTACGTGAATTTGGTTGCATAGCATATATTGGGTAATAAGGTTTTTATTACCCGAGTCATATGGGAAGAAGCCCCAGAATCAACAATCAAGTCTCATTACTAAGAGGTGAGTAAAATATACTGTTTTTAGCATGAGTGGCCATTTCGTGGGGAGCTACCTTCACGATCTTTGAGCAATAAAGGCTTTAAAGCGACAAGCCCGAGCATTCGACTTCTTGTCATTCTCATCTTCAACGACAAGTTTGCCTTGACTTTCCTGGTTGGTTTGAGGTTTTAGAGGGAGTAGGTTTGCCATGTAGCTTCCAACAATTGTCCTTGAGTGTGATTTGTGCGTTTGCGGTGATCACGGAAGCGACTTTCCGGCTTTCTCGGTGGAAGCTTCTGTAAGTCTCATTAACATTGACAAGAGGCGATACCTTGATGGGGTTGTCGGCGAGGGAGTTGGCTGACATCACTTTCCTCACTTGCTTTCCTCGTGTTTGACCTCGGCCAAACATGGATTTGAGATTGGAAGAGAGTTTAGTAGCAAGAATTCTACCTCGACATCATCGAAGTAGGATTCGATCCGATGGGAATTTGAATACTCTCTTTCTCGATAATGTCTTTAAAGAGTGCTGACATCTTTAACATCGATTCGAGGTGAGTTTCCAACATATCTAGGTGTTGCCATGCCTTAGATAGTTGATTAAAATGTTCGATTCTGAGACATATCCGCATGTGCAATTTTGAATCTGAGCTTGAGTTCGCCAGACTTGAGATGTATTGTCCTTTTTGAAGTAAAGGTCTACGGCATTGTCCCAGTTTCATGCGCGATGTCATACATCATGAAGTTCTCCACGATCTCTTTTGTCATGAACCTACCGTGAGGATGGTCATGACTTAGTTATTTTACATGTGTCCCATGCTTCAAACTTAGGAGTTCGATTTCGCCGAGCGAGGTTGGAACCAGACGGATATCCCGTCTTGCCACGGCCGGAGATATACATTTTCATAGACCTTGACCATAGCAAGTAATTGTTACCATCAAGTTTATGATTTGTAAAAGAAGAGTGTTCGAGTTATCCCGGTCTGCTGAGCGGTGTGAGTCTCTTGAAGAAGATGAAACTTGAGATAATGTTGACATTTTAAAAGGAAGCCTGAGTTTTCAAGTAGATTTTGGGAACTTCGATGTAAGGCTCGATACCATGAAGAGAGTTTGAGAATGTGATAAACACAAAGAGTAAACTACAGCTTAGTTTATTCATTGATATAAAAGATGTATAAATAGATACAATTGAGATAGAGACTAGCTAGCTAAGCGGGCGGCCACTTGGTATGTAGATGTGGGCGGCAAGCATGCAAAAGTAAAAGTAAAAGCTATAAACATGACATAAAGTAAACTTCACAATCTTTGACATAAAAGTAAACTAGAGTTTGACATATTAATTGTTTATATGAATCACAATTAATATGTCTTTTACTAATTAAATAAAGTGTACAAAATATTGTACGCGAAATCCACAGGCTCAGTAGTCTGCTTTGAGTAATATTAAAACTTAAATCCTCAAAAGAAATAAAGAATATAGTATTTCATTTTATGGAAATGACAAATCTACCCTTTCGAAAAAATCAGAATATTACATTCCTCACTCCCTTAGGAGAGTTTAAGTCCCTCGAAACTAGAACATACACAGTAAATCCAAAAACTCTGGAACTTTCATGATCATGTCGTCTTCAACTTCCCAAGTGGCTTCATTAGGTGAATGATTGCTCCATTGCACCAAAACCAAATGGATCATCCGTCTCTTAATCATCTTTTCTTTCGGTCTAAATCTTGATCAGTTTCTCATCGTAAACAAGGTTGTGTCTTGAAGAACTTCAGGATCAGCAGGTTTCCACATCATTCTTAGTCGAGACACTTCTTCAACATTGATACATGAAACACATTATGGACTCTGAGACATCGATTCCATTAACTTAAGCTTATAAGCCAAGGGTCAACTCTTTCCCGAATCTCAAAGGTCCAACATATCTTGGACTTAACTTTCCTTTTGTCAAAGCGTTTCACTCCCTTCATCAGGTGAACCTCGTAGATAAACTCTTTCCTCAACTTCCAAACTCTTGAGGTCTTCTTACGACATCACCTTGACTTTTTGTCTATCTTGTGCTTTGCGCCTTGGACTCTTTTTAACCAATTGAACTCTTTCTTTGGATTGCTCAACTAACTTTGGCCTGTGACTTGTCTCTGCGGCTTCATCCCAAAACAACGGCGTTCTACATCTTCTCCCATACAAAGCTTTCAAGCGGTGGCATCACATGCTTGCGTGATAACTTTTGTTGTAGGCAAACTGCTTACAAGTAGGTAATCCTCCTGTGATCCGTCTACTTCCAAAACCTGAAGCTCTTAGCATATCTTTAAGTGTTTGGATGGTCCTCTCCTATTGTCCGTGCGTTTGTGGATGAAAAGCTGTGCTCAAATCAATTTGGTGCCAAAGGCCTTTTGCAAACTCTTTCAAAACCCAGTAGTGAACCTCGGATCCGCGATCTTAAACTATTGAGATAGGTACTCCGTGCAAACTTCACTTATGTTAATGTATTGTCGGGTATATTATTTGTCATCTTCCTCGAAGACATATCAACCTTCGTTGGTAGGAAATGGCTGATTGGTCAATCTATCCACAATCACCCAAATCGCGTCATGTCCTTCCGTCTCTTGATGAAACCGTTGATGAAATCCGCCGTGATCTTATCCGTTTTCCATTGGGGATATCCAAAGGCTTAAGCATGCCTCACGGCCTTATGTTACGCTTTAACTTTCGGCATACATCGCACTACTGCCATAAACATAGCTATTTCAACTTCGTTGAAATCCACCAAAAGCAGCTCCTTCAAATCCTGTACATTTTTGTAGCTCTGGATGAGCTAAAAGCAATCTATGTACCTCCTCCATAACTCTTTGTCTTAGATCACCGACATTAGGCACACACAATGATCCACGGTACCTAAGATTCTCCATTCTTGTCAAGACATAACCCATTGTAGGCTTTTCCGCACCTTCAAGCTTGAAGTCGGCCAAAACCGGATCTTCGTCTTGTTTTTCCCGAATATCATCCATCAAGCTCGACGCCTTCCTAACAACGGTGCCTGGCGCTTCGATCTCGATACGATCAAAACTCCGGATACTTAGCCCGTCTAACATTTTTCAACATCTTCAGCGCTTGAGCGTGTACATTGGTTTTCCGATCAAGGCATACGCCCTCATTAGCTTTACCGAATAGTAATGAATATCAAGTTGAAATCCTTTCTGAACTCTAACAAGCGTCTCCTCTGTCTCGTATTGATTCTCACGGGTTAAGATATACTTTAAGCTTTTGTACAGTGAAGATCCTAGCCTTAACTCCATACAAAGTAGTGCCTCTAAGTTTTAAAAACAAACACTACATTTGCCAACTACAGATCATGGGTCGGGTAGTTCTTTTGTTGCGCTTTTAACTATCCAGATGTGTAAGCAATTACTTTTCCTCCTTGCATCGACACACACTAAACCTGTCCCGAAGCATCCGTGTAGATGTCGTAGTTATCAAAGATCTCCCGGGCTGCTAACCTTTGGAGGCATAGTTAACTTATCCTTCAAGATTTGAAAAGATGATTCACACTCACTAGTCCATTTAAACTTCACATTCTTACTTGTGTAAGCTTAGTGAGTGGTGTAGCTACTTGGAAAAAGTCTTGTATGAACTTTCTATAATAGCCCGATAAACCAGAGAAAACTTCTCCCTCACTGAAGCTGTAGTAGGACTAGGCCATTTCTCAAGCTGTTCAATCTTTTCCGGATCAACTTGAATGACAACTCCAAAAATGACATGACCCAAAGCGAACTTAGTTCAACGAAGTCATTGGAGAACTTAGCGCCCTAGCGGTTCTTCTTCAAAGTATCCAACACTATCCTTAGGTGATTCTCATTGCGTGCTCTTTCTCATTCCTTGAGTAAACTAGGATGTCATCTATGAATACTATCACAAAACTTATCGGAGGTGAGCATAAAAAACCCATTTGCATTAAATCCATGAATGCAGAGATGGGGCGATGGTGATCAAATGGCATAACTAAGAACACATAATGTCCCATATCTAGTACTAAAATCCGTCTAAGGTATATACATGACCTTGATCTTCAGCGAGGTGATAACCCGGACCTAAGATCAATCTTAGAGAACACTCTTGCCTTGCAAGCCCGATTAAGCAGATCATCAATCCTCGGTAGTGGTACTTATTCTCGATGGTGAGATTATTCAACACTCTTGTAGTCGGTAGACATCCACAAGTACTATCATCTTTCTTCTTAACAAACATAACGAGGGGCTCCCCCAGAAAAGTACTAGGATGAATTATGTTCTTTTCGAGCATATATTTAAGATGAGCAATCAACTCTTTCAATTTAGCCGGTGCCGTTATATGGGTGCCCTTAGCATGGCTGTAGTGCGCTCGGTATCAACGATCTCAGCTACTCTCTCTCATCGGCATGTTTCCGGAGACTCTTGCAGAAACACTTGAGTACTCTTTTACTATAGGGGTTTCCCTCACAACCAAGGCTTCACTTGTTCCACATCAATGCGTATAACAAGTAGCGCTTCACGACCACTGACCGCCCGATATTATGGGATGGCGATCACTTACTTGGCTTGTAAACGTACCCTGATAAGTCTTATCGATTTCCCGGGTACTTTAAGGTCACTCTCTTTCACCTACAATCCATATGAACATAATTCTTGGATGGCCAATCTATCCAAAGAATCACATCGAATCAAGTGAAGTCAAAGCGTAAGTCAGCTACCATCAATAATCAACTTGAACCTCGGTTTGAGGTATCATCCACAGTTACCTTTGTTCGTTTCCTAGCGGTGTGGTTATCTCCAAAGGTGTTTCTTAAGGGTTTTGATGGTAGATTCAACTTTTGGCTATCTTAGTTGACACTAGCGTATTAGGCGATCCGTATCAAACAAAGCGTGACACTGGGTTATCTAACATTATTATGCACAGGATGTAGATTCATTTTATTTAAATTGGTAATTAAAATCATGAATAAGCGCGTTATAAAAATCACTTTAAATAAATTCTAGAACAAACCGCAATAATGTACTAAGAAATCAGCCGTAAGTCACGGCAGTTCGACATACCCGGCGTCGCCAATGATAACTTTGAACTTGGTCGATGTGACTCTCTGCTTTCTACGTTTCCTTGGCTCGAACTTGCTTGTTCACTTTGGTTGGACATACTCTTGCATAATGTCTGGATCGCCCGCGATGGTAACAGCACCACTTTCGCGTGTTAATGCGGCGCTCACCTGAATGATTCATATTGCCCCGCATGGGGGCAAAGCGGTTGCCTTGTTGGGAGTTTTAGTGCCGTGAAACGTAGTCTTAAATCGCATTCTTATGCGGTGCTCCCGCGACCGTGGCCCTGCAGCTAGTCTCAAAATTCCTCTTAACTCCGATAACGACCGAGGTCTATTCCTGAAAATCTCGGCCCTCATTGGCCTGTTCAACATCTAGGCCACATATTCTTGAGTGTAAAGCCTAACATCCAACCTAGAATCTCACGGGCTCCGAACCCTCGGCTTGTGAGTGCCATCTTCTTACCTGTGACCACCATGATCTAGGGTAGAACCTACCCGAAACTCGTTAAACATGTTGGTGTATTGAGAGAGCTATCGTATAGGCTCCGCTTGCTTGAGACTTAAAGCTGATTAAACTTTATTAACTGCTGCTGTTGCCGGGGAAGTACTCGTTGTAAAACATGGTCTTACATCCCTCTGATGCGTCAGCTTTACCATTCTTTAACTCTCAATGCTCATCAATCCTGAATCTGACCGTGCCGGAAAGAAAACCGAATGTAAACTAGCGCAATCTCGGACTAGGAACATTTGTATTCCTGCAATACTCTCAAAACTCATTAACCACCGCCCGACTTTTGGAGTGTTCCACATTCCGTAGAAGTGCCAAGCCGAGTTCACTTTACCATTTTCGTATACTAATCAACTAGTGGTGCTCGCTCACCAAGCGCCGGTGGTGGTCTGGCTTGGTTGGGGCCGGTGGGTAGACATGTGGATACCCAAAGGAGTTGTTGATAAGGGTTGTTGTTGAGGAGTATGTTAGCGTTTGAGAGGTAGCGCCCGGTGGGATCACGCGAGATTCGATCACGGTAAAGGTGATATCTCTGTGATGTTGTTGAGGTATGATGAGGTTGGTGGAAACCGTAGGATGGGTATCTTACCGCATGCCCGATGATCAAGCGCGGTGAGATGTGGTATGGTAGGTCGGTGTGACCTACTTGGGATGGAAGTGAAGAGAATGCAGGTGTTCTTTGGTGATGGAATCTGCGGTGGTGAAGGGTAGCTTCTGGTGACGGGTAGGCGGGGGTACATAATCGGTATAATATCTACGATCAACATTCTGCGTGTATAGAGTGCTTCCACAGTTCTCGGTACATGTAGGTATAACTAGATTTGGGGTAAATGTCGTTGAACTCTGTTGTGGTGCGGTGGCGTAGGGTTACAGCGGTGCGTGATGCGGCTTGCTTGAGGCCACTCTGGTATGGGTTGGGTGGGTGATGGATTGGACGTCTAAACCCACTGCAGGATATCTCTTTATAGTGAGCTCCGAGTCCTTGTAGTGCGTATCGACAATCAAAAGAAACGAGAATGTTACTAAGAGATCTAAAGAAATCTTTTCTTAAAAAAGAAGAAGCACACAAGGCAGGCAGCTCGATACCAGCTTGATAGCATGCGTCACGGATTGCGGAAATCATTATCGAGAGAAAGAAAAAAACATTAGAGCACGTATAAAAATAACCAAATTCCACTTTATATGTAAGCCTGCTTCACAGCCGTGCCCGGAAGTTAAGCTAAATAGAACCAAAAGACTCGGGTATCATACTTCAAAGCATCCATCAAAATAAGCAAAATCAGAAGATGGAAGTATAGCATTAATTACATTCCAAGAAAATCGCAAGTTATCAGAAGAGCGAAAGAACTACAAGTCTCAAAGGATAAACATGCTTTTCTCATTTATTTCCTTTAAAAACAAGGTAAATTGTTTAGGGATTAAGCCCGAAAATATAGTAAAATATACCATAAACATTAGATCATAAATCAAGGTTTAAAACTCAACACATAGCTTAAACAATATTTCCCCCAAAACCAAGTCCAATGCGTGCGCATTGGTTGGAATACGTGTGCATTCACTGTCCAAAAACTTGCTGGAAGTCTCTGTCCAACCAATGTGTGTGCATTGCATGAGCTGGGAACATCCTGAAGCAACCTGAAGCAACAATGTGTGCGCATTCCGGGGAATGCGTGCGCATTGCACCTGATACAAAAAGACTCCTACAACCTGAACAACGAAAGCGTGCACATTCGACATGCAGAAACAAAACCCTACAATCCTGTAACAGGAATGCATGCGCATTCTATTGTATGTGTGCGCAATCGAGCTCAAAAACCCTAAACTCGACTTTTCAGCCACTTAAAAATTTCCAATCCGATTTCAACACAATTAACATCGAATTAAACTCAGAAAACATAGAAACATATCTTCATCAACCATATCATCTCATGATCCTTAAAAAACATAAGGACACGATTTCTAGCATCTGAACACCTTAAAACATGGATCTAAACCTTATAAACCATAATCAAAATCATAGGAAGAGTATCCTACGTGTTTGCAAGCCAAACCAAACCAAGGATCTCAAAAAGACTGCAACACCTCCAAAAGCTTGCAATCAAAACGACGTCCTTCTCACGACGATTCCAAATCTCTACTTTGATATAAAAATGGTTCGGAAACACTTTAGAATTTTGAAGAACTCTCCTAGCCTTTTTCTCCCTCTCTCCCACGTTGCAAAGAGCGTAGAAACTTTTCTGAAAACTGTTTAGGTTATGGGAATAACTGATTGTATTTTTCATTAAATACATATTCCCAATTATTTTCCTTTTCCTTTATTACCCTTAATTACCATTAAATCAGTATTTCCTATATATATATATATATATGATTATAAAACTTAAATCCTCAAAAGAAATAAAGAATATAATATTTCATTTTCGCAAAATGACACGTCTGCCCTTTCCCGAAAATCAGAATATTACATTCCTCCTCCTTAAGAAGAGTTTCGTCCTCGAAACTAGAACATACCTGTAAATCCAAAACTCTAGAACTCGGCCGATCATGTCGTCTTCAACTTCCCAAGTGGCTTCATTCGGTGAATGATTGCTCCATTGCACCAAAACCAAATGGATCATCCGTCTCTTAATCATCTTTTCTTTCCGGTCTAAAATCTTGATCGGTTTCTCATCGTAAGCAAGGTTGTCTTGAAGAACTTCCGATCAACTTCGGTTCTACATCATTCTTCGCCGACACTTCTTCAACATTGATACATGAAACACATTATGGACTCTCGACATCGATTCCGGTAACTTAAGCTTATAAGCCAAGGGTCCAACTCTTTCCAGAATCTCAAAAAGTCCAACATATCTTGGACTTAACTTTCCCTTTTGTCCAAAACGTTTCACTCCCTTCATCGGTGAACCTCGTAGATAAACTCTTTCACCAACTTCAAACTCTTGAGGTCTTCTTCTGACATCTGCCCAGATTTTTTGTCTATCTTGTGTTGCCTTCAGACTCTTCTTAACCAATTGAACTCTTTCTTTAGATTGCTCAACTAACTCTGGCCCGGTGACTTGTCTCTCCCCGACTTCATCCCAAAACAACGGCGTTCTACATCTTCTCCCATACAAAGCTTTCAAACGGTGGCATGCCTATGCTTGCGTGATAACTGTTGTTGTAGGCAAACTTAGCTACAAGTAGGTAATCCTCCCATGATCCGTCTACTTCCAAAACACAAGCTCTTAGCATATCTTTAAGTGTTTGGATGGTCCTCTCTAACTGCCCGTCTGTTTGTGGATGAAAGGTTGTACTCAAATCCAATTTGGTGCCAAAGGCCTTTTGCAAGCTCTTTCAAAACCGACTGACGAACCTCATATCACGATCTTAAACTATTGAGATACGTACTCCGTGCAACTTCACTATATTGTCCAGGTATATTGTTGTCATCTTCCTCAAAGACATATCAACCTTCGTTGGTAGGAAATGAGCTAATTTGGTCAATCTATCCACAATCACCCAAATCGCGTCATGTCCACTCCGTCTCTTCGGTAAACCGGTGATGAAATCCATCGTGATCTTATCCCATTTCCATTCAGGGATATCCAAAGACTTAAGCATGCCTCCTGGCCTTCTATGTTCTGCTTTAACTTTCTGACATACATCGCACTCTGCCACAAACATAGCTATTTCCAACTTCATTGAAATCCACCAAAAACGCTCCTTCAAATCCCTGTACATTTTTGTAGCTCCTGGATGAACTGCAAAAGCAATCCTATGTGCCTCCTCCATAACTCTTTGCCTTAGATCACCGACATTAGGCACACACAAATGATCCCGGTACCTAAGATTCTCATTCTTGTCCAAGACATAACCCATCAGTAGGCTTTTCCTTGCAACTCGCTTCAAGTCACCCAAAACCGGATCTTCATCTTGTTTTTCCCGAATATCATCCATCACCTCTGACCTTTCTAACAACGGTGCCACAAACTGTCGATCCTCAATCTAATCAAAACTCCGGATACTTAGCCCATCTAACCTTTTTTCAACATCTTCAACGCTTGAAACTGTGTACATTGGTTTTCTGATCAAGGCATCTGCCACTACATTAGCTTTACCCGAATAGTAATGAATATCCAAGTTGTAATCCTTTACGAACTCTAACCATCTCCTCTGTCTCATATTCAGATTCTCCTGGGTGAAGATATACTTTAAGCTTTTGTGGTCTGTGAAGATCCTAGCCTTAACTCCATACAAGTAGTGCCTCTAAGTTTTTAAAGCAAACACTACCGCTGCCAACTCTAGATCATGGGTCGGGTAGTTCTTTTTGTGCACTTTTAACTATCTAGATGTGTAAGCAATTACTTTTCCTCCTTGCATCAACACACAACCTAAACCCTGTCCCGAAGCATCCGTGTAGACGTCGTAGTTATCAAAGATCTCGGAACCGCCAACACCGGGGTCGTAGAGTTAACTTATCCTTCAAGATTTGAAAAGATGATTCACACTCACTAGTCCATTTAAACTTCACATTCTTCTGTGTAAGCTTAGTGAGTGGTGTAGCTACTTCGGAAAAGTCTTGTATGAACTTTCTATAATAGCCAGCCAAACCGAGAAAACTTCTCACCTCTGAAACTGTAGTAGGACTAGGCCATTTCTCAACTGCTTCAATCTTTTCCGGATCAACTTGAATGACAACTCCAAAAATGACATGACCCAAGAAACGAACTTGGTTCAACCAGAAGTCACACTTGGAGAACTTAGCATACAACTGGTTCTTCTTCAAAGTATCCAACACTATCCTTAGGTGTTGTTCGTGCTCTTTCTTATTCCTTGAGTAAACTAGGATGTCATCTATGAATACTATCACAAACTTATCCAGGTAAGGCATAAAAACCCGCTGCATTAAATCCATGAATGCAGATGGGGCATTGGTGAGTCCAAATGGCATAACTAAGAACACATAATGTCCATATCTAGTACTAAAATCCGTCTAAGGTATGTCTGCCACCTTGATCTTCAACTGGTGATAACCAGACCTAAAATCAATCTTAGAGAACACTCTCTTGCCTTGCAACTGATTAAACAGATCATCAATCCTCGGTAGTGGGTACTTATTCTTGATGGTGAGATTATTCAACACTCTGTAGTCGGTAGACATCCTCATACTATCATCTTTCTTCTTAACAAACATAACAGGGGCACCCCAAGGAAAAGTACTAGGATGAATTATGTTCCTTTCGAGCATATATTTAAGATGAGCAATCAACTCTTTCAATTTAGCCGGTGCCATTCTATAGGGTGCCTTAGCAACTGGTGCCGCTCCTGGTATCAACTTGATCTCAAACTCTATCTCTCTATCCGGCATGTTTCCCGGAAACTCTTCTGGAAACACTTCAGGGTACTCTTTTACTATAGGGGTTTCCTCTAACTTAGGCTTCACTTGTTCCACATCCAATGCATATAACAAGTAGCCTTCACAACCCTTTTGAAAAGCTTATAGTGCCTTGACCGCCGATATTATAGGATGACGATTCTTACTTGGCTTGTAAACATTACCCTGATAAGTCTTATCTGATTTCCCAGGTACTTTAAAGGTCACTCTCTTTTCCCTACAATCCATGTGAACATAACTGTGAAGTCACTTCTGCATCGATAAGATCCAACTTGAACCTCCATTTGAGGTATCATCATAGTTACCTTTGTTACATTTCCTAACGGTGTGGTTATCTCCAAGGTGTTTCTTAAGGGTTTTGATGGTAGATTCAACTTTTTAGCTATCTTAGTTGACACAAACGTATTAGACGATCCCGTATCTAACAAAGGCGTGACTGCTAGGTTATCTAACATTATTGTACCTAGGATGTAGATTCATTTATTTAAATTTAATTACGTCATGAATAAACGTGTTATAAAGATACTTTAAATAAATTAGAACAAACCATAAGGTACCTGAAATCACATCTTCGTCTGGTTCAGCATACCCAGCATTAACAGCAATAACTCGAACCGGTCGATGTGACTCTCCCTTTCCGTTTCCTTGGCTCGAACTTCCCTTGTTCACTTTGGTTGGACATACTCTTGCATAATGTCCTGGATCGCCACATTAGTAGCAACCACTCGCGTGTTGTCGGCACTCACCTGAATGATTCATGTTGCACCTAGGGCAAAGCGGTGCACTGTTTGGGGTTTTAGCTGCCGCAGGAGCTGTAGTCTTCGTAGCATTCTGATGCGGTGCTCCTCGACCGTGGCCCTGACTAGTCCTAAAATTTCTCTTAACTCCAATAACGACCGAAGGTCTATTCCTGAAAGTCTCAACCTCCATGGCCTTGTTCAACATCTCGGCCATATTCTTGGGTGTAAAGCCTAACATCCCTGCTTGAATCTCACGGGCCAAACCTCCTTGTAAAGTGCCATCTTCTTCTCTTCAACCCTTATGATCTCGGGTAGAACCTACCCAACTCGTTAAACTTGTTGGTGTATTGAGAGATCGTCATCGATAGGCTCTTGCTTGAGACTTAGAAACCGATTCGCTTTATTAGCCTGCACTGTTGCCGGGAAGTACTCGTTGTAAAACATGGTCTTAAATCCCTCCTAGTCTGTCACTTTACCATTGCTGCTCTCAATGGCATCAATCCATGATTCAACCGTGCCCAGAAGAAAACCGAATGCCAACTGCGCAATCTCAGACTCAGGAACATTTGTGTTCCTGCAACCCTTCTCAAAACTCATTAACCACCCTTCAGCTTTTGAGTGTTCCACATTCCCATAGAAGTCTTAAACCCGGTTCCTTTTCAGCCCCGTATACTAATCAACTAGTGGTGCTTGCTCAAAAGCCGGTGGTGGTCTAACTGGTTGGACTGGTGGGTAGACATGTGGATACTTAAAGGGTTGTTGATAGGGTTGTTGTTGAGGGTATGGTGGCGTTTGAGGTCGTAGCGGTGGGATCACTTGAGATTCAGTCTGGTAAAGGTGATATCTCTGGTGATGTTGTTGGGTATGATGAGGTTGGTAGAAACCATAGGGTGGGTATCCTACACCTTGCTGATGATCAAAGCGCGGTGAAGGTGGTATGGTAGGTCGAAGGGTGTGACCTACTGGGGATGGGTAGAAAGTCTGGTGTTGCTGGTGATGGAATACTGGTGGTGAGGGGTGGCTTACTGGTGACGGGTAGTTGGGGGTACATAATCGGTATAATATCCCCAATCACTGTTACGTGTATGGGTGCTTCCCCTGGTTCTCGGTACAGGTAGGTATACCTTGGTTGGGGTCGTGGTGTTTTGGACTCCGTTGTGGTCGTGGCGTAGGGTTCTGGCGGGTCGTGAAGTCTGGCTTGCTTGAGGCCATACGGTGTGGGTTGGGTGAGGTGACGGATTCTGACGTACAAACCCACCCCCAGATGTCTCTTCGCCGTGAGCTCCAGTCCTTGTGGTCACAATCCTGATGATCAAAGAAACCAGAATGTTACTAAGAGATCTAAAGAAATATTTTCTTAAAAGAAAGGAAGCCTACAAGACGCTTCGCTCTGATACCAACAGTAACGCCTCGTCCCAGACACCGAGTCCTTATCCGGAAAAGAAACATTGGGCACGTATAAAATAAAATAAATTCCACTTTATATGTAAGCCTCTACTACATCGTACCCCGAGTTAAGCAAATAGAACCAAAAGACTCGGGTATAAATTTTTTTTCAAAGCATCCAAGAATAGAAACAAAATATAAAGATGGAAATGTAACATTTATTACATTCAAAGAAAAATACGAAATTCTCAAAAGAAAAGAAAGGAACTACAAGTCTCAAAGGACCAAAACGTACTCCAAAAGAACAAAAGAAAGCCTAGTCTAAACAGTCGTATGAAAGAACAATAAAATATAACGCTCTAAAGAGGCGTCCTCAAACATCATCATTGAAATCCTCCTCGAAACTCAAATCAACCTGTTCATCTTCTCACCCCCAAACACATAGAAAACATGCATTTGAGGTAAGTACAACGAACTTAATAAAAGATTTATAATATAAGATTTATAAAGAAAAGATGCATAGTTATTTAATTATCTTTACATGACCGACTCTGTCTAGGGTTCACTTTATGTCCATCAAAATGTCATGACTATACATTTCTAGCTTAGCTTATCTGTGTTACATCCGCACTCAAAGGCACTACGCACATCCGGCTAGGGATATACCTTGCAACATATTGGTGGATCACACCAATAACCATGGGGGAAAGCCCGAGGGAGCACACGTTCGGCGAAGTCCCTCTGTACTTAGGGTCTTGGAAACCTACGGAGTTATTCACTTTCAGGAACGCCCACACATCGCGACATTGACTGGGGCCTATCCAAGAATGTCATGATGTTTAATCTTTTTCTAATCAAGTATGATTTTTATTAAATGGTTACCTAGCCACCTAAGCGTTTTCAAGGAAAACCTCACCTTAACAGACTTACTCCCTCACTTAGACAGCTAGACACAACACCCTAGCATATACACATACATTAATGAGTGCTAACCCATCAATGCATAAGCCTATCATGCTCTTCCAATGGTCCCGAACTTCAACTCCCTTGAAGAGTACATTCGGTGCCGGAACTAAACGCATTAGAAACTCAAGCAAGGCTTGGTCATGTTTATACAATTTATTAGATCATAAATCAAGGTTTAAAGCTCAACACATAGCTTAAAACAACATCCTCACCAAAACCAGGTCTAATGAGTTCGCATTGGTTGGAATGCGTGTGCATTCATTGTCCAGAAACTTGCTGGAAGTCTCTGTCCGGCCAATACGTGCGTATTGCATGAGCTGGGAACATCCTGAAACAACCTAAAGCAACAATGCGTGCGCATTCTGGGGAATGCGTGTGCATTACACCTGATACAAAAAGACTCCTACAACCTGAACAACGAATGCGCGCGCATTGATCTGAATGCGTGCACATTCGACCTGCAGAAATAAAACCATACAATCCTGTAACAGGAATGCGTGCGCATTCGACCTCAAAAACCGTAAACTCGACTTTTCATCCACTTAACGATTTCCAATCTGATTTCAACACAAATTAACATCGAATTAAACTCAAGAAAACATAGAGAAACGTATCTTCATCAACCATATCATCTCATGATCCTTAAACAACAAAAGGACACGATTTCTAGCATCTAAACACCTTAAAGATCTAAACCTTATACACCATAATCAAAATTATAAGAAGAGTCTCTTACGTGTTTGCAATCCAAACCAAACCAATGATCTCGAAAAGACTGCAACACCTCCAAAAAGCTTGCTATCAAAATGATGTCCTTCTCACGACGATTCCAAATCTCTACTTTGATCTGAAAATGGTTTGGAAACACTTTAGAATATTGAAGAACTCTCCTAGCCTTTTTATCCCTCTCTCCCACGTTGCAAAGAGCGTACAAACTTTTCTGAAAACTTTTTAGGTTATGGGAATAACTGAGTGTATTTTTCCTTAAATACATATTCCCAATTATTTTCCTTTTCCTTAATTACCATTAAATCAGAATTTCCTTAACACACACACACACATATATATATATATATATATATATATATATATATATATAGTAGGAAACCCGTGCGATGCACGGAATTGTGTAAAATTAAACATGTTATAAAAATTGTATCGGTATGTAGATGAAAATTTTTAATGATGACTTGAGGGTGAATAAAGAAAAAATATCAGCGTATGCTTGAAGTTATCTTACCAAAGAGAGACACCGAAAAATAGCATTTATAGCTCATATGCTTGAAGTTATCAAGAACTGGCTGATATTTTGGTCTCTGCTGTACAAAAGTCATGCCCACTTATAAACCTTTATTTCCCTGATTAATTGCTGCGGAAAAGTCGTGGCTTAATGTGCTGGTAGCTATGTTGTAGACACGTATTATAAGCTCTAAAAGTGAATAAGGAAAGGGTAAGCTATTGAGTAATGGGGATCGTGAGTGTGATTCGAAAATGAATATGATGTAGTAAAACTTCTTGTACATAATTGTAAAACTAACGAAACATTTACGACTGAAAGTAAACCAACTCTGGTTAGGATGATTCAACAGCACCCGCCGGCCTCCGTCACCATTCCGATAAAAAGATACCGAATATTGGAAATTAAAAGTTTCAATACAACATTCAAATTGCAAGTAATACAAAAAAGTTGTAAGGAGATAAACAAAGAATTCATCTATTACCCTTACTTTGATCTTTGATAAACATCAATTAAACATTATCCTGCAGAAAAAAATAAAATAAAATTGTGATTATCAATATATGTAATCATATTTACCTCCCATCATAGTTCTTCATAGTTTTGTCTGCAAAAATTACCATTCGGGTTTAAAAGTTCGTTGACACAGGCTAAAAAGTTCTATAAGCGTGAAGGAAAATTATACAAAAATACAAAACTAAATAGAAGAGCCTTACAGGATTTACAAAACTATCAGCAAATTTTTATTTCTTTGTGCAGCATATTGGTGGTAAATCCAATGGATCGTCATACAAAAAAAAGATAAAAAAATAAATAATTCAATCAAAGCCCTAGAAATAAGAGATAAGAACAAAAACATAAAATAGTAGACCTCAAAAAAGAAAAAAGCAGAAAGGTTGCCATCAATACAGACGACACTAAAGGGATGAACATGGCTGTACTCGAAAAGATTCTTGAAGGTTCTGCCTGTTAGGAAAAATATGTAACAAAAAACATATGAATCTATTCAGGATTATAATTCCTATGAATTAAATGTGAAGAACAAAAAAAAAAAAAAAAATAAAAATCAAAGCCCTACAAAAAGAAGATAAGAACAAAAAAATAAAATAGTAGAAGAATTCCTCAAATAACAAAACAGCAGAAAGGTTACCACCAATATAGGCGACGATGAAGGGCTAAAAACGGTTGACGGCAAAAGAGGTTTGAAGGTTTTCCTTGTCAGAAAAAAATATTAAAAAAAAGGTTTGAAAGTTCTCATGTCCGAAAAAAAAAATGAAACAAAAAACATATGAATCTGTTCAAAAATATTTCCTCTGAATTAAATGTGAAAAAGTTGTGAAATAACAAAGTTGAAGTCTTAGTTTTCACAATCAGGCATTTAGGTATATCAATTATCTGGGTGTAGCAACAATGGTTCTTGTTAACAACAATGGGATTTAACTCAACCTGCAGCTCGGAAGAACATGAATCCCAGAACCTTACCTTATCTAGCTAAAAGCGTTCTTCATCGGCTAAATATTGAATGAAATAATTAATTCCTTGAATCATCCAAAATACACAAACTTTGTAGTTAACAACAACAAAAAACACAGATTTATGCAAATTGCAAAAGCAAGTAGAGGAGGTAAAACGGAAAGAGAATCAAAGCAACACATAAAGCAAATACAATCGGTATGCATCCCAAAAAAAATTAGATGACCGAAATAAAGCAAAACAAACAAAAATCAAAGCTGCCTATTGAATCCATACCTTTAACCCGAAGGAATTTAGACGGCCAATTTATTTCATGCAATGATAATCCCACATAGATAATCCAAGATTCAGTTCAAATTCTCAATGAAATCACACAACAACAATTCAATAAGACCCAAACTTGATTCATCATAGACGGATTGCTGGTGATTTATCTTCTTCGAAACCATATACAAAAGACACCGTTCGTTTGAGTATAGAAAAGAAAGTAGAGCTCTTTTCTTAGAACGAATTGGCCGTCCTACAACAGCATTAAAGCTCAATAACAACAATAGCAGTAAGAACAGAGAACTGAATAAATTTTGCAGATAGAACCTAAATCTTGGATTCCTGATGAATTCATCGTTCCTGCCAAATCACCTTGATTTGGTAACCATTAGAAAAGCAACACAATTTAAAAAATACAAAAGTCGCAAAACAAACCATTCAAGCCAAAACAAATAGAAAAATTAAATTGGTAGTTAAATCTCAAGATTTCCTTACATACTTGAACGAATGATGAAACAAATTGACGCAAACCACTCCTCAGCAATTTGGAAGAATATTACATTATCAGCAGTGATTGAATTGTTAGGCAACATACTTGAATGGCTACCTTTACAGTAACTCGACCAGATTCATCCCAAGAAGTGTGCTACAATGCAATGCTTACTCTTCAACCAGATTCATGTTCAAGATTATCCATAATTCGATCCATAAAAAATAAAGATCCATGTTCAAGATTTACAACCATAAAAAATAAAAACAAAAATAAAAAAATCACCTAAATTTTGTCGAATAATTCACAATTCAGCCCAGATTCAGCTAAATCAACCTAAAATTGATCGAACCCAGATTCAGAATTATGAAAAAGAAGTGATTGTGTTTGAAGAGAAAAATAAGAGACTTTTGAGGCTATAAGAAGATGGTGGGAGTTGTTGGTTATGTCTGGAAAAATAATGGGGTAGTGGAAGTTGGAGGTTAGGGATAGTGGGGGAGTTAATATGCGCAGAGATTTTTTGTATTTTAATTTTTTTAAGGTCGTGGGTTTTTTTTTTAAGGTTGTGGGTTGTTAAAGGGCTGAAAACCGGGTATGGGTCAGGTCAATTGGCCTATTGCGGGTCAATTGGCAGTTATTCACTCGAAAATATATATATATATTTATAAAACTTAAATCCTCAAAAGAAATAAAGAATATGATATTTCGTTTTCGTAAAATGACACGTCTGCCCTTTCCCAAAAATCGGAATATTAAATTGTTCTTAAGCGGTGCAATTACGGTGTGTTGATAATTTTTAATGGGAATCTTTATTCGCACCACAGTTGTTCTACCACTACACCACTCTACTTTTTACACCACACCAAAATAACAAAATATACTTTTTTACCACATTGAATCTCAAACACTTTACATTCTTTATTTACACCACATTTTCTACCTTTACACCACACTTTTATACTCCTTCCACACCAATTATTTTTTATTACATATTGGTCCCTAAATTAAAACTACCTTACATCCCACACCCCTACCTACACACCCATCTTCTTCATCCTAAATCATCATATTCATCACCAACAATTCATCATATTCATCACACAAATCTTTTGCAAAATCTTCACAAATTCATTATCTTCATCATATTCTTAATTTTCATCATCTTTTTTTCTTCACCATCTTCCCATCTTCCTCATCACCCACCATCTTTTTATCTTCAGAATCATCCACATCATCATTTACGTCGAATCTCACCAAAATAAACGAAAAAAGCCTCTTTGAAAGTTGTGAATCAAGGTTTGGATGGATCAAACAATGGAATCAAAATGCCCCAATTGAAGAAATTGGGGTTCCAAGCAAAATGAATGAGAATGTAAATTTGAAATTCACCAATCCACTTCCAAATCCAAATTTTTTATGATTTAATTCTCTAATCCACTTCTAATCGTGATTTAATTCTGCAATCCACTTTCAAATTCTATTCTTTACGATCCAATGTTGTTCATAACCCTATTTCAATCTTCAAAAATTTTATTTTGAAAGTTTATTAAGAAAATAGAAATATGGGTTTGGTGATATGAAAATGGGTTTGGATTTGAAGATGAAGAAGATAGAAAATAGGTTTGGTGATAGGCAAATAGATTTGGGTTTGTTGATGAAGATTAAGAAGATAGAAAAATGGGTTTAGTGATAGGAAAATGAGTTTGAGTTTGAAGATGAAAAATATAGAAAAATGGGTTTGGTGATATGAAAATTGATTTGAGTTTGAAGATTAAGATGAAAAAAATGAAGAAGATAGAAAAAGTGGGGTTGGTGATAGGAAAATGGGTTCGGGTTTGGGTTTGAAGAAGAAGATGAAGATGAAAGAAAAATGTGTTTGATGATATATAGGAAATTTGATTTGGGTTTGAAGAAGAAGATGAAGAGCATGAAGAAGATGTAAAAGATATAAAAATGAATTTGGTGATAAGAAAATTGATTTGGGTTTGAAGTTAAAGATGGAGATGAAGATGGAGATAGAGATGAAGATGAAGATGAAGATGAGTTTTGTTTTTTTGTAAATTTTAAAGTTTTGTGGAAGTTGTGATATTATAAAATTTTGGTGATAGTAAAAAATGATTGGCGATAGTCTTCTTATTTTTTTAACTTTGTAGAAAAAAATGTGGTGTAGAGGTAGATGTGTGGTGCAACAAGTAGTTGTTACATTTTTAATTTAGGTGTGGTGCAATGATAGATTTAGTGTGGTGCGAATAATGGCTCCCTTTTTAATTACACATTGTATTGTTTTGTGAAATTTAAGTTCTACTGTAATTGATGAATTTTTAATTTGACCGAAATACGTTTGTTGTACCTAAAATATTGGAAATATTGTGTTGCCAGAGCAACTACTCACGTCGTTTGCGTCGGCGAGTTGCTCACAGAATAATTGGTCCACTTTATTGTTTGATACAGGTACAATAAATATGGTCTTTACTTCCCTCCGTTGGAGCCGTCTCCCTCTTGTTAGGGTTTTCTCGCCTGGTGCCTTCCCTTCTCTGAAGTTAATTACGCAGCGTCTCTTGGAGCACACAGGTCGATTCTTTGCTGCGATGGAGATGGAAGCGGCGGAAGAGCTATTGAACGCCCTCTCTCTGACCGAGGGCGAAGCAGTGCGTTGTCAGTGCCGGCACGGGTACTCCGGCCATCGGAAGAGGTTCAGGCCCGTAGTATTCTCTGCAAATCATTTTCCTCAAAGGATGTGGCGGCTCAGAATTTGAAGGCAGCCATGACTCGTTCATGGAAAACAGCAAATTTTAAGGTGGTTCGGTTGCGCCGAAACATTTTTCAGTGTGTCTTTGTTTGGGAACGTGATCGGGCTTTTGCTCTCTCTACTGGACCTTGGAACTTTGATGGGTATTTGCTAGCTGTGGAGGCATGGGCCGTGGATGGGGCTTCGAGGGAGGAGTTTTTTAGCAGGCAAGATTTTTATGAATGTGTGGACATGTTTCCGCTGCATTTCTGTACAAAGGAGGTTGGGAATTATTTGATGAGTTTCTTTGAAGGGTGTTAGGAAGGGCAACTATGCGTAGTTCAAAGAACAGGTTTGCGGAGCTTTAGGTTTAGGGTGGCGGCTAATATTGATGAACCCTTGAGGCGTTGTGTATGTCTTTCTGAGGAGAATGGAGTTGAGGTGTGAGGACGAGTGATGTACGAGCAACTGCCATATCATTGCTATAATTGTGGGATGTTGGACCATACTCTTCGTGCATGCCCGAAGCTTACCCATGAACTTTCGGTAGAGCAGCAACAACGCCTACCGTACAGGACTTGGCTTAACTCCAATAGTCGTACGCAGCTTCTTGAGACATTGGGAAAGGAAGGGGATGGAGTTGGGTTCAGTCGTAGGGGAGAGAATGGGGATGCAGGTGGAGGTGCACAAGGGTTTTACAACTCGAGGCGTCAACAGGTGAGGAGACGTCTCGGGCCATGGTCCCCTTTGAACCTATTGCTCACGATATTAAAGCTCAACATGACATGGAGATAGAGGGCGTACTAGAGCCGGTTGCTCCAGGTTCTAGTGGGTTGGTGGTGATGCCGGAGCTAGTTTTTCGGGGAGAGATGCCGATGTTGAGGGAAGCACAGGTGATTCAACGTTTGCGAGTGTCGGACTATTGTCGTCTAGCACGTGCTAGGGGTAGTTTACCCACATCTTCTTTGGGGCCGTTGGTTATGGGGAAGCGCAAGGCTGATGTGGAGATTGATGTGGGGATTGAGATGACGAGGCTTTGTCCAAATTGTTAGATCAAGCTCGTTGATTTGCCATTAGTGGAGCCTGCCGAGGAGCAGGCCCACCCGGTGCCATGAATATCTTATATTGGAACTGCTGGGGGCTCGGCCAGCCCCGTGCAGTCAATACTTTAAAGGGCCTTGTAAATAAATATTTACCGTCTCTTTTATTTCTGTCTGAAACAAAGTTAAGTGAAAATTGATTTGAGTACGTTCAATTCGTTGTTCTTTATGTTACAGTAGTGCACTGGTTGTAGGTAACGCGGGGGCGAGTGGGGGGTTTGCTCTATTGTGGAACTATGATATGGATGTTTTTATAGCTACTTACAATTCAAGCCACATTGACCCAACTATCCGTAGTTCTTCTGGCATTATCTGGCGATTTACAGGGTTCTATGGCAATCTAGTAGTACGTGAGAGGGAGCATTCTCGGGATCTGTTGAGGCGCGGCGTGATAGGGTGGTGCTCCCATGGGTTCTTGCGGGAGACTTTAAAGAGGTTTTGTTGCATACAGAGTAGGAAGGCCTGCACATGCGGCCATATCCATAGATTGCGGCCTTCCAGCTTGCATTATTGGACTGTGATTTATCTGATTTAGGGTATGTTGGAGCGCCTTTACGTGGTATAAGCGCTCGGAGGCTACGGCGACGCGGGTTCGTTTGGATAGGGGTGTGGCTAATTTGGAGTGGTGGAACCTTTTTCCACAGCACTCAGTGTACCATTTGTCTAGTTCTCATTCGGATCATGTTCATATACTGCTGTCCGCGGTTAACCCCTTTGTTCGAGGCCAGGTTAGATGGCGTCCGATTCCCCGATATGACCCTTTATGGATTCGGGATGAGGAGTTTGTAGATTATTTTCGTAATTCTTGGAAGATGGGAGTTGTTACGGGGCCGTCCTTGCTAGTAGGGCAGGTAACGCATGTTCGCCAGGAACTGCGTCAGTGGAGTTCACATAGACATGGGCAGTTGGGGAAACGTATTGCGGAAAAGGAAGAGGAATTGCGCTAGCTGCGGGAGTCTCCGGGATACACCGTTCAATAGGAACGGGTTTTACTGTAAAAAAATTGATCAATGGCAGACAATGGAAGAGGAATATTGGCACCAGCGGGGTCGCAGTGAATGGTTGGCTATGACAGATTGGAATACACGGTACTTCCATCATAAGGCAGCCTCGTGATGAAAACGCAACACCATACATGTGTTACATGATGCCAATGGGGTGCCGTGGTAGGAGCCGGAGGACATGGAGAGTGTGGCAGGGGATTATTTTAGGGGCATTTATTCTTCTAATGGGGCGCATATCGATCTGGAGGGATTGCAGTTCGCCGAGCTTGACACTGGACAACAGCACGGATTAGCTGCGTCTTTCATGCGGGAGGAGATCTGTGTTGCATTGAAACAACTGCTAGGCCGGAAATCACCAGGGCCGGATTCGATGAATGTGATTTTCTTGCAAAAATTTTGGGGGATTGTGGGAGATGACGTTGTGGCCGTAGTATTGGATGTCCTGAACAATGGGGCCCCGTTAGGTATGATTAATGAGACTTTTATACCTTTGCTCCCTAAAGTAGCTACTCCTACAGTCATGACAGAGTTTCGTCCGATTGCGTTGTGCAACTCTATCTATAAACTTATCTCTCGGGTAGTTATTAATCGGTTGAAGAGGGTGATCGGGAATGTTATTTCAAGTAACCAGAGTGCTTTTGTGTCTGGCCGTCTCATCACGGATAACGCAATCATTGCTTTTGAAAGCTTCACTCTCTTTGGGTTGCTAGGCAGGGTTGTCATAATCACGCGGCGCTAAAGTTGGACATGGCTAAGGCTTTTGATCAGGTCGAGTGGAAGTACCTCTAGAGTGTTATAGACCGTATGCGCTTCCCTGCACCCTTTATTGATTTGGTCCGTAGGTGTGTCACGAGTGTTTCTTTCCGGGTCTTATCAATAGGAAGCCGAGTCAGCGGATTCTGCCCACCAGGGGCATTCGGCAGGGTGACCCGTTATCACCTTTCCTCTTCATTATCTTGCAGAGGGGTTTACGGCTTTGTTGGATGACTGTGTGCGCAGGGGTCGCTCCGGGGTATTCGGTTTGGGAGGGCGGCCGAAGTCACTATCTCCCGCCTGCTGTTTGGTGATGATTGTATGGTCTTATTCGAGTTGTTGGATGGGGTGACGGAGACGTTGGTGGTCTTGTTTTCTAGGTACGGGGCTCTATCTGGACATGCAATCAATTTCCATAAATCTAGATTGTATTTCTCGGAGGCGGTTTCCTTAGAGCAGTGGGAAGCGGTTTCTGATATACTCCAGATTCCCTTGGGTGATGGGTCTGGCAAGTATCTGGGGTTGCCATTTGTGGTTGGTCGGAACAAGCATCAGGTCTTTGAGTTTCTGCTGGATAAGATATGTAAGAAGTTGGCGGGCTGGAAGGACAAGTTGCTTTCCCCAGTAGGGAAGAAGGTCTTCATTAAATCGGCGTTACATGCCATTCCCACTTATATCATGCAGTGCTTCAAAATTCCCATTACTTTGATTCAGGATCTAGAAAAAGCGAACATGGGTTTTCTTTTAGGGTGACACGGAGTCGCGGCGTCGGATCCATTGGAAGAGTTGGGAGGCATGTTGTTTGCCAAATAACCTGGGTGGTCTGGGCTTTCGAGATCTAGAATGCTTTAACTTGGCCTTGCTGGCCAAACAGTCGTGGTGGATTATGACCACTCCATGGTTGTTAGGGGCCCAGGTACTTCATGCAAAATACTTTGAGGATGGCACTATCTTGTCGGATAGACTAGGCTCTCGGCCGTCGTTTATGTGGCACAGTATACTGGAGGGCAGAGATTTATTGCTCGGTGGGATAAGATGGAGAGTAGGGGATGGGGAGTCCGTCTTTGTGTTCCATGACGCGTGGATGGAGCGGCGACCGTCCTTCCGTATACCTTATGCAGACCATTCTCTTGCGGTTGACGTCAGGGTTTCATCCTTCTTTATACCTCAGACGCGTACATGGAATGCCCCCCGGATCCGGGACATATTCTACCCATAGGAGTCGGATGCTATTATGGCCACTTCGGTCACCTCAGGGACTCACCCGGACCGGAGGATTTAGGATTATGACCGCACGGGCACTTATGCGGTCAAGTCTGGCTACTTTCTAGCACTCTCGCTCTATCGGTCATCAATAGTAACTGGGCTAGGGCCTTCGGGCGGGCGGATCGGGTCTGGCGGCGATGTTGGCAGCTCCCGGTCCAGCCTCACATTCAACATTTTTTATGGAGGTGCCTTCATGACTGCTTGGCTATTGGCCAAGGCCTTCTACGACGCAATTTAGGGACAGGTACCTGTTTGGCATGCGGAGAGACAATGGAGACCTTACAGCATGTTTTGTTTGAGTGTGAGATGGCGGCCAGAATTTGGCGGGCCTCCCCTATGAGGTTTTGGGGTATCTTTGTACGTCCTCCTTTACGGATTTCTTTATGCGCCTCTTGGCGGAACGGGGAATACCAGACACTGTGCGAGTTGTAGGACTGATATGGGGGATATGGAAAGCGCGCTGCTCGGCGGTGTTTGATGGTCAGGCAGTACATGTTTCCGTGGGATGTGCGCGTTTTTAGCAAATGATCGCGGAGTATCTGAGTCCTTGGCGGTCTATCGGGTGTAGGGGGCGTCCCAGCAGTGGGCGGATTCTTGGGCTCGCCCGGCACCGGGGGTAGTCAAGTGCAATGTCGCTGCTGCGGTGAGAGAGGACAGAGCAGGTTTTGGGCTTGTTTTTCGAGATTCTGCTGGGACAGTCTTGCATGCCGTGGGTTATCCTTTTGATAGGGGAGGTCGACCGGAATACATGGAGCTTCGAGGCATTTATCTGGCAATGGAAGAGGCGCATCGATTGCATTTGCGGCGGGTGGAGGTGGAAAGTGATTGTCTGGCTTGTGTACAGCGACTTCGGCAGCCTGTTGAGGATATTACCGCTCATGGTTGTCTTCTGAGGGATTGCTTAGCTCTGCTCCCTAGTTTTGATTCTATTTCTTTCTCTTTTGTTCGCCAGACAGGCAATGTACCTGCGCACCTTCTTACGCCTCATGCTTTGTCTTTACTTGATGTGACTTCTTGGGGTAGTTTTGCTTTTTGAAGACGCGTTACTAGCCAAGCGTGTTTTGCGGACGTTAATTTATAAAATCTCTTATTTCCTCAACAACAACAAAAAAAAAGGTACAATAAATATCATTGTTATATTATTTTTTTATTTTGATTGGTCCTGGGTCATATTCTCAGGTATGTTGACGTCGGCAGGTTCCCACGTTTTAAAAAAAAAAAACAATATTTTTGTATGGTATAAATTTTATATGTACTCTGTTGATATATATATATATATATATATATATATATATATATATATATATATAGTTACAGAAAAATTTATAAGTGTATCCAATTGATATAGTTGATTAAATAGATGTTATGTACGGTAAGAAACTTTATTTAATTTATATACTAATAAAGTATGCATGACAAACAAAGTACTATATATGCCTAATGACTATATTAAAAGCGTGGTATATTTTACGGTAAAAATATATTATATTAATTTTGTACTTTTATGTGTATTACACGATACGATATGACTTGTATGTTCTTTTGAAACATCAAATGTTAATTGACAATGTCTAACCACGACTTCTGGTAGCCCTGACTTAGCACCACAACTGAGACCCTCTGCAGGGAGAAGGTGGGAGCACTGGAAGACGTTGTTTAGGCCTTGTGGGACGTTGACTTAGTAGTCAATGATCATTTTACAACATGCTAAGTAGCGTAACTAGTTGTTTAGGATTAGGAGTCCTTAGGAAACCTTTTATGTGAATGAATTAGATGGTTCGACTTAACTCGTAAATTACATATGTGTATGTCTAAATAAAACATCTTTATCATTGGTGAGGCACGTCTATTCTTCTTAGTATGGAACTATTACTCCTCTTTACTTGGTCTGATGCCAAGGGACTCGTGTAACTCCCACACGGTACAGTCCGTGCCCTTGAGGTGCTTCCCGTGTTGCGGTGCAGTTGTTCACCGTGCATAGTGTCTTTTGATATTGATGTAACAAACCTTACTTGTGCAATGATGTACTACGGAGCTAGTAGAGGGTGAGTGTGCTCTACTGTTACAACTTTTGTGGTAGTGATTGTAGAAGGAATCCATGTTATATATAGATGTATTTATGTATTGTCCTTAATTGTTTCCTTTTCTTCCACCCTTACTATGTACGTATGTACTTACCCCCTCTTCTTTATTGTCCCCACCCGAGAAGATGGTGTATTTGTATTTTGTTTTCGAGGCCACTAAGGAGCGATCCGGAGATGATGCAGATGAAGTCTAATGTTCTTTATTTTTTTGTTGTAATATTGGAATGGATTCTCTTACCCTTTGTGACGGTAGAAATCATTGAGTTGTGTTTATGGTTATCAAATGTAATGGATTAATAGTATTTTAATGGTTATAGTAGTCTTTTGATGTTGTAATAGATGCAGCATGTGTGGTTTTTAATCATTTATTAGTTGTTTTAATAACCCGAGTCAGTCGTTTTACCTTCCGCTTGTTCTCTGATTTTGACTACATAAGGCTTACGTGTATAATTAGATTAAATTTTAATTATATGCGTGCCGGGCATTCTTTTCTGGATAAGGACTCGGTATCTGGGTCTGGGGCGTCACAATTGGTATCAGAGCTGCAAGTAACACCGCTGCATAGGATTTAAACTCTTAAGAGGTTGTCTAGTTGTGTTAAATCCGTAAGAAGGGAATCTTGGAGTTAGATATTTTAAGTGCCGTTAAGCAATGAATCTTTCAAGGTTGGGGTCTCTAGACCAAAATATGTCACCCAGGATTAAGTGAAACTTCTTTAAGTAAAAATTTGGGATCGGAGTCTTATGCCTCCACCTTTAAATTGTGGGCCTCTTGGTTGGATTTTCCTTACACTCTCTATTGAAATCTCTCCACCTTCTCTTACACCTCAAAATCTAAGTCCACTTTTGGCTTCACCTAACTTTGTAAATAATGATATTTGACTCAACTCTACAGATCCTTAAGTTTCTTCTTTTTCTATTACTTGCTTTGTGTCCATCAAAATTCATTAACCTTGTTTTGCTTGAGATGGGTTCCACACGAGCTCCATGTATAATTCTATATTTCCAAGTGCTTCCAACTCGTTTCAATTACCAGTGTTAAAGGTTTCTTGTTTTGACACGTGATTTTCCTCGTCCTTGTGATTAACCTTTGCAACAAGGGTGAATGATTTTTGTTCCCGTGTTTTCCTTTCATGTAAAACTTTTTCCCTGCTTCAAATAATTCTGAAAATTTTCAGTAAGGTAGATCACTGTCTTTTCTACATTTTCTCGCTTTACATCGGCTCGATAATTGTTGGTCCCTTGAAAAGGCTTTGGTTAAGTTTAGAGGGGGGGTGAATAAACTTAACACTTAAAACTTTTGGAGTTAACAAACTCAAAGAAGGTCGATGCTTTGGTGATTTGCTCGATGAGTCTAGCGACAGTAGATATTTCAATTTGTTGCGTGAGAATATATTCAAATTAAGCCTTATTACTTGTTGTTTAAATATGATACTAAGTATTAGATACTCAGCAGTGTAAGTGTGTGATTCAGTTGCTAGTTTCAGTAAGTTGATGTGGTCAGTATACTAAATGAAGAAATTAAATGCGAGAAAGTAAGTAGGCGAGATTTTATAGTGGTTCCAGTGTGTAATCTGTCGCCAGTTCACTCTTCTCTGTGATGTTGAAGGTAATTCACTAAAGATCTTTGAGGTAGCAGTTACAAAAATCCCTAAGCTGTTTGTCCTGCACCAATAACTATGGCTTCACAAACTGAATATTTGAAACAGGTAGGATTGCTGCTCTAAAGTATTCCACTGGTCCTTGAAGGGTAGGATTGCCTCTTCACTAGCTCCACCATAAACAACAGTCCTTGACACCCAAAGATGCTTCACTGTCTTCAGCAGCTTTCTTGTAGAAGAAAGTTTGAATCAAGTAAGTGATTCAGCTTTCAGCAGCTTGATCAAGATGAAATGATCAGTAGCTTGGAATCTTCAAGTGTAAGTACTTGATGTAACTTGATAGCAGGTTACACTTGAAGAGTCTTCTGGATCAGTAGCTTTATGCTCAGTGTAAGTCAGCAGGGTGATTTCTTGATAATAAACTTGATAGCTTAAGATTGATTGTTGTTTTTCATCAATTTTCATCCTCTGTTTCTGTATCAGGGGTCTTCTATTTATAGGTGAGACTCCTTGTAACTTATATTTGAAATTCAAACATAGCCGTTTCAGATTTGTCCCCATCTTGACTTGCATTTTGTCCCTGTACATAGTACTGACACTGTCAGTTTACTTTTTGACAGTTTCCAGTCTGTCCACCCTTTGACTTGTGTCCATTGGTTAATTCTCTGACTCTTCCCAACGTTCTTTTAATCTTGGCCATTGATTTGTTGACAATATCAAGGCTTGTATTCCATCCTTATCCTTGTAATTTCCCAATGTAACCTTTGATTAAATCAAAATTTACATTCAAAGAAGTTCTGTGTATGTAGGTCTCATTGAAATTCTTGTCACCATCGACTTTTTCAAGATTGATGTGTTTATAAAACACTTCAAATGACGCTTCTATCTAACTTTTATTGTGAAGTTCGAGTACACCAATTTGATTATAACCAAGTTCCAATTACCACGTAACATGTGGAACTTAGACCTTGTACACAAGGTATATGTAATCAGTTTAGGTCATCACAGACTTCCTTAAATTCTGATTCCATATCTTTGACTTTAAATACTAAATTTGATCCCTTAGCCTTCAATAACTGAGTTTGAACCCTCAGCCTTCAGTCTTCAGCAGGTTCCTAAACTAGTCTACTTGACTCAAGAACCTTCTCGACTGAGACAGTCTCACGATAATGTCGGTGACCTAGTTACAAAGCTTGTCTGATCACACTTGTACAAAGATCAAACTCTAATAAGCCTATACATTTGATCTCGACATATTTTTGCCTTTGATCTATAGCAGCTAGTCTGGCACTCATCATTAAAACTTAAAATAAGTCCAACAATAATCACATGGGTTGTTCAGAAAGTTCATGTTAATGTTGAACAGTCTGTCCAGAAAATCTACAACAGCACTTTCAATTCCTCTTATGTTTTGAACATGTTAAACACCTTCAAATGACCTAAATTTTTGATATGTTGTAGACAACACTTTTGTCTACAACCTTTCTTTTGGAATCAAGTTCAAATTCATTTTCGTTTGATCACAATATGCAATCTGAATCAGTTCTTACTAATCTGGAAATTCTGACAACTTGTGCATTCGGCAAAAATAATTTTTTTTGAACGACTCTCTCCCATTAAAAATTCTTGTCTTTTGTTATCTTTTGGAAAACTCCGGTTCTTAAATCTTTTCTCTTTTGACCGTTGACGATGCTGGAAATCGTCGGGTATCAATCTGGGCATTTTAATCTTGGGTAATATGAACGAGGGATGGTTTTTTGGGTGGATTTAGACTGAGCTTGAGATTTCTTCTCTTAAGTTGCTTACATTTCCTATTGATTATTCATGAATCAAGTCTTTCATAGTTCCTTAGGGTTGTTTATATAGGGGACTGAAAATGCTCTAAATGGTACCAATAATTATTCCTATATTCACCCCGAATTCTGCTCGAGAGAGGATAGATAGACTCGTTATTGGTTGGAATATTTGTCAAATGCTATGTGAGTGTTTTCAGGATCGTAATTCAACATCTATGCTATTTTCCTGATGTTTTGGTACTGTTTTGTCTCCTTTTGCGTGTTTTATAGGATGTACCGAAACTGGAGCATTGGAGAACGGATCTGGACCAAAAGGAATGCATTGGGCTGAGTGATTGAAGTCCAAGAAGAAGCCTGCTGAAGAAAAAGAAGAATAGAAGGCCCGGTAACCCGAGGGTTAGGCCCGGTAAACCAGTGACTTATTCACAACGAAATTCATTCTGCCGCATTGTCTAAGTCAGTTAGGGTTTTAGAGAGTCTTAAGTCGGTCAGTGTATCTATATAAGGCTGCGTTTATAGATTATTGACTACATCTTGAATAACATTTCATTAGTATTACAAATACAATTATATATTTTGATGAAATAAAGTTTTCTTGAGCTTTGGAGAGTTGTTTTTGGTTTACTCCCTTCTTCCATCATCTCTAGCTTGAGTAGATCAAGCTAGATCTCCATTGTTGAAGGTATGAAGCTTTGAACATTCCTTTATTGTCTTGAATATGGTAGATCTGTTCGTATTTATATGTTTTAGTTAATCTGCATGTTTATCAACCCCATAATTTACTTATTTTAATCGTACTGAGCAATGTAGATCCAGAAATTAGGAAAAGCCGCCCTCGGTAAACCGGCGGTCTATACCGGATTACCGAGGCATATTTTAGAAAACCTAAACTGGGATTCACTACAACTACGTTGATCGGTAGTAATAAATAAAACGAGTAATAGGTCTGGCCAATCTAGTAATCGTAATTCGTAAATTAACATGAAGGACCGCAAGTGAAGTGTTAATTAGAACATAGTCTTGATGGACCCTAGGAACGTGATGGTCAATGTCGACAGCTGTCTAGGCGGGTTAGCGGTATGAGGTAACGTTCAATATCGGCAGTTCTAGTTCTTTATGCTTATGGGCTATTACGGACCAATTAAGGAGGGTAGCTTGCAAATAGATTGTCTACTGCCATTGTCGGAGTAGATAGGAGTAGGAATTGCACCCGTAGCTGATAAATATGATAATAATCATTAAAAGCTCGCGATTAATCTAAGGAAATTATGTGCAGAAGTAAACATAACGATTAACTAATCCAAGTTAGTAGATCGGTGAGGAGAGAGAGAGGTATACCATGTTTGTTTTCTTTTATGTTATTGTTGGTCAATGACCGCCTCTATGTTGCTCCATAATTAGGTTAGAATTGTTTATACTTATAAGTTGCATTGTCTCTGTGGGATCGACCTTGACTCGTATTTACTATACTGCGATGTACCTAGTATTCTTGCTAGTAATATCGACGCTAGTGACTTACACGCGATCAAAAATTTTGACGCCGTTGCCGGTGACAATGGCCAATTTTTTAATATAAACGTTTTAATTCTAATTAAGAAGTCATTTTTATTTTATTTTGAGTCTTGAGTCGTTCTGTATCAACCCTACACATGTTAAACTGCTAGAATCAATTTCTGAACAGTTCCTGTTATTCTGTGTTATTCCCTGTTGATTTTAGTTAGGAGGTCCACAACAGTTGGGATCAAACCCAGCTGAAGCGGAAGTTGCTAACCTTTTCTTTATTTTATTTTTTCTTTTTGCAGGTTGATCAGAACGCTTCAGAGATTCGATCCATTCAGAGTTGATAAAGCACACACAAGTCAGCAAAATGCCTAGAACAATCTTGAACATCACACCAATTTCCATGTTTCCTGGATCTAAAGCAAGAGAGCATTATGAAGCGGAAAAGCAACAGTTGGAAAAAGAGGAGAAAGCAATCAAGCAAAAGCCTGAAGATGACCTGAAGGAGTATAGCACATATCTCCCAGGTGAGTTTCCTTGCGAATTAATTGATATATCATCTTCGGATTATGATTCGGACGATCCTGAAGAGGATCTTGACATGATGTTTTCTGAGCCTGAGGATTACCCAGACTCAGACACCGTGGTGAAGTTAGGAGACCCTGACACGTTCGGACTCCCAGTTTCTGTCAATTGAATATCCGTAGGATTAGGTCTCTGCGAATCTGGCTCGAGTTGAAATATTCGACCTTTTTCCCTCTATCAAAATATAAGACTTCCGGTCATATTAAATCAAACCAGGACCATGACCTTCGTAGATAGAAACAGAGACATACCTGCTGGTCTGCTTAGAAAGTGTACAATTAAGGCAGGAGGGTTCACGTGTCCTGTTGACTTCACGGTCATAGACGTACCTGAGGACCCTAGTGCCCCAGTTCTCTTAGGATGACCTTTCTTAGCGAAGAGTAGGGCGGTTATGGATTTTGATAAGGGGTAGATTACTCTTAGGATGAATAATGACGCTGTGTCTTTTAAGATCCTAGAACCCTTGGAAAACCGACCGGAGAGTTGTAAGATGACGTATGCTTCAGGCAAGGTGGAGATCTTGGAAATCGAAGGGCATAAGCATAGAGAGGTTGTCATAGAAACCGTTGAGCAAGAGTTTATGAGATTAATGCTGAGAGAGAAAGAAGATAAGGACCACGACAGGATTCTCACGGAAGCCAGTCCTTCCGTGTTGCATAGTGAACGAGTTGAGCTTGAAATGGAAAACGTGGATTCCTTGAGTTTAAAGTCTAAATCTCGACGCAGAGGCAGATCTAGCACGCAAGCTAAAAGGGAGAGGCGTGCTAGGAAGAGAGCTCAAAAAGGTTCCTTAAAAGTGCAAACATCTGGAGCGAAAGTTTGGCGAGTTAAAGCTCCAACCCTTGATTGATCGGAGATCTGAAGAAAGTCGAGCTGGCGACTATAAACTCGGAACTATCTCTTCAAACCCTTAGGTAGTTTAGGATTGAATAAAAGTAGCCAGATGAAGGGACGAGCTTTTTTTCATCCTACCACAAACTTAGGCTTGAAACCGAATGGTTGTGGAAAGGTTTTTTTTACCTTGTTGTGGATTCTAGTGAAGTAGGTTAGGTTTTGAGTCGGAAATGACAATTGAAGAATAAAAGGGTAGTCAATTTGAGGTCGAATTGAGCGAAAAGGTTGAGTAAGAAGTGCAACAAAGCGGATAAAAATGCAGGAAAAGATTCCCCGGTATCTCGAGGGTAACTCTCGGGTTACCGAGAGACTTGACTTTCAGATTTACGAACGTCGCTTTATAAAGTGAATTTTAGACACACGTGGATGACACATATTGCACCGTGATCTGATCAATCAAGAGAAACCGAACCATTTTCCCTCTTTTTTAAAATTTTCATCCTTTCCCACACTCCACCATAACTCCATCTCAATCCCATCAATCACCTCCTCAAATCCCTCACCCTAATAACTTCTCTACCCATTATCCCACTAAACCATCCACATTCATTCCATTCTTTCTATTTAAACCACACCTTCATCACCAATACCATCATTCCTATCATTTTCATCTCTTTCATTCACCAAACTTCTTCCATTTCTTTCTTCTTCATATATTTCGGCCACCATCACCACCACATCACCACCACACCACCACCATACCCAAACCAACTTCCATCCATTTTCCAAACCCTAAACCCCACATCCTTCAACCCTGCTGTTTGTCTCTCTGTAATCTTGTGCTACGGTGAAGTGCAGCAATTTTTCATCTTCCATCCTCAGGAGCACAGCCCCAGAAGATAATCAACAAAAGTCAAGCCGGTAAACCGAACACTACCTCCGGTTTACGAGGTTATTTTCCGAGAATCGCCTTCTATTTCGAGTTACGTATTCATTCAGGATGGGTCCTAAGCGTCAACGGTCAGTTGTTCGTCCCAGTGGATATCAGACAGTGTATGGAGATGCCAACCAATTGATAGACGGGGTTGCGTAGTTCCATTCTTTAGCTATTTACGAGTCGTTCCGAGGCCATGGGAACGCAAGTCCAGTGGCTCGAGAACGAGGGGTAGATTTGGACGATTGCGGGTCGATATTGCCGAAGGGCCTACAAGCACAAGATTTATTGGATATGGCTGAAGCACCGGCAAGATTCAACGCCACGGTGGTAAGGGAATTCTATGCATACGTTTCGCATAACCCCGGAGCCACATTTTCTATGGTCCGAGGAGTTCAGGTTGATTTCTCTATCGAGCGGATCAACGCTCATTTTAGGGTTAGAAATCCCCCGGTGGGCCCGGATGAGTACACATCCTCGAGGAACATTGCCGATCTCGAGAGGATGGATATGGTTGTTGATTTCTTAGGGGTGCAATGGAAGTGCAATCCTGTGGGAGCCCCCACCATCTTCCTAGAGAATGAGCTATCTTGGGACCGGCAGATGGTCAATCGATTTGTTTGTGCTCGCCTTCTTCCGACTAAGCACACGGTCTCTGTCACCACTTCGAGGGCAGAGTTAATATTCTACCTAGAGACGGGTGCACCCATCAACATCGGTCTGTTGATGCATTGCCGTATTCATGAGCTTGCCGCCACTACTGAACGAGAGCTGCTACCTTACGGGCTGATGATTGATATGTTTGCTCTAAAGGCCGGTGAAGATGCTTGTCAGTGATGATTGGGAAGATCCGAGCCTCACTCGATTCACGATCGATCTCGAGAGTTCAGAGATGGTTCAGAGCAGAGAGAGTGTGTACTCCGGTGCTAGGAGCACCGAGAACTCAGAGAGCCTTTCTTGAGGAGCACTCGCAAGAGATTGCGAATTTGCATCGTAAGATGGATCGGATTATTGACTTTGTAGGAGTTCTGCCTGCTACCCTGCCACCTACGACTGTCCCACATCGTAGAACATCTTCTTCCACCGCCACAGCCTTGAGTTCTGCACCACCTCCCGGTTTTGAGCATGGAGTCGACTGGGAGGGTTATTCTGATGATGACTAGCTTTTATTTCTTTCTATTGTTGTATTCCATTTTTCTTGTTTTTATTTTCTTTTCCTTTTCCTACTTTGTTGATGTAGCAGAATTAAATTTCTATAATAATTTTGTCGGCTTAATTTGTTTTGGAGTATATTATTTTCTCTTTTACTGCCGCATTTTTGTTATACAGTTTCTTGTCACCACTATTCTTCTTGGTTTTCTTGAGATATTTAGCACAGATTCTTCGTGGACTACTTACCTGAGCCCGATGATTTATACGACGATCCGATTCTTCTTTGGTTCCGCCCTTAACCGAAGCTAAGTTCATTTTCGTTTTTTTATTCCTCATCTTACACATTGGGGACAATGTTTCAATTAAGTGGGGGGGAGAGGAACGTCACTTAGATTTTTAGCATTATATTCCATGAATTGCGTGATTGTCTTGATTTTCTTTGATGCACGATTCACCACTTAGACTTTGATTCATTTCGACAGAATTTCGAAAAATTATGATATCTTTGATCTTTTCGAGTTAATTGACTTCATCTTTGTTTTACTTTGTACGAGTAAAAGAAAGTGTCCACTTCTGAAGTAGTGGCGTATTAAGCACATATTCTGTTATGAGCCACCATTTTAAGCACGTATAACTCACTTCCCTTGGTGTGTAGTCGATAGCATATTGCTTTTACTAGAGTTGACCCTGGCTTTATCACGAATCATGTTTCACTTATGCTTAGAAAGGCAAAGGGATTTCGGATTCGGTAGTTTATCAAGAGTGGGGCCGTGAGGATAGTTAAATCAATGAGAGTTCACCCGCCAAGAAAGAGAAGTGCATTGAAATGTATACATCTATATTCTCTTTGGCAATATCTTAGTCGAAGGAACGTAAGACGCACGACTTTTTTATAGACCGATAAACGTGAGCCTAAGAGTAATATATGCTCGGTTCTCGATCCGCCTTGCCAGCTCAATTAATTAACAAATACATGTTCGAGACTCCAGTTGGTTCGACTCTACGGGTTGACGTAATGTGAGATTGCTGCATTTCTAGCGGTTGTGAGAGTTATTGCACACACACATTGGCTCATAACTTGAATAGTGTTTAATATATTACTGATGGATATGAGTGGCATGGTCTTGATCTTGACTTTGTGAGGCATAGTTGTCTTTAATTAACTTGTGTACTGATCAGAGTGCTATTTCGTTTTTCACCTTTTTGCTCGGGACGATCAAAAGCTAAGTGGGGGGGGTAGTTGATAACGCTCTAAATGGTACCAATAATCATACCTACATCCATCCCGAATTCTGCTCGAGAGAGGATAGATAGGCTAGTTATTGCTTGGAATATGTGTCAACTGCTATGTGAGTTTTTCGGGATCGTAATGCATCATCTATGCTATTTCCGATGTTTTGAGTCTTGTTTTCTCGTTTTGCGTGTTTTATAGGATGTACTGAAATTGGAGCATTGGAGAACGGATCTGGACCAAAAGGAATGCATTGGGCTAAGTGATTGAAGTCCAAGAAGAAGCATGCTGAAGAAAAAGAAGAATATAAGGCCCGGTAACCCGAGGGTTAGGCCCGGTAAACCGGTGACTTATTCAACACGAAATTCATTCTGGCGCATTGTCTAAGTCGGTTAGGGTTTTAGAGAGTCTTAAGTTGGTTATTGTATCTATTTAAGGCCGCGTTTACATATTATTGAATACATCTTGAATAAATTTTCATTAGTATTACAAATACAATTACATATTTTGATTAAATAAAGTTTTCTTGTGCTTTGGAGAGTTGTTTTTGGTTACCTCCCTTCTTCCATCATCTCTAGCTTGAGTAGATCGAGCTCTCCATTGTTGAAGGTGTGAAGCTTTGAATGTTCCTTTATTGTCTTCAATATGGTAGATCTGTTCGTATTTATGTGTTTTAGTTAATCTGCATGTTTAACAACCCCATAATTTACTTATTTTAATCGTACTGAGCAATGTAGATCCAGAAATTAGGAAAAGCCACCGCCGGTTTGCGTTCCTTTATTGTCTTCAATATGGTAGATTTGTTCGTATTTATGTGTTTTAGTTAATCTGCATGTTTAACAACCCCATAATTTACTTATTTTAATCGTACTGAGCAATGTAGATCCAGAAATTAGGAAAAGCCACCCCCGGTAAACCGGCAGTCTATACCGGTTTACCGAGGCAGATTTTAGAAAACCTAAACTGGGATTCACTACAGCTACGTTGATCGGTAGTAATAATTAGAACGAGTAATTGGTCTGGCCAATCTAGTATTCGTAATTCATAATTTAACATGAAGGACCGCAAGTGAAGTGTTAATTAGGACATAGTCTTAATGGACCCAAGAACGTCTTTGGTCAATGTCGACACCGTCTAGCGGGTTAGCGATGATGAGTAATGCTCGATGCTCGGCGATTCTAGTTCTTTATGTGTATGGGCTATTACGGACCAATTAAGGAGGGTATCTTGCGTATAGATTGTCTACTGCCATTGTCGGAGTAGTTAGGAGTAGAATTGCACCGTGGCGATAAATATGATAATAATCATTAAAAGCTCACGATTAATCTAAGGAAATTATATGGGGAAGTAAACATAACGATTAACTAATCCAAGTTAGTAGATCGGTGAGGAGAGGGAGAGGTATACCATGTTTGTTTTCTTTTATGTTGTTGTTGGTCCATGACCGCCTCTATGTTGCTCCTTAATTAGGTTAGAATTGTTTATACTTATAAGTTGCATTGTCTCTGTGGGATCGACCTTGACTCGCATTTACTATATTTCGATGTACCTTGTATTCTTGTTAGTATTATCGACGTTAGTGACTTACACGTGACCAGGGACGGTTTATCCCTTTCCTTGTTCTACATGGAATTGTATTATTTTTCCCTATGGATAAACACACGCATATCCCTATAATTTAGGGATAATTATGGATAGTTTAAATATCAAAATCAGAGTCTTAATGGGTAAAGGATCCTTAGGATCTTCCCATAATTATCTTATTAGCGCGTGGGCAAATTATCTTATAAACGAGGCTCTGGCCGACCTGCGTCGATCCCCCTAGGCCGTCTCGAACGGAACTGCACTGCACTGGCCCAGCTCCATTGCGACCTAGACGACCTGCGGTGGTCTATGGAGCGGGACCGATCTCCCATCTGGGGTTTGGATCTGCCCTTAGGCGTGAAGTGGGGCTCCTGGCCCTTAACGTTATAATTTTTATGTCTTCATTTAATGTTTGACCAATTAGGAGATGACACGTGGCGAGGCTCAGTTCAACCCACATCATAAGGCCCTTAGATCTAGCCGAAATAATCATTGTGAGGTCGGATCTGTTAGAGGTGTTGTTCGGCCACTGTCATCTAGACTTGTAGAACTTTATAATGGCCTTCTCTGCCAGGTGGCAGAGTTACCGTTATGACACTGTTCTAATCACCCTGGGAATCGAGGCATTTTTTCCCATGTCGTTTGAAGTGGGACGGTTTTTGAGAACATGTTTGAAGTTTTATAACCCTCGTCAAATCAATTGTGCGATCAGCAGTTGGCGGATGCCAGCTTTAAGGCCATAAAATATGTAAGCCTCGCTTCTTCAATCATAATTTGAAGATTTTCCTGACAGGGCTTTGTATAAACCTGACATGGGTACGGCATGTGAAACTCGTCTGAAGGAGTTCTAGGGAAGGGTAGACATTGTGTCTAAATATTCTTCCCGCCGGGCTGCAGCTCCTTGTTTAATGCCTTCTGCGGCTGCTACTTCAACTTCAATTGCTCCTGCCGAGCTGCCCCAGGCCAATGCTTCGGTGGAGAATCTTACTCCTGCTACAGATTCCGGGAAGAACTCAGCCCTTAATGCTTCTTAGGTTTTTGAACTTGTATTTCGTTTACGCCCGTTGTCTTTTTACGAGCCCGACTGCGGAGTTCAACTCGGGCCCCTTTGGGGACATAGAAAATTTACTTAGCAAAGTTAGCAAGCCTGACATGTGGAGTCTGAAAAATTTATCCGACATGCAGACTTGAGCGAGTCTGAGATTGCCTGTTTTAGAGTTCGCCCGACCTACGGAGCTCAGCTTTGCAAACGCATTGAGCCTGACATCCAGTGCTCTGAGTTTAAATCCATCTTGTAGACTTTCTTTCTAAGAAGTCCGACCTGCGGAGCTCGGTTTGAGTTCATCTGTGAATTAACTTTGTCCCACAAATTTAATGAGCCTGGCCAGCAAAGCTCTAAAATTCGGATCCGCCATGCAGATTATTGCTCGAGTCCATCCTGCAGACTGGTTTTATGACAAGTCCGACCTACGTAGCTCGGTTTGAGTTCGTCTATGAACTAAGGAAGTTTGGTCTACAAACTTTACGGAGGCTGAGCTAGAGAGCTCATACTTTTGTCCGTCCTGCTGACTGGGCGAGTTGGTCCTGCAAACTTGGGTAGTCCGATCTGCGGAGCACAATTCGATGAGTTTGACATGCAAACTTTGTTGAGTCCGACCTGCGGTTTTATGAAAGTTGATGTTTGTCCTATAGACTTATGCAAACTTTTCGGGTCCACCCTGCGGAGCTGAAGCTTTCGAGTCCGACCTGCGGAGCTCAAAGTTTGGAGTCCGTCTTGTAGACTTTGGAGAAAGGCTTCCAATTTTTTCATGTACAAAGTGTTAATATATGCAAATTTTGCAAGTTTTTTTTGCAAGTTTTAATATATGCAATTTTTTGCAAGTTCTCTTGCCTTAATTTTATTCTTCAGCACTTACCTGAAGTACTTGCTTTAATCCACGCTTTCTTTATGTGCTTCATCAACGGTAGGGTATCTTGCCCCGAGTATGTCATGCATTAACTTGTGGTTTTGAATGGCATTCTTATAGTTTTGTCACATTTTTTCTCGGGTCTTTTCTATAGACAACGATTGCAACTGAGTCCGACTTACGAAATTAAAGAGTTTGTTTTGCAAACTTCTTGAGTCCGACCTGCGAACTTAGGGATGGTCCTTTGAAAACTCACTGAGTCCGACTGCGGACTTTGGTTGAGTCTACTTTGTAGACTTAATGAGCTTGTCCAAAAAATTTCGATGAGTTCATCCTACGAAGCCTGATTCGAGCACATCTGCGGACTTGGAATTTATCCTTTGCTGAGTTCGACCTGTGAAGCTCAGGTCGGATCTGTTTTGCGGACCACGACATTTTGATGAGTCCGACCTGCGGAGCTTAATTCCTCAGTCCTGCTGACTTAGCGAGTTTTTCTGAGTTCATTTAGCGAAGCTCGGTTAAATCATCTGCCCCGGACTTAATTTTTATTTTTTTAGTCTGTCTGCGGACTTTGGAGAAAAGTTTGAGAATCGTAACATGTACCTTTGTTTTTGTAATATCTTATTATGTTCTCTTGGTTGTTGCAACCTTCTTTGAGTCGACTTATAGGGCTCGGTTTAGTGTACATCTGCCGACTTAATTAATGGGTATGACTGCAGACTAACTTTTTTGGAGTGCCCTTGAGGCGGACTTAATTTTCTAGAGTCTTCTCCGGCAAACGTAATTTTTGAAAGTCGGCTCGGGCAGACTTAATTTTAGAGTGCCTTAGCGGACTTAATTTCTGAGTGCTCAGGCAGACTTAAATTTTTATTTTTCTTTTTTTTTTCTTTTTTGAGTCTGACCGGCAGACTTGGTTTTTTTGAGTCTCAGGTAGACTTAGTTTTTTGAGTCTGACTTGCAGACTTAATAAATTGACCGAGTCCGATCTGTGGAGCGCAGTTGGTCTGTCATGCAGACCTAATAATTTTGGCCCGAGTCGACACTGCGGATCTCAAGTTTACATCCATCCTGCGGACTTAATGAGTTGGTCATTTACCAACTTTTGAGTCCGACCGGCGGATCTCGGATGTCGATTTTAATGATTTGGCGCGAGTCCGTTCTTGAGCTCGGCTTGTCTGCCGTCGTCTGAGACTTAATGTTTCGACATATGTTTGCTTTGAGTCCAAGCGGCGGAGCTCGGATGTCGATTTTAATGATTTGGCGAGTCCGTTTTGCGGAGCTCGGCTTTTACGTCTTCTTGACTTAATTTTTAGGTCTACTCAGACAGACTTAATTTCTTAAGTGCCTTTCAGGCGGACTCATTTTAGGAGTCCGCCTTGGCGGACTCAATTTTTTGGTCCGCTCAGCGGACTCAATTTTAGTCGACTTGCGGACTTAATTTTTAGAGTGCGCTCGAGTGCGACTTAATTTCTTAAGTGCGCTTTCAGCGGACTCCATCTTTAAGCGTCGACTGCGGACTTGATTATTTTAGATGCGCTCATCTGGACTTTATTTTTGAAGTCGGACCTGCAGACTTAGTTTTTTGGTCATATCAAAAATTGTGTAAGTACAAAAATTATGGTATATGAAATTTTTTGCAACTTACCTTTCTTTTTACGTTTATTTTCCTTGCAAATTTTTCGGCTGTCTACTCATCTGATTTGCTCTTTCAGTCCTCCAGTATGCCATGCAATAACTTAATATTTTTGGACGGCATACTCAATTTAAAGCATTTGCCGTAGCCCTTTTTTTTCTTTGATGCTCCGATGTCCATCCTGCGGATTTAAACAGTTTATCCTTTGTAAACCTTATAGAACCTGACCTGCAGAGCTCAGTTGGTCCGTCATGCCTACTTAATTATTTCATCCTTTGTGAACTTAGAGCCTGACCTGCAAAGCTCAGTTGGTCCGTCCTGCGGACTTAATTAGCTCATCCTTTGTGAACTTAGAGCGACTGCGAGCTCGTTTGAGTGCATCTACGGTTTAATTAGTTCATCGTTTGTGAACTGAGAGCCCGACTGCGAGGCTCGGTTGGTCCGTCTTCGCGGACTTAATTAGTTCATCATTTATGAACTTAGAGCCTGACCTGCAGAGCTCAGAAGTTATGTTGAGTCAGAAGATGATGCCGAGCTGAGCTCGGTCTTATAGAATATGATGCCGAGCCGAGCTCTGTCATATAGAATGTGATGCCGAGCTGAGCTCGGTCTTATAGAAGTTTCGCTTAAGGAGAGCCCTAAATATGATGCCGAGCCGAGCACGGTCTTACATAATATGACGCCGAGCCGAGCTCAGTCTTATAGAATATGATGCCGAGCCGAGCTCGGCCTTATAGAATATGGAGCTCTGTCTTATAGAATATGATGCTGAGCCAAGCATGGTCTTGTAGAATTTGATGCCGATCCGAGCTCGGTCTTATAGAAGGTTCGCTCAAGGGAGAGCTCCAAATATTATGCCGAGCCGAGCTCGGTCTTATATAATATGATGCCAAGTTGAGCTCAGTCTTATGGAATATGATGCAAGCCGAGCTCGGTTTTAGAGAATATGATGGCGTGCTATCAAGCGGACGGTCTTATGACGAACTAATAAGAAAAGCTCGTCCCGCCACGTTCGGTAGGGAGAGTTCCAAAATAAGATAGCTAGGCCCTCCATGTTCGGTAGGGTTTGTTCCAAAACAAGAAGGCTCGTCCCGCCACGTTCGGCAGAGAGAGTTCCAAAATAAGATAGCTCGACCCGACATGTTCGGTAAGGTGAGTTCCAAAACAAGAAGGCTCGTCCCACCACATTCGGCAGAGAGAGTTCCAAAATAAGATAGCTCGACCCGCCATGTTCGGTAGGGTGAGTTCCAAAATAAGATAGTGTTAGGTGTAGTGCCCGAAAGACAATTTGTGTAATTGTTTTTGATATTGGATGACAGAATTTATCTCACCTTAGTTACTTGCTTTGTGCTTGTAAAGTAATACCTTCTGCTGCAAACCCCAAGTATATCTGTATGTAACCACTTAACTTTCGGTGTATGGATTACACGTGAGGATTGAGTTAGTGGAGATATGCTTAAACTGTTAGTCTGTGGTGAACTTAATCAGAGTTTAGGGTCTCTTGATTAAAACACCAATAATGCGCCCAGAACACCTTAGGGTGTGATAGTCTTATCCGGTTTGTCGGTGAGGTACTACGTGGGGCATTTATATATGATGGCATTCATATAGGAATTTGGACCGATTTAATCTGAATTTCTCGATATAATTCCGTAATCGAGGAATCTTATTAAATCATTAGATGATCATATATGGATCAACCTTAATCTGAGGTGATCACGAGGTGATGCTTGTCTCGGGGTAGTGTTTGATGTGTTGAATTCACGGTTCACTTAGATATGTGTTCCAAGCCACTTCTCATTGGCACTATCTCAGGATGAGTGAGTAGTTACGATTTTCACGAGACATGGAATCCATTCCTTCTGCGGGGAAGTAGAGAGCGATCCCTTTATTTGTTAGCCTAAGAAAGTGATCGATCCGGGAGTTTACATTTTGACTAATTAGCTACTAGTCAAAAATATGTGCACTAATTGATCATCGAGGGTTAATAGTAAATAAGGATAAGATATTACAAGTCGGGTTCACGGAGACTTCCCACTCAGAATGGACGATCTATGGAGGGTTCATCCGTATGTAGTGATTATATCAACGGACGCTTATTCACTCTATGGGTTGAGTATAAGTATACATCTATAATCGGTAGAGTTCGATTTCGGGTTTATGGTGGCGTAATCCCGAATTAATAATTAATGTACTTATTACATTCGATGAATAATTAATTATTGGAGCTACTTGTTATGAGTCCATGGTCCCAATGTGAAACTTACATAATTCGGGCTAATATTCTTGTTTATTTGGGCCTCAGAAATAATTAATTGGTTGGGCCAATTAATTGATATGCATGAATATTATTTAGTTGGGCTTAAATAATATAATCTGTGAAAAAAGCATTTTACGTGGCGCACAGTGAAACTTAGTGTGGCGCCAATATGTCTTGGATTTTCCAAGAAATTAGTTTTCATGGATAATGACATATTGTGTAATTAGTTATTTATTTGTTAAATAATTAATTGGATAAATAAAAGAAAATAATTTATTTATTATTTATCTCTTAACTATAAGGATAATTATATTTTCTTATTATAAGATTGTAATTATCTCTTATTTTTATTGGATAATAATAATTAAAATTATCTCTTTTATTTTGTTAAACCAATTGGGTATAGGTTTTCTCTCTTGGATTTTGCTTATAAAAAGAGAGTTCTCCCCGAGCCCTAGTGGAGGTGAAAGCCACGAAATTCATAAAGAAAAAAGGCTAAGGAGTTCGATCCTTAGCTCCACCCGATTGGAGAAAAACTTAGGGTTTTTCTCGGTTGCATATCAAGGAGGTTCCAATTCCAAGAATCGGTGTCCACCAACCACCGTTTGGAGAACACATTGGAAGATCAAGGCTTCTCATCCTAAGATTAAATCTTTTCTTCCTTACTATTGGTATGTTTTTCTTAACCCCTTCTAGTAGTTAAATCCTTTATTTATGTATTGTGATATATAAATCGTGATCCATCCGCTGCGTGTAGATCTAACTCGTTTAGATTTAAGATCCTGCATCCTTCATGTGGTATCAGAGACAGGTTCCACGGTTTATATAGTCATAATCATAATTAAACGATTTAAAGGAGTGGAATTGGATGTAGGTAAATTTTATTTATTGTTTTATGCTTTGATAATGATTAATTGCTATTGTTGAAGAGATGGATTGGGGGTTCGCACTGTTTACCCATTAGATCTATTGTAAACTCATATAAACGATGAAAATTCGTTCATATGAGTATAGGAAATTATGTAATTTATTTTTATTGCAATTTTAATTTCCAGAAAATAGATCTGTTTAGTAGCTGTTTAGTTATTTCGTTTTTCCCGTTGATCGAGCCGTTGAAACAACGATCCCTCCGGTCAGAATCAATATTGGAAGATGATGAACAATTCCACAAAATTTGTCGTCGATCGGAGTCGGTTTTGATATCCGTTAGTTTCTGCAAAGAAGGCTGCTTGTAAGAGAAAAACGCGGGATTCACGAAACCCTACCTGTGACTTCCTCGAATTTCTGGGAGTTTTTCACCGTTGAAACGCAAATCAACCGGTCAAATCGATAAATATGGAGTTTTGACGTGGCATAAAAATTTCAGGTCGATCGGGATTCATCTCGATTCCCGATCGACCTCGGGAAGTCTTTGAGGCGCTGCTGTAAAAGTCGAGATCCAGCAGCAAGTTGGGCGCTCAACTTGGAAAAATGACAAGTCAAAGCTCCGATCCAACCGTCCATATTGAAGCCCGAGGAATGAAGAACAGATCTAGAAAGTTTAAATCGCGATCTGAGTTCGTTTGTTTTGCCGATCGTCGAAGATTTTAAGCAGCTCTGATTAGGGTTTTATTTTTATTTTTATGCGAATGCAGTGCTTGACGGTCCATCATACCGATGTTTATTTTCCGCACTAGTATACAAGTTTAGATTGTATGTGTAGAACCGGAAAATTTCCATGACATGCATCATATCATGAATTCTACTCCATATGCATACATGTAGAAATTAAATCGAGGAATTAGTTAGGCATGTATAAAACACGCAATTAGTTTTAATTAATTGTTTGATATTAATTAGAAACTAATTAAGGTAAAAACCGAGGAACACGGGTTTTTTCAATCATCGAGGTTGGGTGATGAATTCTCGGTGAATCTCACTCTGCGAAAGCATAAGGAGTAAAATCCCGAAACCTCGTGGTTAAGGTGTTGGATTCTCGGTGAATTCCACCTTACAGAGCGAGATTACGTTTTTGTTCCGTAGTGTACGTGAAAGTTTGATGTTTAAGGATTGGATAATCACGGGCAAACATGGTTCGAAAGTGGTTTAACCACGGTTGGGTGGTCAACAGTAGCTACGGCTCGACCGACTTCACCCTCCACGTGTGGCGTTTGCACGGGGGTCCGGCAAGGATGAGCCATCCGAAGAGCCACTACGGCTCAACGGAGTTCCCCTAGTCTTGACCCGTCCGACGGTCACATATGTTCCAACGAATAGGTCGGGTGGGCTAGCCCACATAACCGACAACATTCGGGCCTATGATTTATTGTTCCTTAATGTAACATCAAGTCCAAAATGTGATCAGTAAACCCACCACTTTTTCAAAATATTGAGTGGGAGCGGGAGAGGCGACAGCCGACCCCACGGCCTCTATTGTTGACACAAGCAACGTGAGAGAATGGTGGCGCCTCGTGCCGGCCTAGGACCGGCCTCCTGAGGAAGGCCTTCACCGCTATCAAAATTCAAGGCTTGGTCTCCGAAAGGATAGGATTTTGGGTACTCGCCGGGTCAGCGACCGACCACTAAGCGGCACACTCGGGGTCTACCTAAAAATGCGAGACGATGGGTCACACTCATAAAGGTATTTTTGGTAGTACCTTGGTGAAAAGGAAGGTGATTGGCGATCACAAATGAGATGTTCGATTCTCAATCGATCTTCAATATTAATCGAAACCTCTTTGACCTACCACTAGGCGACCTTTGAGGCATTAGATTAAATCTTTGGAGCAGTAGGATAGACTATAAGTACTTAGTTTATGTTCCTAAAATTTATTAGTAGTGTATGATTTGGATTTATTTTACATCAATTTTATTTACAACTATTTATATATCTCTGCAGGGTACTAGGCGCTAATGTATGACTAGTAACGACTTCGTTAAAAAGTGGTAAGTAACTAGAACGTTGTACTCATTAGTCTTACATGCGATTAATCTTTCGGAAGAGATATTTCTCTTGAGCCTTCAAGATTTAAGTGACGTAAATAAGTATGTCACTTCTTTGTCAATCGTGTTGAGCGAGAGGCATTGTAGTCGATTTGAAAGATGATTGGAGCGATAAAATTCTTCTAGTGAATTTTAATTGTGTAGTGTCTACGAGAAATTTTCTAATAGAAAAATTGGAGAATCATAAATTAAAGTGTCATTAGTTAGGCGGTATTTGGAACCGATAAACTAGTGGGAGCTTTTGTCTTATGTTTTTCTAATTTATTAGAAAATTAGTCCCACTTGAGTAACGCTTTCATTAGACATCCCACGTTCACGAGTAGTGTCTACTCATCTGACTGCTAGTTCAAGACTATTTCCTTTTAAGGAAAGTTAAGAATGGGAAAGAATGTCTATAAGTGTTAATCATCTTAAGCGAAGTTTTGAGGCTAAACCGAAACATTAAATAAAGAAAGTATAGGAAAAGGAAAGTGATTTCGGATCACTAACCAATGAATCCTTAGCGACTTTCTTAACCGAGTAACTCGACTCGGAAGCTAAGTTCTTTGGAAGAACAAGAGAGCTTTGCATTAACGATTAATAGAGTAACAATGGGCGATAATTTCGGCTAGAATAGTGGGAGTGATATAAGGAAATGAATTTGATTCTATCTTTGAATATCACGAGAAAAATTTATTTTTACTGTTTCTGGTTCGTTGAAACAAATGGATTCACTTTCAACTCGATATATTGTTGCCTCATAGAAAGTGAAAATGACATTTGTAGTGCGAATCCGAGACTCGGACTTTTGTTTGATAAAGTCGAAACCACTAAGAAATCTTTGAAAAGGTATATGTAACACGTCTTAAACTATTATAGGCGAATGGTTTCCGTATTAAGATAAGCGATTCTTCAAAATCTATTAATTAGTGCATATATCCTAGAGATAAGACTGACGGCTGGCTATGGGTGATTCCTATCTCCCGATCTGAGGAACACTATCTCAAAAGAACAATGACTAAGTTTCCTTTCAATCGGGAGAGGGTAATAGATTTGAAGGGTAACATAGCTTGTTCATCATGACCTTCGGGGTCTAGTGAGAGACACAAGCTAGTGGGAGTTTTTGAGTGGTGACATTTGTGTCGATAACTACTCAAAGCGCGATTTAGTTTATCAAAAGAATACGAGGTGGAGTCTCTGGTTTTAGCGAGAGAATAGAGTATTCCATGATTAGAAATAGGCTATAACATAGTCTTGGGGTGATGCTCGACTTGCCTCTAGTGGAATGTTTCTCACTTTGAAAAAGAAACCATAGACTTGCCTATATAGTTATTGATGTACTACAATACCTTTGCTAAACTCAATTATGATAATTGGTTGCAAAATAACGGTTAACATTATTATGTAAACCGAGAAGTCTACCTAGAAGATGCTAGTGAATTTATGGATAATGGTGACTTGGTTCACACCACTTCCGTAAATGTAGGCATTTAGCATTTAATGCTTGAAGGTAGGGCGGAGATTTTGCGGCATCGTTCAGATTTTATTTGTTAGTGAAATGCCTTAATGAGGCGAGTGAAGGTTGGTTATAAGATTCTTGAGATCGAGAATGTGACAGTTCAAGCTGTCACAAGGCTTCGATAGAATCTATAAATGCGACCTTAAACCTTAGAGGAGTACGGTTACCCAAAGGTAGTTACTATCGATTTAATCGGACCACGTCCAACATCGGTTGTTGGTGATTACACTATAAATACTACTATATCGTAATGTCAATCCACCCAAAACACGGTGGGAGTATGGTTTAACCGTTGACCCATTGTGGTTTTGTGGTTTTAATGAACTTTATAGTCTGTGGGGTGATTGATGACCTATGGCTCTTAGTGGGGTGTATAGGATTACGATCATAGAGGTTGGTTTGAAAGCCTTAACCCTATGAATGGATTTTTGATACTCAGATTTCTGTTCACCTCTTTTAGAACCACACAGTGTCTCGAGGCCTAGTAGAAGCAATTGGGTCTACACGGAAAGAGTCGAATGAATAGGAAAGTTTAAACTTTGATTACAAAGGTAAAGTGGTATAGGGGTGATTCACGACAAGTAGAGAGTTAACCGGACCTTGAACTCTCTCACCACTCGATCTTGCAAGATTTACGTTAGAAAGCGGAAAATAGGGTGATACCACGAGACTTTCTTGCCAAAAAAGCGGATTACGAATTCATTCGAATAGAAGGGTCTTAGTTAGAACAAGCGGCAAGGTATTTGCCGGGCTTATATCCTTTGTGGATTTAAAAGAACCTCTCGGTCATTTAAAGTCACATGTTTTAGAATATGTGGACTTGACGAGAATATTGATAAGTCTTTACGTAGGCTGGATATCAATATTGGTAAAGTAGTAGTATTAGTGTTCATGAATGATAACACTGAAATGGTTGGAAACAACATGAGTGTGTTATCTGAAGTCGAAAACTGACACGCCTAGATTCTCTGGATGAGAGAATTGGACTATATTCTAAGAATTTGATTCGGTCAAATTCACGAGAATGAGTCATTGGCTATCCCACCTATCTTATTGAATAAGATGATTTTGCATATCTGGTTGCGGCATTCATCGAGTAGTCTACCACCTCTTGGGAATGATTCTTCAAATCTTCGGATAAAGAGAAAAAGGGATAGAGTCTCTCAGGATAAGGGCAAGTCGACTTAACACAAGTCAATTGCAATCGAATCTTGGATTCAGCAATAAGTAAGCGATCTAATCGTCCTCAAGTATCTTTCTGAGCGAGGAATCATATGCTTGTATATTCAGTGCAAACTTGAATATGGTTGACTACTACTGATTACGACTTGTAGTCCGATTAAGGATGATCATTAAGTTGATCTCGGGCTCGGTGTTTACTCATTGTGATAGAGCTATAGTGCGGAGAAATCCGGCTACCGCCAATTCGACTTTAATTAATCGGATCATGTAGCGCTTTCGGCGGTGAAGTGGCGATATAACAGAATTTCCTTCGCGATGCGGGAGTAATTCCAGTCTAGTGAGCGATATCACTTCATTGTTAAAGCAGGTGAAGAGATAGCTTAGAAGTATTTTCTCAGTCACTAGAGGTCAAAAGCATATTGAAAGAGAGTACCGCCTGATTAGATGGACCGGCGACGTTTCGATCCTAAAGATCGTCTCGAGCCGACAACCTAACTGATCAGTGTACCAAGTTGAGTGCTTGGAGGGTACGGCATTGAGGGATATATCTCATCTGCTTTTAGAGCAAGTGGGAGAGTGTTGTGAATAAGATGAGAATGGGTATGCTCTAAAAACAATCGTTGCTTGTCATTTCGTGCAAGTGGGAGATTGTTAGGTGTAGTGCCCGAAAGACAATTTGTGTAATTGTTTTTTATATTGGATGAAAGAATTTATCTCACCTTAGTTACTAGCTTTGTGCTTGTAAAGTAATACACTGCTGCAAACCCTAAGTATATCTTTATGTAACCACTTAACTCAGTGTATGGATTACGTGAGGATTGAGTTAGTGGAGATATGCTTAAAGCTGTTAGTCCGTGGTGAACTTAATCGAGTTTAGGGTCTCTTGATTAAAACACCAATAATGCGCCCGAACACCTTTGGGTGTGATAGTCTTATCGATTTGTCGGTGGAGAATTACTACGTGGGGCATTTATATATGATGGCATTCATATAAATTTGGACCGATTTAATCTGAATTTCTCGATATAATTCCGTAATCGAGGAATCTTATTAAATCATTAGATGATCATATATGGATCAACCTTAATCTGAGGTGATCACGAGGGTGATGCTTGTCTCGGGGTAGTGTTTGATGTGTTGAATTCTGGTTCACTTTGATATGTGTTCCAAGCCACTTCTCATTGGCACTATCTCAGGATGAGTGAGTAGTTACGATTTTCACGAGACATGGAATCCATTCCTTCTGCGGGAAGTAGAGAGGCAGATCCCCTTATTTGTTAGCCTAAAGAAAATGATCGATCCGGAGTTCACATTTTGACTAATTAGCTACTAGTCGAGATATGTGCACTAATTGATCATCGAGGGTTAATGGTAAATAAGGATAAGATATTCTGAGTCGGGTTCACGGAGACTTCCCACTCGAGAATGGACGATCAATGGAGGGTTCATCCGTATGTAGTGATTATATCAATGGGCGCTTATTCACTCTATAGGTTGAGTATAAGTATACATCTATAATTGGTAGAGTTCGATTTCGGGTTTATGGTGGCGTAATCCCGGAATTATTAATTAATGTACTTATTACATTCGATGAATAATTAATTATTGGAGCTACTTGTTATGGAGTCCATGGTCCCCAATGTGAAACTTCTATAATTGGGCTAATATTCCTGTTTATTTGGGCCTCATAAATAATTAATTGGTTGGGCTAATTAATTGATATCGTGAATATTATTTAGTTGAAATTTAAATAATATAATCTGTGAAAAATACATTTTACGTGGGCACAGTGAGCTTAGTGTGGCGCCAATATGTCTTGGATTTTCCAAGAAATTAGTTTTCTTGGAAAATGACATATTGTGTAATTAGTTATTTATTTGTTAAATAATTAATTGGATAGATAAAAGAAAATAATTTATTTATTATTTATCTCTTAACTATAAGGATAATTATATTTTCTTATTATAAGATTGTAATTATCTCTTATTTTTATTGGATAATAATCATTAGAATTATCCCTTTTATTTTGTTAAACCGATTGGGTATAGGTTTTCTCTCTTGGATTTTGCCTATAAAAAGAGAGTTCTCCCCGAGCCCTAGGGGAGGTGAAAGCCACGAAATTCATAAAGAAAAAAGGCTAAGGAGTTCGATCCTTAGCTCCACCCGGTTGGAGAAAACTTAGGGTTTTTCTCGGTTGCATATCAAGGAGGTTCCAATTCCAAGAATCGGTGTCCACCAACCACCGTTTGGAGAACACATTGGAAGATCAAGGCTTCTCATCCTAAGATTAAAGCTTTTCTTCCTTACAATTGGTATGTTTTTCTTAACCCCTTGTAGTAGTTAAATCCTTTATTTATATATTGTGATATATAAATCGTGATCCATCCGCTGCGCGTAGATCTAACTCGTTTAGATCTAAGATCCTGCATCCTTCAGATAGTCATTTAAGTTGTAAAAACGGGAATAAATTTCAATGAGAGCTCGTACCTGGACAGCTTGTAATGAGAGAGCTCGCTGATAGAGAGCTTGTAATTAAAGAGCTCGTTTAGAGAGCTCATACTGTAGAGCTTGAGAGCCTATCTCAGATTTTGGAGAGCTTGAGGGCTTGGCTCGGATCTTGGATCCTGAGACCTCGTACATGAGCCCGACCTGCAGAGCTTATGTTAAACCGTCTGTCCTGCAGATTTAGAGAGTTTGTCCTTTGCATCTTTCCGTGGACGATCAAACATCTAAACGGACTCCGATCGGCACGAAATTTGGAGGGCTTGTTCGTCCCTCCTTATTCTTCAATCTGAATGGCGGAAAACTTTGTTCCAACGGCTCAATCTCTAGAAATAAGCCTCCGATCTGACTGCTGCATTTTTTGTGACTGTTGCGTTTTTGGTGATACAGTAGCAACTTTCCGACGATGATCGGACATCTAAATAGAATCCGATCGGAACGAACATTGAAGGGCTTGTTCGTCCCTCCTTATTATTCAATCTGAACGGTGGAAATCTTGTTCCAATGGTGTAATATCTAGCAATAAGCCTCGATCATTGCTTTGTTTTTTGTGGTGATCGTTTTGGTGATCTGGCGGCAATGATCGGGCATCTAAATGGACTCCGATCGGCCACGAAATTTGTAGGGCTTGTTTTCCCTCCTTATTCTTGATCTTAACGGTGGAAATATTGTTCCAACCGTGCAATCTCTAACAATAAGCCTCCGATCATTCTTTGCATTTTGGTGATACAACGGTGCTTTCGCGACGATCGGATATCTAAACGGACTCCGATCGGCACGAAATTTGGAGGACTTGTTCGTCACTCCTTATTCTTCAATCTGAATGGTGTAAATCCTGTTCCAACAGTGAAATCTCTGGCCATAAGCCTCCGATCTGCCTGTGTTTTTGGCATGTTTTTGCCATTAACTCGATCATGAACAACCTCTATCAATTACCGATAGAAAGCCCTCCTTCTAACGCCAATTGATGATGCTAAAAATCATTGGGTATCAATATGGGCCATTTAATCTAGATTAATATGAATGAGGGATGGTTTTTTAGGTGGATTTAGACTGAGCTTGAGAGTTCCTCTCTCAAGTTGCTTACGTATCATGTTGATTATTCAGGAATCAAGTCTTTCGTAGTTCCTTAGGGTTGTTTATATATGGGACGATTTATCCCTTTCCTTGTTCTACAAGGAATTGTATTATTTTTCCCTAAGGATAAACACACGCATATCCCTATAATTTAGGGATAATTATGGATAGTTTAAATATCAAAATCAGAGTCTTAATGGGTAAAGGATCCTTAGGATGTTCCCATAATTATATTATAAGCACTTGGGCTAATTATCATATAAATGAGGCTCTGGCCAACCTGTGTCGAGCCATCCAGGCCGTCTCGGCCCGAACTGCACTGGCCCAACTTCGTTGTGACCTAGCCGACCTGCGGTGTTCTAGGGAGCGGGACTAATCTCCCACCTGGGGTTCGGATATGCCCTTAAGCGTGAAGTGGGGCTCCTGACCCTTAACGTTATAGTTTTTATGTCTTCGTTTAATGTTTGACCAATTAGGAGATGACACGTGGTGAGGCTCAGTTCAACCCACGTCAACCGTGCTCCAATTCCTTTTTCGTTTGGGCAACACAAGTCGATAATGACAAGTCTAGAGTAAATATCGTACACAACAGCCTAAAAGGAACCCTCACCTCTTTGACTTAGGGTTTGGGCTAAGAGAGTAATAACTTATGATTGTTATGTTCTAGAGGTTGATCCCTGAAGTTTGATCTTATCTCGAGTTTAGTCATTTAGTAGGATGTTTGTATGACTAACGTTATGATTTCTTTTGCAGTTAGAAACAAACACCAAGACGCTACCTTCCAGTATGCCATGCTTGAAGTTCAAACCTTTTTATGCTTTTCTTCAATCATGCCATTTCTAGTAAATTACTTCTCATTTGATTCCTCACTTAAGGTATTTGAGTTCAATAACTTCTTTCCATCTTTTGTCATGAATTATCTCAGTGACATATCTTAATAAGTTCTTCTTTAAACAAGTTCTCACCTTTTTACTTTCCAAATCAAAAAAGCAAGCCCCCTCTAATTTTGTGTTGATGCACTCACATTATTCCTTTCAAAATCAAATTTGATTGAACCCTCTAATGATGGAACATTTTGATTACTTGTGTTCAATCTCGACTTCCTTCCTAGCGTAGTGTCGATGTCTAACTTTTTCACTGTCTTTGCGGTTCTTTTAAGGTATGCATCTTCTTTTTGCCCGATCAGGATCTATAAGCCTACCATGACATCCCTTTTTTCAATTACCTACCCTTAACCTTCTGGCAATCTATACTAAACAAGTTTCAGGCAGATGGTAGTCATTGCCAAGATGTCTTATGGACCAGTCCGGCCGGTCAACATTTGAACTCCAAAACTTTTATTAATTTTAGTCTAGATTAATGCACCTTGTATCCTTTCAGTTTTAAATCTTTCCGGGCCACTTAGTGCCATGAACCGCCAGACACACCTGTTGACATTCCCTCTTCTATATTGGTGTTTCCTTCTCATGTTCTGTCACACCAGTTGAATGTATGTTATGTTCTAACCTTTTCCTTCGAGCCCAGTATAAGGGATAACCTTAAGTACTTATTCTTTGGCACTGTACGATTTCCCTCGAGTAGTGCAACCTTGAATCCTTGAATTTGACCATCAATGATCCTTTACCCCTCGTTTGTAAGTTTGAATTAATTCAATGAGATCAAACTTTATCCAACATTTCTTAAGTGTATTTTATCCTTCACTCAAAAGCTTGGTTATCGCAGACCCCTATTTCAAAACTTTTGATTTTTCTTTACATTACCTTAGGGAAATTTCTACCCCTCTTTCAATCATGAAATAACCTCTCATTAACTTATGCAAACTTGGACACCTCCTAAAAAGTTTCATTCCATTCTGAGACCTTTTGGTGTACTCGTTTTGGCCCAAAGCTTCTTCAAGTTAAACTTTTTACCCTCTTTTGATTTTTTTTAGTTGATTAGTCTTTCAAGTGCTTGACTTTGCACCTTTTCCTTGTCTTTCTGTTGTGGAATGACTTCTCTAAAACATTCATATGAACTGAGGGTTCTCCTCGTTCGCCCACATCCATTTGTTTATCAAATCCATAATGATTAAGGTCACTTGCCAAACGTTCCCAAATCCGATATTCTTTTCCTCTTGAAGTGATCATTTCCAAGTCCACCATGTGATGTTTCCTTAACGTCTCCACTTTTTAAGGGCTCACGTAAAAGCTCATTATCTTCATTTCAAGCGGCCTGAGTTTCTTTGCAGACCACCGTATCTTGCAGAATTCCACTCTCTCAAAAGAATCTCATCTGTAAGATGTTATTTTGTTTTTCCTTTTTGTGGCTATATTTTGTATTATAATACAATGCCTCATTCTTCGGTTTGGAACCAACTTCATATTTCCTCAACCCAGAGTCATCTTCTCTCATTTGTGACCCATACAACCTCCCTCGTTTTGAGAAATTATTGCCTCTTCTTCCGTTTACCAAGTTGACATACCACCCTGGTAGCCAACTTGAAGACATGCTAAGAGCATGTGTGTTTGAGGTAGGAGGATCATGGGGTGATTACTTACCTGTGGCGGAGTTTGCTTATAACAATAGTTATCACGCCAGTGTGGGTATGCCGCCGTTTGAAGCTTTTCATGGAAGAAGATGTTGAACGCCACTGTTTTAGGATGAATTCGGGGAGAGACAAGTCACCGTGCTGGAAATGATTGAGCAAGCTAAAGAAAGGGTTTTGTTGGTGAAGAAGAATTTGAAGGCTGCTCAAGATAGACAGATTAGTTGGGCTGATGTTAGAAGAAGACAGCTAGAGTTTGACATTAGGGAGAGAGTTTACCTACGAGCTTCACCGATGAAGGGAGTTAAACGGTTTGGGCAGAAAGGGAAGTTAAGTCCGAGATATGTTGGACCTTTTTAGATCATTGAGAAGGTTGGATCCTTAGAATAAAAGTTAAAGTTACCATATTCAATGTCAAAAGTACACAATGTGTTCCATGTTTCAATGTTGAAGAAGTGCTTGACAAAGATGGATATTGAAGAAACAGTTGATCCGGAAGTTATTTAAGATAATCTTGCCTACGATGAGAAACCGATCAAGATTCTAGACCGGAAGGAAAAGGTGATCAAGAGATGGATGATCCCTTTGGTTTTGGTGCAATGGAGCAATCATTCACCGAATGAGGCAACTTGGGAAGTTGAAGACGATATGATCAGTTAATTTCCAGACTTTGTGGATTTACCAGGTATGTTTCGGTTTCGAGGACGAAACTCCTCTTAAAGAGGGAGGAATGTGATATTCCGATTTTCGGGAAAGAGCAGACGTGTCATTTAGCGAAAATGAAATATTGAGTTCGTTATTTATTTCGGATTAAAGCGTATTATGTTTATGTATATGTCGAGATATATATATATATATATATATATATATATATATATATATATATATATATATATATATAAATCTGGACTTAATTACAATTAAAGGACAATTAAGGAAAAATAAAATATAGGTTATTATTTTGGGAAAAGTTATAAAAGGAAAATACATCTCATTATTCTTATAACCTATCGGATTAAAATTTTAGACTTTCTACGTTCTCTGAAAAGGCGTGAGAGCAAATGAAAAAAAGTGAGAGATTTCTTGAATTCTAAGTCGATTCTTGGCGGTTTTCAGATTTGAGTAGAGATTTGGAATCATCGTGAAGAGGGCGTCATTTCAATACCAAAATATTGGAGCTTTCTAAAGGTATGTATTTTAAGCCTATCGTGTTTTCGATCGAGTTTGATGGATTAAATCTCTAAATCACGTAGTATTGTTGCTATGGAAGCGTGTGATCGAAACTAATCTAAGTTTGGGATTGACCACATAGGTTTTACGTGGAAAGGTTCAAGTTTTGTTTGCCAGATTTTCTTGGGTTGAATTTGGAGTTTTCTTGCATTCAAGTAAGAGCTCTTCCGACGATTTAATTATGGTTTATAGGGTTAAGGTTCCTGATTTGGTATTTTGTAGATGATAGAAATCATGTCTATTTGTTGTTAAAGGTTGTGGGATGATTTGGTTTGACAAAGTTGATTTTCTCTTTGTTTTTCTAAGTAATTACGAGGTGCACATGTTTGGAATTGGGTAGAAATGGTAAAAGTCTGAAAAACTAATATTTAGGGTTGAAATCGGGGCAATGAGCACGAGAGGATAGAAGGCGTATTACGGGGTTGAGAAGAGGAAAAGCGTCTGGCGTTGGTTGTGAGCACGCATAGGAGTGTAATGGGGCGCATTGCCTTACGAGAAAGTAAAAACGTCTGATGTTGATTGCGGGTGCATAGGGGTCAGCGATTTGTGCATGCGCATTGAGTTTGTCTTTTGTGTTTAACATGTTTTAAGCCCCGAATCTAGTTTTACATGTTATTTCTTTATCTAATAACCTTAAAGGAACATAAACTAGCCTTGATTGAGTTTCTGATGCATTTAGTTCCGGCACTGAATGGATTCTTCATAAGAGTTGAAATTCGGGACCGTCGAAAGGGTATGACAGGCTTGTGCTTTGGTGAATTAGTATTCATCAATGTCTATGTATGTGATAGGACGTTATGTCTAGCTGTCTAAGTGAGGAAGTAGAGTTGTTAAGGTGAGGTTTGCCTTGAAAACACTTAGGTGGGGCTAGTTAACGACTAATAAAATACATACTTGTGTAGTAAAAGACTAAACATCATGTCATTCTTAGATAGGCACCAGACCATATCGCAATGTGTGGGCATTCAGATAAAGTGAGTAACTATGCTGGCCTATAAGCGGCTAAATGGTAGGGGACTTACGCGAGCGTGTGTGCTATCGGAGTCTTCGAGAATAGGTGATGTGATCCGTGGCGAATCGAGATCCGAAAATGCCGAAGGACCGGTGAAGGCACCAATAAAAGCGAGCACCGCGACCTTAGCTAACTCGTAACTAAGAACCTTCCCGTATGACCTCAACCCTTAGATAACCCGTATCTAAGAACCTTGGTATCTGAGCGCCACAAGTCTGCTTTCGGATCCTTGATAAGTTCCGTTTGGAATCCACCAAACAACGGTGTTGGAATCCACCAAACACCAACGTGAGAAAACTCACCAAAGCTTAAAGCTTCAAATAAAATATATATCACAAAATTTGCTGTCTAAAAAAGATTACAACTAAAGCCTTTTTATAGGCAAGAATAAAAAAGAAATAAAACAACTCTAACCGATGTGGGACAAAAATAAATAATAGAAATATAAAATAAAAATAAACCTAATAAATAATAATAAAAGCTACTAAAATGCATACGAAACAATGTGGGGTAGATGATAAAATAAATCGACTCCAAGGCTAAGCGTATCATCTTGATCACATCGTTCCTCCCGTTGGAAATGATTAGTCCTCGAATCAATAGGGCGTCATAAAACTCGACCTCACGCACCAATCTCGAACAACGAGCAAAAATTCAATGATATGCCAGGATCAAAGGCTTGAGTAAATGGTGATCCATGCTTCTTCAATAGAATAGAAAAACGGTCTCTCTGCTTGATGTAAACGTGGATGAAACGCTGAATGGCATCAATATAAGTATAACAAGGCAATTTATGATTTTCACCAACATGCGTAACAAAGGATCATTAAATGTGTGATCCGGCTTTCCACCCATATCAACGATGCCAAGGTCATCCATGTGCACTAAAGGTGTTGCATCGAGCACATCCAAGAAATCGCGTTTCTCCTCAAGTGTATGCTCAACATTTACCTGCAAAGAAGATAAGATAGAGCTCGAACAATGGACTAATGAGAGAGAATCAGATTCCCCTATCTCATCCACCGCATTCTCAACCACAAATGTAGGTGTATGTGCATCATCCATCCCGCAACTCGTGGCTCATTCGCAAGATTCAGCTCACACGGACTCTTATCTTCATTGTTTTCCGCTTCAACCAATTCTTTTGCCTTTCTTTGATTCACATTTTAAACGAGCTTCCTAAATCGATTCTACATAGTTCTTGCAATAAATCAGGGCAATCATAATAGTGATGACCACTCCCTTTACAGTGACCGCAAAAAACCGAAAACGGCTCTATAGAAGTTTTCTTAACCATATCTGTACCACCACGGTTACCTCTACCACCACGATTACTTCTACCACTGCGGTTATCTCTACCACCACGGTTAGATTGCTTAGTTACTCCCTTTAATATATTCTTCATCTCATCCATCATATCATCAAAACGTTGTTCTATTTTCTCCATATTCCGATTCATCATATCATCAAAATTCGATAATGAGCATCATGTGACTTTCTCTTTTGACATTCTTTCGAGTCTAACTTCACCAATAATCCCAACAACAATAATAATTACCACAGCCACCAAAAAAACTGAACCTCCTTTTTTTTCCAATGAATCGATGCTTCTATTGTTTTTTTTAATAGCCGAACCCCATTTTTTTTTTAAGTCAAACTTTCATGGAACTGTTCGGATTTTTTTTTTTTTTTTTTGCTTAACCAATCAGGAAAAGGAAACAAAATAAATCAAATAGGGCAAAGAGTAGGCAAGGTCGGCGTCAACCAAGAAGAAAGAATGATTTTTTTTATTTTAATAGCAACACGTGGATGAATAATAATGGAAAATGAATAATAAGGGCTGGGAAAGAAGAAAGGAAAAAAAAATAATATAACTTTTTTTTTCGGTTTTGCTGTACGAAGGTCTGCTGGGATTTTTTTTTCCTCCAAGAACGAGGGAATTGATGTAAATAAAAAAATTCTGGAAATGTATATCAAGAACAGGAACGAGAAAAAATTAAAAAATATAAGGGATATTTGGATACCGCGATTCTCGTCTACGATACTAATTGATGTGATCCGTGATCGATGAGATCCGAAAATGCCGAAGGACCGATTGAAGGCACCAATAAAATGAGCACCGCGACCTTAGCTAACTTCGTAATTAAGAACCTTGGTATGACCTCAACCCTTAGATAACTCGTATCTAGAACCCTTGTATATCTGACAGCGCAAGTCTGCTCGAACGATGATAAGTTCCGTTTGGAATCATCAAACAACGGTGTTGGAATCCACTAAACACCAATGTGAAAAAACTCACCAAAGCAAAAAAGCTTCAAATAAAATATATATCTCAAAATTTGTCTATCTAATAAAGATTACAACTAAAGCATTTTTATAGGCGAGAATAAAAGAAATAAAACATTTCTAACCGATGTAGGACAAAAATAAATAATAGAAATATAAAATAAAAATAAACCTAATAAATAATAATAAAAGCTACTAAAATATGTCACAGAAACAATGTGGGGTAGATGATAAAATAAATCGACTCAAAAATTTGAGCGAACGTCATCTTCGATCACATCATATAGGCTTTTGTGGCTATTGGTGTGATCCACTAATAGGTTGCAATCGATATCTCTTGTTGGATTTTCATCGTGGTATAGTGTGGCTTGAATGTAGATGTAACATAGATAAGTTAAGTTAAAAACATATATAGTTATGACACGTTGATGGCGTAAAGTGAGCGGCTAGATTGAGTCGGTCTTATAAAGATGATTTAAATAATTATGAATCTTATGCTATAATCTGTAATTAAATCATAGTTTCTACTTTTTTATTAAGTCTTTGTCTTTACGCCGAATATATGTTTGTTATGTGTTTGAGGATGATAAAGATAAACAAGTTGATCCAAATTCGATGAGGAATTCGAAGACGATGTTTGAGGGCGCCAACGTTAAAGGTTTACTTGCATTTATTCTTCATATGACGTTTTAGACTTGTTGTTTCTTTTGGTTTGGAATACGATGCATTTTTCCATTGAGACTTTGTAATTTCTTTTGTTTAATTCCTTTGGAGGCGTTTCGTATGTTGTAAGATTTTGGAAATTTCGTTGTAATAAGTTTACATTTTTATCTTTTATGAATGTTCCTATTCTTGGTTGTTGGAAAAAATATATATACCCGAGTCTTTTGCTGTAGAGCCTTAGGTATATTGTGAAATTTATTTTATATTATATACGACGTTAACGCTTTTTTCGGATAAGGATTTGGGTGTCAGGGAGCAGTCGTTCTGATAATAATAACAAATACATACACAAATAAATTCACGACATTTGATCAATCACAAACTTATGTACTATTAGATTCGTACCAACAACAACAACGGATCCTACTCACAAAATGACGAAAAATGCTGTCGTAGGGACTTCCTATTAGAATGAACGAACAAATGAATGCCACATTTACATACATTTTTTTTTTTTCTTTTCTTCTTTTCTGGCATTACGTTAAATCAAACGATCCGTTCTAACAATTTCATTTGTATCAGAAATTTCTCATAATGACAACCCCTCTCTCTCTTTCTATCTATCTATCTCTCTCTCTCTCTCTCTCTCTCTCTCTCTCTCTATATATATATATATATATATATATATATATATATATATATATATATATATATATATATATATACTGATGAGTCGAACTCTCAACTCATTAAAACTTAACATTTTTTCGAGAGCAACTCAAGTTAGAGTGTGGCTTAAATATTACGTTGAACGTAATCAAGTCGAATTTGAAAGACGGTTTGACTCGATAAGTAAATGTTTCATCATCTTGAGTCAACACTCTTTACAAATTTTCAGCATTACTTTGATGGACTGAGGGTGAAAAAATTAATGCAATTGTACACTTGGTGCGTGAAAAGCAATAAATAGATCGATAAATATACTCCATCACGTTAACATTTAATCTGTTGTAGTTATCAAAAATAAAAATTTTATTTATCTGTCAAATCTTAAATTTTCAAAACATTATCTAATATATTTTCTACATCTTGTCTGGGGTGGAAGATAGAAAAAACATTGAATTAATTATAATTAAGTCAATATTAACTACTATCGGTAATATGTGTTTTTTTTTTTTTTTTTTTGACAAATACAATAATTAAACAGGAACTAAACAAGCTCATTACTAATAGTGATGTGACAAGACAAATCACGGATGTTACATTGCACACACTTAATTCCAAATAATGCAGGAATCTACCACAGAAAATAAACACGACAAAAGCAGAAACTACCTTTTCGACAAAAAAATTTACTTCACAGTTGATAAGCTTTCCCGTGACTACAGCACAAACCTAACATTATCTTCAATGATAAAACTATAGAATATTACAATTGTATTACTATGTTTTTTATTTTGTTAAAATAAGACATTAGCTTTTATTGTGATGAGTGTTTATCGTGAGAGACGGATCCGAAAATTTATTTTAATGTTGTAATCGAAGCCTAAAACTATTGTAATATTAGATTTTGGAAAAGAGCGGAGCGTGTCGTTTAAGCAAAACGAAATATTGGGTTGATTCCTTTCTTTGAGTTTAAATATTTATTATTTATGTATATATAATCTCAAAAATTATATGTATATTAAGAAAGGAAATCTGATTTTTAGTAGAAGGATGATTAAGGAAAATCAGTGAATTATGTAATTATGAGATTTTTCCTATTTAAGGGAAAATCAACCTAATCACACCCTTAAGATTTTAATCTGATTTTTCACCTCCAAAATTCGAGTTGCTGTGTGTAAGAGAAATAGGAAGAGGCTGAGATACTTTCATCGATATCTAAGTCAATTCTAAACCGTTTTCGATTTCGAGAGAAGCATCGAATCGTCATAAGGAGGCGTCGTTCTGTGAGCGAGAAAGTTGGAGCTTTTCTCAAGGTATGAAACTCGAATTACCTCTTTGTTTTGATGAGTTTTGATGGATCAAAACTCATACCTTTAAATAGTTTAATCGTTTGGAATCGTGTGATCGATTTGTGATGCAAATTCGGATTGATCATATAGGTTTGTTGCAGAAAAGAGATCGTTTTGCTGCTGTCTTTTCTGAGCTTTGGATTTTGGAATAGCTTGCTTAAGGTAAGAAGCTCTTCCTACAATCTAATTATGGTTGAGAGTAGTTAGATCACGTTTTTGAAGCGTTTTCATACCAAGAATTTACCTAGATGTTGATTATGGATTAAGGGTGTTAGGACATAAGAAAGTTTTGATTTTCATGTTGTTTTTCTGCTGCTATTTTTACGAGTTATGTGGTTTGGAATAGCTTGCTAAAGGTAAGAGGATCTTCCTACAAGTTAATTTATGGGTTATTAGGTTTTATGTTAAGGTTTGATATGATTTTATGTTAGAAATCATACCTTCGTGTTGCCTAAGGATTTAGGGTTGTAATGGTAGATAAAATTCATCTTTTACGCTATTTTTAAGTATTTTGATGTTGAACATGTTTGGATTGGTGTAGAGATCGAAAAAGTGCATAAAAGTGTGTTTTAGGGTGTTTGGTGCGCTCAATAATGCGCACATTGATTAGCGATGTGCACACATCATTGAAAGCATAATGTTATTGTAGATGGACAGATTGAGGTGTGCGCACATTCCCTGGAATGTGCACACACCGCCGGGCTGAATGTAAAATTTCGCCCAATGTGCACACATTCCCCTGGAGTGTGCGCACATTGTCCCTGTTTTTGATAAATAAGCTATTTTAAGCTATGTTTTGAATTTTAAACCTTGATTCATTATCAAATAACATTAATTAAATATGAACAAGCCCCGATTGAGTTTCCGATTCGTTCAGTTAAAACACCGAATGTACTCTTAAAGGGAGTTGAAGTTCGGATCCGTCGGAAGGGCATGAAATGGCTTGTGCTTTGATGAACTAGAGTTCATCAATATACATGTAATTGTTAAGATGTGATGTCTAGTTTGTCTAAGTGAGGGAGTAAGTCGTTAAGGTGAGTTTTATTACGAAAACACTTAGGTGGTTAGTTAATTCACACTAATAAATACATATGTGTAGATAAAAGCTAAAACGTCATTTATTCTCGGTTGAAGACACTATTTCATATCGGCGATGTGATACGTTCACAAAAGGTGAACAACGCTCTCGGCTTTAAGCAATTTGAATGGGTAGTGGAGGAAATTCATCGGACGTATCACGCATACCGGGGAGACCCCGGAGCTAATCGGTGCTAATCACCGTTAGTTAGCAAGTATATCTTCAGGCTGATGAACGCCATGCACAGTGTCCTTGAGTAATGATGTAACGGAGATAAGCTAAGTTAGAAACGTTTAGTCACGACGTGTCGATGGGCATGAAGTGAACCCTAAATTGAGTCGGTCTCACTAAGATAATATCTTTAATAATAACCTTAATTAAATTGTAGCTTCTACTTCTTACTTTGTACAAATGTACTTACCTCAAATGCATGTTTATTTATGTGTTTGGGGGAGAGAAGACGAACAGGTTAATGAAGATTTCGAGGAGGACTTTGATGACGACGTTTGAGGACGCCGGAGTTGAAGACCATGTTTATTATTCTTTTATTTACGTATATTTTCCCAGTTCTGGATTATTGTTGGAACTTGTAGTTTCCTTTTAGTTTTTGAGATTCGTACTTTTGGATTCGGTTGGTTTCCGATGTAATAAGTATTACATTCTATTCTATCTTTAGTACTTCTATTCTTGTTTATTTGAAAAAAAAAGATTGCCCGAGTCTTTTAGCTTCCGTTTGCTTTAATTTGATACGAGGTAGTAGAGGCTTACGTGTAAAATGAATTTAATTTATTTTATACGTGCCGAACGTTCCTTTTCCGGATAAGGACTCGGTGTCCGGGAACGGGGCGTTACAGTTGGTATCAGAGACATAGCGTTCCTTGCTTTACTAGGCTTATTTTCCTTAAGATAAGTTCTTAGACCACTTAGTCACATTCTGATCTCCCTTGTTCTCTCAGAATGGTAGTAACCCGAAGAGGTGTTTTTGGAGTTGGGAGTTCTAGAGTTGTACCAGAGGCTAGACAGAATCTGAATGAAGCAACGGTTGTTGGAAGAGTGAAGAGTTGATCAGCTAAGACTTCATTAGAATCAGGAACTACCTCAGAATGTTGGTTCTCTTGTACAAAAGGATGTTACCTTTGTGGAGATAAAGGACATATTGCAAAAGTTGGTCCTATAAGAGGTATTTGAAGGAATCAAGGAAAACCATTGAAGAAGTGAAAGTTAACCAACAAAGGTGTTTTCTTTGGACGCAGTCATACCGAGCATCTTTTAGTTTGTTTATTTACCTTAAGTACTTTATGACATGAATCAATTCACGTTGAGAAAGTGCAAAAGTTAATGAACCGACTTTTAGATACGTCAGTAATGGACAACTTAGCTATACTAACTATCAATAGCATAAGAGGTTAAAAGTTTTGGTACTAAGAAAGATAGCTAAGTAAGATAAGCTTACCTTTCAACCAATAGGCAATCTTGCGGACACCATCCGGGTAAGTATCTATAGAGGGTTGTTCGTTGGTTAGAATTTGGTTTCAGCGGTCAAGAGTTGGTTTTGGGTTTGGAAAGTTGTAGATCTTCGGTTCTTGGGTTGGTTAGATCAAGTGGTTGTTGAAGATTCAAGTTTGATCAAGTGAAGCTTCTGTTTGAGTGAGAGATGAAGAGAGAATGTGCTAAGGAACTTAAATGGTGTGTTTATAATGAAGGGTGTTAAAGTTTTAGAAAGTGACAAAATATGGTTAATTCTTTGGGTCCAGTGCAAAGGAGTAATCACCACCAACTAAAGTAACAGGGGAAGTGGAATATGGAATGGTTAGTGAGTTGTCAGAATTTTACAGCCTATACGGAAAGGAATATGAGTATTATATAAAGAGAAAATGTTTAGATAATGGAGTTTTCCAGGTGGTGTTAAAATTTTGGAAATTTTGGACTAGAGGAAGTTGGTCAAAACCAAGTCTCCTTGCGGTGTGCATGAGCTGTCAGAATTTCCAGATTTTTACCCCTGAGTTGAGTTGCAGATTGTGAATAAACGGAAAAAAATTTAGACATGGTTCCAAGACAAGATTCATAGACAGAAGAGTCCTCTGCAACATGTCAAAAATTCAGGTCATTTGAAGATGTTTAGCCTATTAAGAACAGAAGAATAAGTGAAGGTGTCACTGCAGAATTTCTGGACAGAGTGTCTGATAGTAAAGTGGACTTTCTGAACAAACCGTGTGGATTATGAAGTTGATGCGATTATTGCGAAGAGAGGAATTGTAGATAATACTTATAGAGATAATGTTTACAGGCCTAGTAAGAAGCGTCACCCTATAATTTCAGCAGTTAAGGCTATAAGAGCTTGTCAGAAAGGTTGTGAAGGCTACTTGTTGTACGTAGTGGACGTGGAACAAGTGAAGCCTGAGTTAGAGGAAACCCCTGTAGTAAATGAGTATCTGAAGTGTTTCGGAAGAGTTACCGGAAACATTCGGATAGAGAGATTGAATTTGAGATCAAGTTGGTACCGGAGGCGGCACCGATTGCTAAGGCACCCTATAGAATGGCACGGTTGAATTGAAAGAGTTGAAAGCTCAACTTAAGGATATGCTTGAGAGAAATATAATTCAGCCTAGTACTTCGCCTTGGGAGCCCGGTGTTGTTCGTTAAAAAGAAAGATGGTAGCATGAGGATGTGTATAGACTACAAAGCGTTGAATAACCTCACCATCAAGAATAAATACCCTTTGCCAAGGATTGATGATTTGTTTAATTAGTTGCAAGGCAGGAGAGTGTTTTCTAAGATTGATCTTAGGTCAGGGTATCATCAGTTGAAGATCAAGGTAGCGGATATACCGAAGACGGCTTTTAGCACAAGGTATGGACATTATGAGTTCTTAGTCATGCCTTTTGGACTCACTAATGCTCCATCCGCATTTATGGATTTAATGCAGCGTATTTTCATGCCTTACTTGGATAAGTTTGTGATAGTGTTCATAGATGACATCCTTGTATACTCTAAGGATGAGACGGAACATGAAGAACACTTAAGGATAGTGTTGGATACTTTAAAGAAGAACCGGTTGTATGCTAAGTTCTCAAAGTGCGACTTTTGGTTGGATCAAGTTAGTTTCTTGGGTCATGTCATTTCTGGAGATGGCATTAAGATTGATCCTGCAAAGATTGAACCAGTTGAGAAGTGGTCCAGACCGACTACAGTTTCAGAGGTTAGAAGTTTTCTCGGTTTGGCTGGCTATTATAGGAAGTTTGTACAAGGCTTCTCAAAGATAGCTACACCACTTACCCGGCTCACTCAAAAGGATGTAAAGTTCGAGTGGACCAAAGTGAGTGTGAAGAGGATTTTGAAGCGTTGAAAAGAGGTTGACTACATTTTCAGATTTTGGCGATTCGGAGATCTTTGATAATTATGACATTTATACAGATGCTTATGGACAGGGTTTAGGTTGTGTGTTGATGCAAGGAGGGAAAGTAATTGCTTATGTATCTAGACAGTTGAAGGTGCATGAGAATAATTACCCAACCCACGACTTGGAGTTAGCAGCGGTTGTGTTTGCCTTAAAGATTTGGAGGCACTACTTGTATGGAGTTAAGGCTAGGATCTTCACCGATCACAAGAGCTTGAAGTATTTCTATACCCAAGAAAATCTGAATATGAGACAAAGGAGATGGTTAGAGTTTGTTAAGGATTATGACTTAGACATTCAGTATCATCCGGGTAAAGTAAACGTAGTGTGATGCTTTGAGTAGGAAACCGCTTTTTGCAATTTCAAGTGTTGAAGATGTGGTAGAGAGGTTAGATGGGCTGCAAATCCGAATTTTGATCAGTTGAAGAACGGCGAGTTTGTGGCACCATTGTTAGCAAGGTGCGAGTTGATGGAGGTATTCGGGAAAAGCAAGGCGAAGACCAGTCTTAGTTGATTTGAAGCGAGTTGCAAGAGAAAAGCCTACAGATTGGTTATGTGCTAGATAAAAATGGAAATCTTTAGTACCGGGATCGTTTGTGTGTGCCTAATGTGGGTGATTTAAGACGGAGAGTCATGGAAGAGGCACATAGGATCTCCTTTGCGATTCATCCGGGAGCTACTAAAATGTCAGAGAGACTTGAAGGAAAGGTTTTGGTGGCCTCGATGAAACGGAGATAGCCAAGTTCGTCGCAGTGTGATACTTGCCGAGAAGGTTAAAGTAGAACATAGAAGGCCGGGAGGAATGCTTAAGCCATTGGATATCCCGGAATGGAAATGGGATAAGATCACTATGGACTTCATCACCGGTTTACCTAAGGCGAGGCGGTCGAGGATGCGATTTGGGTGATTGTGGATAGATTGACAAAATCCTCTCATTTCTTACCATATAAGGTTGATATATCCTTGAAGAAGATGATGACACTATACTTGGATAATATAGTGAAGTTACACAGAGTACCTATCTCGATAGTTTCGGATCGTGATTCGAGGTTCGTCAGTCGGTTTTGGAGAAGTTTACAAGTAGCTTTTGGAACCAAGTTGGATTTGAGTACGGCCTTTCATCCTCAGACAGATGGACAATCTGAGAGAATCATCCAAACACTCAAAGATATGTTGAGAGCTTGTATTTTGGAAGTAGGCGGATCATGGGATGATTACTTACCGGTAGCGGAGTTTGCCTACAACAACAGTTATCATGCAAGTATAGGCATGCCACCGTTTGAAGCTTTGTGTGGAAGAAGATGTAGAACGCCGCTATTTTGGTATGAAGTCGGGGAAAGACAAATCATTGGGTCGGAATTGGTTGAGAAAGCCAAAGAAAGAGTTCAGTTGGTTAAGAAGAATCTGAAGGCAGCACAAGATAGACAGAAGAGTTGGGCAGATGTTAGAAGAAGACCTCTTGAGTTTGAAGTTTGTGAAAGAGTGTATCTTCGAGCTTCACCAATGAAGGGAGTGAAACATTTTGGACCAAAGGGAAAGCTAAGCCCAATGTAAATTGGACCTTTTGAGATTCTGGAAAGAATTGGACCGTTGGCTTACAAGCTTAAGTTACCGGAATCAATGTCAAGAGTCCACAACGTGTTTCATGTTTCGATGTAGAAGAAGTGCTTGACCAAGACGGATGTTGAGACTACGGTTGATCCGGAGATTCTTCAAGACAATCTTTCGTATGATGAGACACCGATCAGAATTTTGGACCGGTAGGAAAAGATGATTATGAGATGGATGATCCCTTTAGTTTTGGTGCAATGGAGCAATCATTTGTCGGATGAAGCTACTTGGGAAATTGAGGAAGAGATGATCAGTGAATTCCCAGATATTATGGACTTATCAGGTATGTTCTAGTTTCGAGGACGAAACTCCTTTAAGGGGGGAAGAATGTAATATTCCGATTTTCGGGAAAGGGCATACGTGTCATTTAGCGAAAACGAAATATTGGGTTCGGTTCCTTTTACTCGGAGTTTAAGTATTTATTATTTATGTATATATAATCTCGAAAATTATATGTATATTAAGGAAGGAAATCTGATTTTTAGTAGAAGGGTGATTAAGGAAAATCAGTGAATTATGTAATTATGGGATTTTTCCTATTTAAGGGAAAATCAACCTAATCACACCCTTAAGATTTTAATCTGATTTTTCACCTCCAAAATTCGAGTTGTTGTGTGTAAGAGAAATAGGAAGAGGCTGAGATACTTTCACCGATATCTAAGTCAATTCTAAACCGTTTTCGATTTGAGAGAAGCATCGAATCGTCATAAGGAGGCGTCGTTCTGTGAGCGTAAAGTTGGAGCTTTTCTCAAGGTATGAAACTCGAATTACCTGCTGTTTTGATGAGTTTTGATGGATCAAAACTCATACCTTTCGTAGTTTAATCGTTTGGAATCGTGTGATCGATTTGTGATGCAAATTCGGATTGATCATATAGGTTTGTTGCAGAAAAGAGATCGTTTTGCTGCTGTCTTTTCTGAGCTTTGGATTTTGGAATAGCTTGCTTAAGGTAAGAAGCTCTTCCTACAATCTAATTATGGTTGAGAGTAGTTAGATCACGTTTTTGAAGCGTTTTCATACCAAGAATTTACCTAGATGTTGATTATGGATTAAAGGGTGTTAGGACATAAGAAAGTTTTGATTTTCATGTTGTTTCTCTGCTATTTTTTCTGAGTTTTGTGGTTTGGAATAGCTTGCTAAAGGTAAGAGGATCTTCCTACAAGTTAATTTATGGGTTATTAGGTTTTATGTTAAGGTTTGATATGATTTTATGTTAGAAATCATACCTTCGTGTTGCCTAAGGATTTAGGGTTGTAATGGTAGATAAAATTCATCTTTTTCTGCTATTTTTCTGAGTATTTTGATGTTGAACATGTTTGGATTGGTGTAGAGATCGAAAAAGTGCATAAAAGTGTGTTTTAGGGTGTTTGGTGCGCTCAATGTGCGCACATTGATTAGCAGTGTGCGCACATTGCTGAAGCATAATGTTACTGTAGATGGACAGCTTCTGGAGTGTGCGCACATTCCCCTGGAATGTGCACACACTGGCCGGGCTGAATGTAAAATTTCGCCCAATGTGCACACATTCCCCTGGAGTGTGCGCACATTGTCCCTGTTTTTGATAAATAAGCTATTTTAAGCTATGTTTTGAATTTTAAACCTTGATTCATTATCAAATAACATTAATTAAATATGAACAAGCCCCGATTGAGTTTCCGATTCGTTCAGTTAAAACACCGAATGTACTCTTAAAGGGAGTTGAAGTTCGGATCCGTCGGAAGGGCATGAAACGGCTTGTGCTTTGATGAACTAGAGTTCATCAATGTCTGTGTAATTGTTAAGATGTGATGTCTAGCTGTCTAAGTGAGGGAGTAGAGTCGTTAAGGTGAGTTTTATTCTGAAAACACTTAGGTGGTTAGTTAATTCACACTAATAAATACATATGTGTAGATAAAAGCTAAAACGTCATTTATTCTCGGTTAGACACTATTTCATATCGGCGATGTGATACGTTCACAAAAGGTGAACAACGCTACTGGCTTTAAACAGCTGAATGGGTAGTGGAGGAAATTCATCGGACGTATACGCATACCGGGGAGACCCCGGAGCTAATCGGTGCTAATCACCGTTAGTTAGCAAGTATATCTTCAGGCTGATGAACGCCATGCACAGTGTCCTTGAGTAATGATGTAACGGAGATAAGCTAAGTTAGAAACGTTTAGTCACGACGTGTCGATGGGCATGAAGTGAACCCTAAATTGAGTCGGTCTCACTAAGATAATATCTTTAATAATAACCTTAATTAAATTGTAGTTTCTACTTCTTACTTTGTACAAATGTACTTACCTCAAATGCATGTTTATTTATGTGTTTGGGGAGAGAAAACGAAACGAGTTAGTGAAGATTTGAGGAGGACTTTGATGACGACGTTTGAGGGCGCTGAGTTGAAGACCATGTTTATTATTCTTTTATTTACGTATATTTTCCCGATTTCGGATTATTGTTGGAACTTGTAGTTTCCTTTTAGTTTTTGAGATTCGTACTTTTGGATTCGGTTGGTTTCGATGTAATAAGTATTACATTCTATTCTATCTTTAGTACTTCTATTCTTGTTTATTTGAAAAAAAAGATTGCCCGAGTCTTTTAAATTCCGTTTGCTTTAATTTGATCTGACGTTGTAGAGAACTACGTGTAAAATGAATTTAATTTATTTTATACGTGCTTTAACGCCTCCTTTCCGGATAAGGACTCGGTTCTGCAGGACGGGCGTTACAACTATATTTTTGATCCATAAATTTGTTCCAATAGGGTCATCGGAGCTTAAACTATATTTTTAACTACAAAATGTCATTTTTTTTAAACAAAAGTACATCGTTTTAATAATAAAAAAATTCTCCGGATCTCAGTAGGATTACGTAACCCCACCTAAAAGGTAGATCCGCCTCTGTTTATCGTAAAAAGGGTGTGAACTCAAACATTTAACTTAAATAGACAACCGAAGTCTTAAAATAATGTATGTAAATGTGCTTATCCAACCTTGTCATTATCATTATAATACATTTAAAACATAAACACATAAATCGAAGCAACAAAAAAAAGACTATAAAACAATGTAGTATCAAAACATATAAGCTACTCGCTCAAATATTATTTAATTGATCTCGAGCCGAACTCGAGCATTTCATCATGGTTAAAACCAAACTCGAACATTTGTATACTTGATTTGATATTTACAAAAGTTTTATTGATTTTTATTAAATTTATTATATGTCTATACTATATTCTTTTGTAAGAGTGTGAGCTTAAAAGTGCTCAAGATTCTATTAAGCATAATTGACCCAAACTCGCGCATCATTAAAACTTAACCGAGCCGATTTTAAGCAAACTTTCCCCTGATCGAATGAGATCAAGCCTAGTTCGAGTATCGGTGTTTTGAAAGGCTACTCAACTAAATACGTAAATATCTGATTCATTTCAGATCGTTTACACCCAACACCTTTTCTTGTTGTAGTTCTTTTTTGTTATACTAAAGAATTGAGGGTGAAAATTAATGAAAATGTATATTTGGCGTGTGAAAACACTATTAATTGATCTATCAATAATATCATTGAAATCTTTAATATCACGGCCGCCTAGAAATATAAGTTCGTTTAAAAATTTTACACGGATTAAAAAAGTGAATAAATATCATTAATTTTTAGAGGTAATGAGGGAGAAGAACATCAATATTTCATCAATTAGGTAGAAGAACAGTGTATTGAAACTTTTGCATAAATAACAAAACTTTATTTTATTTTATTTTATAATTTTCTGGACGCATTTTCTTAAAAAAATAAATTAAACAAATCAACACATTTTCTCTCTTATCCATATTTTCTAAACACTCATATCTATTAATCTAGAACTCCAAATTTGAAAATTCTTTCACCGAATTTTTTTTATTTTTTCATGCTCATTATTTTAAGACGACATTCAACATATTTCGACGTGGTTTCAGAGAATCCGCTGTCGAAATTCACTATTGTTCGAAATTCACTGTCGATATTTACTGATTTTCAATAGGGGAGATTCACTGAGTGAGTTTCGACAGTGAATCTCACAAAAAACGATGTAATTATATCGAACCAAGTCAAAAAACGAAGAGTATCCAAAAATAAAAAAATCAGTGAAATTTTTATCGCATTTGGAGATTTATATTAAAAGATACGAGGAATTGAAAATGAGTGAGGAAAAAAAATTGGAACAGCGCTTCCAGCAGCATCCGATTTTTTTTATTTTTTTAAGTTTTGTCCATTAGACTATAAAAATTACAATAGTTGGCATTCCCTCTATAAATAAGATGTGATTGTCTTGTTACTTGAAAATATTTCAAACTGTGTCATTATCCCTAATTCTTCATAATTTTTATAATAAAAATCTAAAATACTATTTGAGTCTCATTAATATAATAATTGTAAAATATGTGAATGTAAATATAATATTAGAGGTAAAATGAAAAAAAAATTATAATAAATGATTCATTAGTATTCTAAATAGATTTATATTTTGAGACAAATTGAAAAAGAAAGCAGATTGGAAGATGATACATCCACTACACATAGTGTGTAGTGGATGTATCACAACACAATCTTGGTCATTGATTTTATTGGGTAAATTTTAATTATTTAGGGATGTGGTAGTAATGTATTTACACTACACAATATGTGTAATACACATATCATTGTTGAAATAAATTTACCTGAGGCAGTACATGATGTAAAGTGAATGGTCAAAAATATTTAATGAAATGATGTAAAGTGATATTGACAAGACAGCTTTACTTTTTAAAAAGAAATCTCACGTACAAGGTGCATTGGTCAGGTGGTGAGTTAGATTATAACCTGGTATAGAGACCATTGTTCGAATATCGTTAGGGTAAAAAAATAAAAAATAATAAAAAGGAATCTCACGGTACGGATTTGAAGTCTCACCCGCCGCTGGCATTCTTTCCCCTCTTTTTCTTCTTCGCATACCATGGAGAAAGAGGGCTTTCCGGAGCGGCTGTTTACTTTATCCCTCACAGAGGAGGAGTCCGTGTCTTGTCTTTTGCCCGATCAGGCTTTGGATCAATCGAAGAGCGCGTGTGACAGAAGCGTGGTTTGCCGGTCCTACTCGTCGAGAGATGTGGGGGCGGCGGGGTTCAAGACTGCCATGGCTAGGTCCTGGAGAACGGACGGTTTCACGGCGACTAGGGTTGGCCGGAATTTGTTTCATTGTGTTTTTGATTTGCAGGAAGGACGCAAGTTTGCTTTAGAAGATGGGCCATGGTGCTTTGACGGTTATCTTTTGGTTGTCAAACCGTGGCGGCTGAATTAGGAAAAAGAGGAGGGATTTTTTTACGGTCAAGACTTTTGGGTCACGGTAGAGGACCTGCCGCTGCCGCTGTATACGCAGGAGGTGGGGCGGCGGCTTCTTGGTTATTTTGGCTGTGAGGTTGGTCAATTGAGGGAGGAGGTCAGTACGAGGCTTCGTTGTTTCAGATTCAGGTTCTTTGTCGTGGCTAGCAGGCCTCTCCGGCGGCTGGTGCGTTTGACAGGGGATGATGGAGAGGAAGTACGGGGGGCGGTACGGTATGAACGGCTTCCCTTTTTAAGCTTTCAGTGTGGCTGCTTAGACCACACATTGCGATTTTGTAAGCACACGAGAGGGGAGGTCCCTTTATCACAGCAACGCGAACTCCCTTATGGATGTCGGTTAGGAGCAACGAAGAGAACTCAGTTGGTGGAGGAGATATTGAATGCGGAGGATGTGGCGGGCATGGAGGTTCAGGAAGTGAATATTTTGCATTTGTTGGGAGGACCCGTGGCTGTGCAGGCGGGGGAGAGTGACCCAGCCCTGGGGCAGGTTGGTGATGGTTTAGTGCGGGTAGGTGGCGGAGCTGTGGATGGTGTTGTAGCTTCAGTTACGAAGCCGATTGATGGGGGACCCAGCCCGGTTGGGGGGTCTCGGAGCGTGGTGGGTTCGGGGAAGGGTTACCGGCGGTTGGAGAGATTGAATAATGTGGTGGTGGAAATGACTGATCCGGTGATGGTGGGCGGGAAGAGGAAAAATGTTGCGGAGGTAGAGGATGAGCCGGCGGGGAAAAAACAACTTACTGAATTACCATTGGTGGAGTCTGCCGAGGAGCAGGCCCACCGGGCACAATGAAACTCTTATGTTGAAACTGCCGGGGACTCGGCCAGCCCCGAGCAGTCAAAGCTTTGAAAGGTCTTGTAAATATTCATTTGCCGTCTATTTTATTTTTGTCCGAAACAAAATTGAGTAAAAATAGATTTGAATATGTGCGTTGTACTTTGGGTTTTTCTAGTGCTCTTGTTGTTGGTAGTGAGGGGGCTAGTGGAGGTTTGGCGTTACTTTGGAACGATGACACTGATGTTTTAATTACAACTTATAATAAAGGTCATATAGATGCTATCATTCGCACTGCCAACTCGCCACAGTGGCGGTTTACAGGGTTTTATAGGGACCTAGTTGTTGGGGAGCGGGAGCACTCGTGGGCTCTGTTACGCCGATTGCATGAACGCTTGACTTTGCCGTGGGTGGTTGCTGGCGATTTTAATGAGATATTGTTAAGCACGGAGCAGGATGGGCTAATGAGAGGCCTTATAGGCAAATGCGGGCTTTCAAAATGCTCTCTTAGATTGTGACTTGACCGATTTGGGGTTCACGGGCGCCGTTCACCTGGCGTAATGGGACCACTCGGGTTCGCTTAGGCCTGGGTGGCCAATTTGGAGTTGCGGACGTTATTTCCACAGCATAGGGTCTATCATTTGTCTAGTTCGAGGTTGGACCATGTGCCTATTTTACTCTCTACAGAGAATCCCTTTGCTCGTAGCAATGTCAGATGGGCCCCGATACCGCGCTTTGATCCTTTCTGGATATCTGATACTGAGTTTGAGGGATGCTTTCGGGATGCTTGGCAGGGAGAGGTTATTTCAGGGGGCTCTTCGCTAGAGAATCGAATTGTCCGTGTTCGCAGGGGTTTGAAGTCATGGAGTTCGCGATGGCATGGTCATTTGAGCAAGCGTGTGGCGGAAATGGAAGAAGAGCTGCGGCCTCAGCGAATCATCGACTATTCAATTCGGCGAGAGAAAGATCTCGCTTGGCCAGATTGATCATTGGCGACCATGGATGAAAAGTCTTGGAGGCAACGTGGTAGGCGGAGTGGTGGCCTCATGGATAGGAACACAACGTACTTTCACCATAAAGCCTCATCCAGGCGAGCTCGAAATACTATTCATCTTTTGTATGATAGTCAGGGGGTACCTGCGTGGAGCCTGTAGATTTGGAACGGGTTGCGATTAATTACTTTCGGAGATTTATTCTTCGAATGGGGCGATATTGATTTGGAAGAATTTGCAGTTTCGAGTTGGGTGTTAGTCGGCAAAGAGGCTCTGGCAATGGTGTTTACATCGCCAAGAGGTCTGGCTGCGTTGAAAGCGACTTCGGGCGGAAGTCACCGGGGCCGGATGAAATGCACGTTGTCTTCTTGCAGAAGTGTTGGGGTATTGTGGGTGAAGACATTTTTAAGGTCGTGTTAGGGGTCTTGAATGATGGGGTGGAGCTGGGACGGATGAATGAAACGTACATCTCGCTTATTCGAAGGTCGCCACACCCATCATGGACGGAGCTGCGTCGATCTCATTGTGTGCAACTCGCTTTATAAATTGATCTCGCGGGTGGTGGTTAATAGGCTAAAAGGGGTTATCAACGATGTTATCTCTGGGAATCAGAGTGCTTTTGTTTCGGGCCGCTTGATTACTGACAATGCGATTATTGCTTTTGAGGCTTTCCATTCCTTGAAGTCATGTGCGCATGGATGCCATAACCATGCGGCCCTGAAGTTAGATATGGCAAAAGCTTTTGATAGGGTTGAGTGGAGGTACCTTTGGGGAGTGTTGGAGCGTATGGGGTTTCCGCCGTCATTTGTGAGTCTCGTTAGTCGGTGCGTCTCCACCGCATCTTACCAGTCCTAATTAACGGGCGGCGGCGGAAGGATTATTCCAACACGTGGGATTCGGCCGGGGACCCCTTGTCGCCTTTTCTGCTCATTATCTGTGCGGAAGGGTTTACGACTTTAATAAATGATTATGTTAGTCGGGGTGCGCTGCGTGGCATCACTTTTGGGAGAGAGTCAGAGGTCTCTGTCTCACACCTACTTTTTGTGGATGACTGTATGCTCTTTTTCGAGGTTTTGGATGGGGCAGTAGAGACGCTTTTGGAACTGTTTGATAGGTACGGATCGCTTTCGTGTCAGGCAATTAATTTCCATAAGTCAAGCTTGTATTTTGCGGACATAATTCCGCTGGAGCGGCGTGAGCAGATTTCAGATTGGCTGTAGATTCCCCTTGGAGATGGATCGGGGAAGTATTTGGGCATGCCGTATCTCACAGGCCGGAATAAACGTCGGGTTTTTGGATATCTTAAGGATAAAATCTGGAAGAAGCTGTCAGGCTGGAAGGACAAGTTGCTATCTCCGGTGGGGAATGAGGTTTTTATCAAATCGGTCCTGCAGGCTATTCCCACTTTCATTATGCAATGCTTCAAGGTGCCTGTTACGCTGATTCGGGAAATTGAGAAGGCAATCAGAGGGTTTTTTTGGGGTGACATAGATAATAGAAAGAAGGTGCATTGGTAAAGTTGGGAGACCTGCTGCCTCCCCAAGAATCTGGGAGGGTTAGGGTTCCAGGATTTGGAGTGCTTTAATCTAGCCTTGCTAACTAAGCAGGCTTGGCGGCTCATGGTCACTCCGGTATCCCTTGCTGCACAAGTCTTACGGGCGAAGTACTATGGCGACGGCACTTTCTTATGGGCTCGTTTGGGTGCCCGACCTTCTTTTTTGTGGCGTAGTATCATGGAAGGGAGGGATTTAACGGTCAGCGGGATGCGATGGCGTGCAGGTGATGGGGAATCGGTGTTAATTTTTATGGATGCTTGGGCGGAGCGAGGCCCGTCGTTTGAATACCATTTGCTAGGCATGGGTTGGTTTTCACAACAAAGGTTTGAGAGCTCTTTCTCCCAATACACGAAGTTGGGATGTTAATCGAGTTAGGGGTTTATTCCGACCATGGGAAAGTGATACGATTACGCAACTACGGTTGCCCCCTGGCTCTCATTCGGATAGGCGGATCTGGCATTATGACCGAAAGAGAGTATATACAATGAGTCTCAGGTACTATCTAGCTCTTACATTGTACCGGCCTTCACTCTCGGCGCGCGACCATCCACTTCTGCGGGGAGGGATAAGGTGTGGCGATTGTGTTGGGCCTGCCCGGTCGACCACGTATTCATCATTTCTTGCGGTGCTGCGAGATTGTTTAGCTATTGGCCAAGGCTGATTGCTGCGTCGGCGAGATGGGGATGGACTTTGCCTGGCATGTGGAGGATCGGTAGAGACTCTCAAACACACTTTGTTTCAAAGGCGAGTTGGCGGTTCGGTCTGGAGAATCCCTTTTGGTCGTGTTAGGGCGTCTTGACTCATCTCTTCCTTTGGGAGCTCTTTCTTCGGATGGTGGAGGAGGTTGGGGTAGGTCGGTAGCTCAATTTGTCTGGTCACTATGGAGCATTTGGAAAGCTCGTTGTTCGGTTTTTTTTATGGTCGAGCGGTAAGGGTAGGGAGCAATCTGCGAGCGATCTTGATTCATGGCTAGGGAGTATGTCGAAGCTGTGACAGCCTTTCGAGTGTTACAGCCCCGGCAGCACTATGTGGATAAATGGATGAGACCGGTCGAGGGAGTGATCAAATGCAATGTAGATGCGTCGGTTACGGACCACGGGGCAAGGGTTGGTGTGTTGTTTCGTGACCACCAGGGTGCGGTTCAGGCGGCTTTTTCATATCATTTTGATCCAGTGCGGCGATGGAATTTATGGAGATGGCGGCGTTGATTTGGCTTTGATGGAGGCTGCTGCGCCGAGGATTTCTAACTTTGGTAGTGGAAAGTGGCGATCGCTTGGCATGTGTCCAACGGCTCAATCGAGAATGTTGAGGATATTTCGGCTCTTGGATGCCTTGCGCAGTGCCTCTCTAGGCGTAGTCTTTTTCATTCCGTTTCTTTTACTTTTATTCGCGTCACGGGAATGTCCTTGCGCATTCTTGGCGAGGCATCTTTTGTTGGCTCGGGTAGAGTTCATTGGGGTGTTGAGCCTCCGACGATGTTATTACCGCTTGTTTGGCGGATGCGATTTAATAAATTTGATAGTTTTCTAAAAAAAAAAAACAACACAATTTAATATTGTATTTAAAAGCGTGAGTTAAACCTAATATAATGTTTATTAAACTAAATCTACGATTCAATACAAAAGAATGAGAATGAAGAATAGGAAATAATTGCTGTGTAGGAAATAATTGTTGTGTAAGTGATGTGTGATGTGTGATGAAAGGTAAGACATGTTAATAGATCAAAACGAGATTCTTCAAATCAAAAGTTGTAATGTAAATTTAATTGTAATATTTGTTTTTCAATAAAAAAAATGTAATATTTGTTTTTCAATAAAAAAAATGTAATATTTGTTTTAATATGCATTATGCACATCCAAGATATTTTTTTGGTATACACATCCAAGATATTGTAATTTAAATAATAAAAAAAACACGAGATGCCTTGTGTGTGTGGTACCAACTGATCAATATACTACATAGTAAATAAAAAAATTCTTGTCTTCTACAGGAAGCCAATGTAGCATTTGATGGAATAAATTAAAAAATACCTGTGATTAATCGGAAATAGTTTTGATACGAACACAAGAGTTCAATTGAAACGAGTCACAATTAAAACTTGTAATTTCATCATTGATTATTATATATAATTAAATGATTATGATATAGGTCAATCATAATTTGGTGCAAATGTGTGGTATTCTTCGTTGTTGTTGTAGAAACGATTGTAATCGTGTTATTATTCAATCGAATGGACTTTAATAGAAATGTGAAGAATCACAATCGTTGTGTATATAACAAATGAAATAATGATCATCTGCAACGACGATCATTATAAGTCTGAATTGATTATGATGTAAATTCGATAGATCATTAGCCGTGACACAATGATTTTGACCTTAATTACTAAACAATTTTTAGAGATTCTCAATGCTATTCACACATCGACTATTTTACATGGTAGTCTTTATCTGATTGATCAACATTCTATTCGACCGTTGGATAAAGGAAGATGAATATTACTCTCCCGCTTTAATTATATGTCGTGTTTGAGAAAAACATACAGATTTTTAAGAAAATGGGTATTCAAAAAAAAAAATCAGAATGTGTAGTGTTGTAATGAATATAAAAGATTGATTGGTTGAATAGGCCTCTCAAAAAATCAGAATGTGTAGTGTTGTAATGAATATAAACCTCTCAAAATTGTCCTCAAGTCTTTGTGTCCTTCAAAAGGTAGGAAACTTCGTAGAAGGTGCAGATCCTGAAATTACAAGTATAGCCTTATAGCTCTAATTATAATACTATTTAATTTGACACAGAGACACTATATATATACGCATAGAATAGATATAGGCTCAACAATTGCATTCACTTCAAAACTACACTGGTCCCTTTCCTTCTCCTCTCTTCTTCTTTATGCCCCCCACTCACCCACCCACCCACCCACCCCACACACACCCCGAATTCAATCTTTTTCTTTGACATAGTATCATACATTCTATAGGATAAGCGGTTTAATTCTGTTTCCTTTTTCAATTTATACTGAGTATTGCTAGTGGATGGGAAGAATTGAAGGGAAGAAATGAAGAAGAAGGTGAGAATTTAAAGGGCTATATATATATATATATATATATATATATATATATATATGTTCATAACTTCTTCAAATGGTGTCAAAATCTTTGCTAAAAGCCAGTCTTTTTCAAGTGACACATACCATATCTGTGTTTTCATGTATTTTTCAATGTAAGATTTAAACATAATTTTTCACTCTTTCGCTTCTTTTTTAGTGCTCCATATGCTCACAAGTCACATTGCATCAAGTTTGAATGTTGAGGGTATAAAGGACTGAGCAAAATTATTATACAACAATTCTTACATTGTTATGCTAAATGACAGTTCGGCTCGGGTCGTCGTGCCCGCAGAATTGTTGTATCATAAAATTTCTTCCCTTTGGTGTCCGAGAGAATTGTTGTACATCACACCCTGAAATTTTTTACTCTCCGTTCACGTAAGAAACACCAATTATGTATGAGAAAAGAAAAGTATTTATGATGTATGTCGTTCGGTAGGACCACGGTTATACAACAATAGTCGTATTTTAAATTTTTTTTCTCCAACCGTTGATTTATGTGGATATTTCCCCCCTCCCTCATCCCATCACCCTCCGTCCCATCATTGGGTTTTTGTTTTTTTTTTTTGTAAAATCTTCTAACTTTTTTTTAATACTTTTTTTTAAACTTAATTTGTATTTTGGCTTTTCCATCGGTGGTTGTTTCAGATAGGGATCTAGCGCTTCTTGGTGCAATTGGAGAATATTTCACATTCGTGCATCACATCATTTGTATTTGACATATAAATCAGTGTGTAATGAAGAAGTGCATGCTTATGCTTGGTAAAAGATTGGTCGAATTTAACAATGTATGGCACTCGATTATTCATTCACAGAGTGTGGAGACTTTAGATTTCAGGTGGAGTGCCATGTTAACTGACTTTTCAAAATTCGCCAAAGCCACAACATACATTTGGAATACATGGTTATGTCCTTACAAGGAGCGGTTCATTGATGTGTATGTAAACAAAGTTATGCACCTCGGGAGCCATTCAAGTCAAATGTAACTTTCTAATATCCACTATTTATTCATTATCCTACACTATAGAATATTGCATGTATCATTCCTATTTAACACAATGTATGATTAAAATACAGGGTGGAGTCTGCGCATGCGAGACTCAAACGATACTTCGGGGATACTTCGGCATCGCTTTCAACATCCTTTCAAAAAATAAAAAAGATGTTGACTGCTCAATTTGGGGATATTCAAAGTTCAATCCAAAAATCTTTGAGTTTTCCACGACATCGACATGTACGTGACGCAATTTATAGTGAAATCAGATATTGCGTTTCATTAGAAGCAATGGACTTAATCGATAAACAGATAAAAGTTGCTGATAAACATTGTCTTTCCGAAGAAGATCTTTGCAATTGCAAGATCAAACTGACACACGGATTGCCGTGCGCTCACGATATTGCAATGTTTCGTCTTGCTGGCATGCCGATTCCGCAAAATTATATCCATATTCACTGGCGTACATTGTCCATGCGAGCCCCCGAGCGTACGGATGAGGGAGTACAACCCGACAAGGCAGCTCAGCTTATGGAAAGATTAAATGAAATGGAACCCGCTAGTCGAGATTCTATGATTGACAGGTTTTTCGATATGGCAGATCCATCTTGTTGTACAGTTCGACCCCAAAGATACAACACAAAACAAAAGGGTCGACCCACAAGAAGATATGAGCGAACATTGGCCGCAGCGCCTTTCTTTTCAATACTCACTTGAAGAAAAGAAGGTACCATATATTCGAATTATAGCGAGTAAAAAAGAAATGATCCCCTCATTTATGCATTTCCTAAACGCTATCAGCCTTATATTTCTCATTGTGTTGACGTCGAAGGCGACGGTCATTGTGGCTTCAGAGCAATAGCTGCGCAACTCCATGGTTCAGAACATGAATGGCGTCAAGTACGATTGATGCTTATTCAAGAGATTAAACAAAATATGGACTTGTATGAAAACCTTTCTCAGGAAATTAATTATGCATCAGGACTACTATCAAGACATAATTGATTCGCAGTACCCGCACCCAGGTATTATTGGATGGATGCTGCAACACTGGGGGTTGTTGTAGGTTCAGCGTACAACGTGGTACTGCATACATTCGATTCGGATGATACTCATTGTCATACTCACTTGCTGTTGAGATCCCCGCCAGTTCCATTTTCCCAGCGGCAACATATAGCTATCGGTCATGTTCAAGATAATCACTTCGTACAAGTTTTCTTGTACCCTGAATAACCTGTACCACCCATCATCATATGGCGTTTCTCAGGCGAATAAAGCCCATCAGACGAATGGGCTCGTGATTATCAAACACGTATTCAATTGTGGTATGATGTAATGGGGATAGATCAACCCGGAACATTTTGAATTTATGCATGGTTTTGATGATTAATTTATGCGTTTATCTATTATTTCTATGTACATAATTTTAATTAAACGAAGTTTGATTTTAATTTATTTTTATTGAGTGTTCAGAGAAACATAAAATAACTTTGACGGATTCAACATACATGACTCAAGCATATGAACTTAAAAAAGATATATATCATATACTTGTAAGAGAATGAAGGATAACCGATAAAAAAAATAAATGACAAAAATAATATTAATAAAGAGGATTATATTGGATCCGATAAAATTATTTTTAATACAACATTTCATATTCAATATTGAACTCATTTGATAGATTAAATTGAATAGATTTCAAAAACATATAATTTATTAAAAAATAATTTATGAAAAAAAAGTTACAAGCAAAAAATTTAAAACAAAGAATGTGTATAGATTGATAAAAAAAAGAAAAAAAGAATTGGGGAGGGTGATGGAATGGGGGAACGGATCCCCTACGATCTGGCACGTGGTGAGAGTCTGAGTCTTTGTCTTATTTATTTCCGTCCAAATTTTTGCAGGATCCGTTGAAATTTGGACGGTTCCGTCGATTTTTTTTTTAATTTTAATTTGCTTCACTCCGTTGAAATTTGGACGGAAATGGTGTGACAACACTGCAGACTGATACGCAGATCAGAGGATCCGCGTCCGATGGGATGGGGTGGATTACTAATCGCCCCCCGTCCTTGTCAGACCCTCCCCAAAAAAGGTTATGTTGTTATTTTAAAATTGAAAATTTTGTATAAATTTTTGACACCCATTTATTTTGTATAAATTTTATGTTATTGAAATCTAGTCAAATAAATCAATAAAACAAGCGTACTATTGACGGTGACATGATTTATTAATTTTAGCATCACATTTCCCTTCATTTTTTTTTTATTTATAAAATCTTCATTTTTATTCCTTATCACTCTTTCCAGAAATCTCTCAACATTCCACGGCATCGACATTTACGTGAAGCCATTTATAGTGAAATCAGATATCGCATTTCATTAGATGCAATAGAGTTGATCGATAAGAAGATAAAACGTGCTGATAACCTCAACGAAGGAGACAGTTGCAGTTGTAAGATCAAATTGGCACACGGATTGCCATGCGCTCATGATATTGTACTGTATCGTGTTGCGGGCATGCCAATTCCGCAAAATGCTATCCACATTCACTGTAGTACGTTGTCCATGTGAGCCCCCGAGCATACTGAAGAGGGAGTACGACCCGACAGGGCAGCTCAGCTTATTGAAAGATTAAATGAAATGGATCCCTCTAATCGAGAGTCTATGATTGTCAGATTTTTCGATACGGCGGATCCAACTCGTTGCACAATTCGACCCCCAGCATACAACACAGAACAAAAGGGTCGACCTACAAGAAGAGATGAGCAAAACAACGGCCGCAAACCTTTCTTCTCAGTATCCACTTCAGAATATGAGGCTCCACCTATAATTCCAAAATCGCAAGGGAGAAGTAGGAGGGATCACCTCGTTAATGAATTTCCTCAGAAGAATCAACGTTTTATTTCCAACTGTGTTGACGTCTGAGCCGATGGTCATTGTGGATTCAGAGCGATAACTGTGCAACTCCATGAATCAAAGATGAATGGGCACAAGTCTGACCGAACTTATTCAAGAAATTACACTAAATTGGGCCATGTATGATAACCTTTATCTTCAACATGGTCGGGCATCACTTGTACTAGAAAGACTTAATTGTTTCGAACAAACTGCACCATATAGTCATTGGATGGATGGTATACCAATGGGGGTTGTTATAGCTTCAGCGTACAACATTGTACTGCATACATTCAATAGGGATGTTAAGCGTTGTAATACTCACTTGCCGTTCGGATCCCTGCCGGTTCCATTTGCCTAGGGCAAACATATAGCTATCGGTCGTGTTCATGGCAATCACTTCGTGCAAGTTTTCTTATACCCTCATTACCCCGTACCACCCATCATCAAGTGGAAATCATCAGGCGAATTAAACGAATGGGCTCATCATTATCAAGCACGTATTCAGTTATGGTACGATGTAATGGAGAGATCAACATGAAGTAGGATTTGGAGAAAATCTAGACTAATTTTATGTCTTTATTTATGTTCATTTATTATTTCTATGTACCTAATAATAATTAAATAAATTTTGATTTTAATTTATTTTTATTGAGTGTTCAGAGAAACATAAAATAAATTAAAAAATGATATATCATACACTTGTTAAAAAACTTTCCACTGAGTAAAGCAGATTCTGCAGCATTTAACTGAGCCGAATTCAGATTAGTCGAGCGAATTGGGTTAGGATACTGAGAACTTTAAGCGAAAAAAAAAAAAAAACCGAAGGACAACCGATAAAAAAAAAGAAGGACAGAAAAATATTAATAAAGAGAATTATAATGGGTCCGATAAAATCATTTTTTAATACATCATTCCGTATTCAATATTGGGCTTATTTGATAGGTTTCATTGAACAGATTTCAAAAACATATAATTTATTGAAAAATAAATTATCAAAAAAAAAAAAAAGGTTATAAAGGTTTGAAATATTACAAGGAAAAAAAATTGGAAAGAAATTTGGGGAGGGGTGACATGATGGGGGGTGCGATTAGTAGTTCTCACCGTTAATTAATGCATATAATATTCGGTTTTCTTCGTATTGAGTTTATTCATTACTTATAATAAATGTCATTATATTAAATTATTACATATTCATAGATTATTGATTAATAAATAGTATATAGATTAAACGAATGATTGTTTATGTTGGTTACAATATGCATCGACATTATAACACCATGTCAGTTTTCTTCATAAAGTTTACCATTATTGTTCGTACTATAAACGCATTAACAAAATATCACTGGATAGTCATTTAATCTATTCATTTTCAATATATGTGTTTTTATTGTTGCATGTTCATGTAACGCCCTTGTCTCGGATATCGAGTCGCTTATCCTAAAACGGGGCGTTCGACACGTAACATTTGTGAGTAAACTCTAAATCCTATGTAAGCCTCATGTATGTCGTATCGAAAACGTGGAGACTCGGGAAGCTAACACTCAATACTTTCCATTAATAACCCCAACTGATTACAACTTTTGTCAAACTAAAACACAAATGAACACTAACATTCATTACAACCCAACTTGTCTGAAAAGAGGAAACCAGTGGAAATCAACGAACTCCATGGCTTCTTTCCTAAACATGCTTTCCCATCATCCAACTCGTTTTTAACCAGCATTTTTTCTTATGCCAAATAAAAGGAATGAGCACCAGTTGTATGCTTAGTAAGGATAAAGAAGATCAAAAGAGAGATTCATGCATGTCGGATGCCGGGAGACATGACATGAATCTACTTCATCCAGTTTACAAAACATCTTTCATCTTTAGCCATTACTTGCAACACTTTAGAAACTACTTTTAATACATTACGTGAAACATAAGAACATTCACTTGGAAACCAATTTTAATCCATGCATAGAAACCATGTCTATTAACAACATTCGATTCATCTTGCACGTACTTGTTCGTTACATTACCTAATTGATCAAACTTGCGTAAGCTATCTACCAACTCATACTTTACTTGCCTATTAAACATAACATGTATGTGTCTTGTGTTGGAAAGGTGTCATAAACCCAATCGGGTTGGACCGGATCCGACCGGGTCGGGTCATTTACAGTCTATTTAGTTCATGTAATAACTTTATTATGATTAATAAAAACACTTATGTTATTATATATTGTTTATCTTCATGTTGTTTGTTGTATATATATAGTAACATCCCTAGTATCAATCTGTGATAGAGAAACCATGATAGAGATTATGGTTGATGAGATCTCTAATCACTGTAACAAGTTTGGTACTTAAATTTCTCTAGTCCTATGTACTATCAAATGATACATTGATAGTATAATCAGACTAGCACGTATTGGATGTCTTCTATCTTATAGAAGGTAGGGATAGATCTCGTCTATCGAAGTGTAGAGACACTTGGACCATGTGCGTGGGCGTGTATTAGAGAATGCGTGACGTTAGATCGACCCACTTACATTAAGTGTCACACTATGTGGCGGTTGTGTAATTATCCTTTTGACCGAGTCTTCATGGCATCACGGTGTGGATTGCCATGCTTTGACAATATTGAGATTTCCCCTAGCCATGGGGCGATTATGCGGTAGTGATTGTGTATGATATTGAAGCATGCGGAGTATACATGATAGGTCGTCCGGGAATCGCGTATCCTATGATTGGGATCGAATATCCGAAATGGCCTTCTTATAAGGAATGTCTAGCTCTCGAGAATCTTTGCAAAGTGGGAGTAAATGTGTTATCCCGAGAGAGCTTGATGTCCAGATTATAAGATACGATCGTATGGATATTATTACAGCGATATGATTGTAAGTTACACGGTAATTGCTTCACATGAAAGGTAGTAGTCATTGCTTTTGACTCTTCTAATGATTGGGGGTAACGGTGTGTTGCTAGACGCTATCCCGTGATCGTTATGTATGAAGGGCATTTTAGTAAATTGCACTTTGGCCAACATATTCGGAAGCCTATCGGGTCACACACATATGAACATCGAGTCGGATTAAAATACGGTTATAGTTGATAACCAAATAAGGAAACTTTATCTCTAGACTATAAAGGTTATAGTGGTAATTTAATATGGTGGTATTTATTTATTATGAATAAATAAAATACAAGATATTAATTATATATACAAATTATATTAATTAAAGAATATTCCGGAAGTCAATTAGTTGACTAGCGGGGCGCCACTTTTAAGTGTATAAGATACACTTGGAATGTGCACTTTAATTAATAAGATTACCATAATATTAATATGAGATATTAATTGATTTTGGAAAAATAGATTTATGGTAATAAGATAATTATAATCAATATAAGATATTGGCAAAATTAATTATAATAAAAGAGATAAATCATTCTAATTGATTTTTCTTATTTTATTGGGAAAATGTTTTCTTCTCCTCCACACTCTATGGGGCACCACCTACACTATAAATAAGAGGTGGGTGTCAAGCTCTTTTGTACATCACAATTACAAGAGCTCATAGTTTTTGTGTAAAATAGAGAGCAACCTATAGTGAGTTTGTGAGGGAGGAAAAAGACCGGTCTAGCAACCGGAGTTTTCCAATAGCAATCCAAGGAGGATTCCAGCGAAGAGTTCGTGTGGATTAGCGATAGAGGCCGGACGCGTGGACGGCTTGCGCACTGTACTACTCTCCGTTGACGGTCAGCGACGATCTTATAGATCTTCTAAGGTATAACCGTCAAACTACTTAACGTGTTAATTGCGTTAAACGAAGAACGATCTAAAAAAGGAAATCAAAATTTTAAATTCCGCTGCGTTAAACTAGTAATTTCCTAACATCTTGTCTATCTTGTCTATGTCTCTTACTTACTTAACATGTCTCTGTATTCTTGTATTGACTGTTCTATTTATGTTCCTTACTGACTTGACTTGGACTTGGTGCAACACGGATAATATGACTAGCATACATCCAACGTGGGCCTGGGTCACGGTACTCTTGTAATACATATTCTTGAGAACGACATGCGTAATACAACTAGTCATACATCCGACATTGTCCTACGTTCATTACCATGGTACTCTGCTCAGTACGTCGCAAGGTCTCTAACTATAAACAAATAAGAGCACATAAAGCACAAGAATTCAACAATAAAGTTCATATCTAACATACGTGAGCATTCAAAGGCCGTACCAACACCGAACTCACATCCTACCTCCACTACTGGTAACTTGAAACGCATAAAACATAAAAGTAACAAGAAAGCATAATAACTTTCTTAATACATCGTTTGGAAAATACCCGGAAACACATAATTATGTCTACTTTCGTGCAACTTAACAAAAACAATATTAAAAAACTCAAAGGCATAATATTTAAACTAAAAACGGAACATTTTGATAAAAAGAACTACTTACCTTAAAGACGAGCCGAACAACAAATACTCTTGCAAATCTTACGTGCATCTATCAACCAACAACAATTCTAACAACGATTCTCCCTTTTTCGTTCATCCGTCAATTCCGAATAAACCTTAATGATTAAAACACAATCTTTAACCTTAAATCTAAAATTAAAACTCTTAAAAGACAATAAATATAATAACTTAAACTTACCCGTAAATCATTCATGGAACGGATTGAAAATCGGTGTTCTGGATTGTGTCTGTTTCCTTATATTATCCGAACGCGTTATCATGTTCTCCTCTTTTATATTGTACCATGCCGTCTGCTATCCTTATATCCCTAATAAATAATGGCAGACCTCATTGATTGCCTTAAACACCTTATACATATTCAAAAGGAATTTTTATATCATACCTTAAGCACAAATCCTAAATTGACCAATCCTGATCCCTTCGGCCGAACTCCCTGCTCCCAGGCTTTATTCTTTTGGGAAATGGTCCAAAAGGACACAAAATAGACTTAATTAGCCAAATAGGGCACTAAGAAAACTTATTTGGTTATAAGGACACAAATTAGATAGATAGACCCAAATACCCTGAAAAAGTCTTTTTTTTTTAAAACCAATGTATTGACCATCACGATACAATGACCATCCCGATGCATTGACCACCGCGATGCATTGATCATCCCGATGCATCGACCACAGCAACGCACGACGCATTGACCACCGCGACGTACGACGCATTGACCACCGCGATACAGTGGTCATCCCGATGCATTGACCACCCCGATGCATTGATCACCGCGGTGCAGTGACCACCACGATGCAGAGACATCACGATGAAGTGACACCGTGATGCAGAGACACCGTGATGCAGAGACAGAATGATGCAGAGACACCGCAATGCAGAGACATCACGATGGTATAACATTTGATGATGCAGAGACACCGTGATGTAGAGACACTGCGATGCAGAGACACCTCGATGCAGAGACACCACGATGCAATGACCACCCCCAATGCACAGACTCCGCGATGCAGAGACATCACGAAGGTATAACATTTGATGATGCAAAGACACTGTGATGAAGTGGCAACGCGATGTAGAGACCACCGCGATGCACTGGCAACCGCGATGCAGTGACCACCGTGATGCAGTGACACTCCCGATGCAGAGACGCCGCGATGTAGAGACGCCTCGATGAAGTGATACCGCGATACATTGACCACCCCAGATCCATTGACCACCTCAATGCAATGGCCACCTCCGATGCAGAGACACCCTTATGCAGTGACCACCTCCGATGCAGAGACAACGCGATGCAGTGACCACCCCCGATGCAGTGACCACCCCCGATGCAGAGACACCGCGATGAAGTGACACCGCGATGAAGTGACCACCCCTGATGCAGAGACGCCGTGATGTAGAGACGCCGCGATGCATTCACCACTGCGATGCAGTGACCACCCCATTGCAGAGACACCGCGGTGCAGAGACACCACGATGCAGAGACGCCACGATGCAGAGACACCGCGATGCACTAACAATCGCAATGCAGTGACCACTGTGATGCAGGGACCATCCCGATGCAGTGACCACCTCCGATGCAGTGACATTTGATTTTGCGCATACAACTTTATTTCTGAAAATCAAAATTTTCTTCATAAAATCGACGCGATGCAGTGACATATGAAGATGAAGTGACATGTGATTGATGCATTGACATTTGACGATGAAGTGACATGTGAATTAGGGTTGTAAGTGCGCCGAGCTACTCGTACTCGACTCGCAAGAGAGTTTGACTCAATTCGGTTTTTTTCGAGTTCGAGCTCGAGTCGAGCTACTAGAATAATTAACCGAGCAGATCTCGAGTTTTAAAATATAGTAATCTAGTACCTCACGGGAAAATTGAGCTTCTTTTAATAATTATTTAAAAAATTATATTTATTAAATTTATAATAAAATATTGTTTTTTGTAATTCAAAAAGTATTAGACGAGTCGGGCTCAATCTTGTTATATTTTATTAAAAATTAAATGAATTCTAAGAAAATAATCAAACTTACGAGCCGAGTCGAGATATATCGGGTACTTAGCGAGTCGAGTTCGATCTTGCATTTTTTACTTTTTTAGTCGAGTTCGAACGCTAGGGTGTATCGACTCCACTCAACTCGATTACACCCCTAATGTGAATGATACTACACTTATTTTATAAAGTTATCAAATTTGTGTATCAAATTGTATATGCAGTAACATCAATGTCACTACATCAATTCTTTAATGAAGTGACAATGCAGTCCTAGCAGGCAAAAAGTACAACAGAGTTCAACATGTGCATCATTCCCTTATAATAATAACATATCAATATAAGCAAAGTGTATTAACTTTCCATGGGAAAGATAAATGATCTTCCTCATCACCATAATAACATATCATAGCAAAGTGTATCAATTCCAGAAGACAAACTATAGCAGAATATCTCAAAAAGTAAATGGTGAGAACCATAATTTCTCACCATTAATTTCAACAAACACAGAAGTCTAGTCAAAACACAAAAAAGTACAAAAATAGTAAGAAAGAACTTTCTCGGCAAATTAAGCTTTTTCATGTGCCTTGTCATTGCAAATTCACCTTCTTCCTGTGCTGATCTTGCAAGGCCAATGTTAACGATTTTGGCTCTCAAGGAAAGAAATACCTAAGAGACATTGCTACTAGTCTAGGCCTGTTTGCTGTAAATCTAAAGCAATTCTAGCACAAACCCACAAGGACAAATGCAGCAAGGGTGCACAAAACATTCAAAAGTTGAATCTTTACCCAAGTAATTAAGTATCAAAAGGAAGGCATACCTGCTGTTGATTACATCAATCTCATGTAAAGTCACACAAGGCACAATATCTTTCCTCTTGTGCAATTCCCCTTCCGGGGCATTGAACAAACTTTGTTTGTGGACCCATAGCATCGTAATCCCTAGACCGCGAAAACGACCTACCTAGCTTCGTAATCTTACCACAAGCTTTATCAATAGCAATAATTACGGGTGAACAAAAAAACCGGAAACCAAACCAACCGGTCGAACCAAACCGGTCCAAACTGAAAATATGTAAACCATGGTTTGTTGGTTGGTTTTTTTTATTGCAAAAAACCAAACCGTGAAAAACAATTTGGTTTTGGTTTTCTAAGATAAAACCGGGCCAAACCGGAACCGGATATATATATATATATATATATATATATATATATATATATATATATACACACACACACACACACACACACACATATGTGTATGTATATGCCTATGAATATCGACACAGTGAACCAACTTTTAAATCGATCCCCTCAATTATCACTAAATGTAAATAACTAATATCTCGGTCCATGATTTATTAATACTTCAATCAACTACACGTAGTTTGATGCCCATCCTAATAGGACATATGACAAGATGAAATAAAACAGTTTACATGGTTTTATATGATCATCTGAATTGGAAAATATGATAATATAATATTGTGTACACACACACACACACACACATATATATATATATATATATATATATATATATATATAGAGAGAGAGAGAGAGAGGACCCAGTGACATTCGAGTTCTGATGTATGGTATATGGAGAATGAGAACATTGTATGATTGCCATATGAATAATGAAATGAATTCTCTGAATCATGATAACGCTCTTTCAGTGAACTATTTGTGAAAAAAAGAGGACTAAAAACCGGAAAAAACCGTAACCAAGTCGATCCAAACCGGACCGGATAAAATGATTTTACCTAGTTATGGTTCGGTTTTGGTTTGTAAATTTTGAAACCGTAAAAAATGGTTTGGTTTTAAAAACGGTTAAAAACCGGAAAACCGGACCATGTGCACCCCTAGCAATAACATCCCCACTCTGCACCTTCTCCTTCCCAAAGCTTCAATCATCTTAGCTCCTAAATCATACACAGTCTCCATATCCGTCGTTTTAGCGTCAATTTCCCGTTTTGGTTGCTCCAGCCTACCGCCGGTCGATCAATTTGTACCTCAACAACTTCCCTTCAATAACCTCGCTCTTCCTTAATTCTAACACCAATGGCTTTCCTAAATGCTTGCATTAGCGCCTCGGTTTTCGACATCTCAAGAGAAAACAACTCACTTCTCGCAAGCATAGCAAAAGGGGTTTCACGCCTACTAAAGATTTCGCCATACCCATAGCTATAGCGATTTTCTGTGCACTGGCTTACCAAATAAAAGAACACCTCTTCAAATGATTTGTCCGTCTTGGACCATTTTAACAATGATTCCGGCGGATTTCCGAGCTTCGTCGACCAACCATGCCTTCCGAGACTAAGCGAGGCTCAGAGTGAGTCGAGACCTAGGCCTCGAATATGGGAATGAGCCCTCAAATCAACGACTACAAGAACGGGAAACTTCGTCATCTCCACCCATGTACTATCCACATTCGACACGAGAAACTAATTTAGGATATCTTGCCACAAATTCAAAAGTCGCAAAAGTTTCATAAGAAAATCTATGTCTTAATTGCTTTTTGCATGCATAAAAGGGAGGAGACGAAGGGATAGAATTTTTGGGATGCACGTGAGAAGTCGAAAGAGGGAGAATCGGAGGAATCAGATCCAGAAATTATCGGATGCTGTAGAAGAAAGGTAGATTGGTCAACTGAAAGGGTATGGAAGGGTAATTTAGGTAAGTTAGACAAAATGTGTTCTTATAAACAAATAAGATTTAAGGGTGTCCTAAATTCCCATTAAGTGTTGAAACTAGTCCTTATAAACAAATATCCATATTCTTTTTTTTTTTTTCTTTTTTATTCTTTTGATACATAATATAAGAGAGACATTATGGTGCAACGGTTGTAAGAAGGTTGTATCAAGTGACATACATTAGAGCCTCTCATTTTTACTCTCTTTCACATAATACACTTTTATCGTGTGTGAGAGGTTAGAAATGAATGGTTGTAATGTATGCCACTTTGCACAACTCTGACTTCTACAACGATTGTATTATAAAATTTGTCCATAATATATACGGTATACACACAATACAATGGTATTTATTATGTGCGTAATCCTTTTCTCAAGCAACTTACTAAATACTTGTCTTAATCTAATCTCAACCAAATCCTCACTTATAGTTAATTACCTTAATTATTGGATCCTAACAATATCTCTATAATTATTATCTCCTTAAAGAGTCACAATCCCGGTCAAATACATCATTTTCGGTGATTTATTTATCTTTAAAAAAATCATTTATCCACGAATGACAAACGTACCTTCTTTATTAAAGGTTCGGGGTTTTAGAGTTTTTTTTTTAAAGGACTTTTATTATCTTTTGAACTTATTTTTTATGCATATTTTCAATCGCTTTATGAAAAGCAACGCGGTTCTTTTACTTATTTTCCTCATTCAATTTGCCTATTTTGTCATACACAACAATTATGGAGCAATATGGTCTTTATTGTAATTTACCCACTAATAAAAACCCTGGTCTGTGTTCTCAAAAAACCCTGGTCTCAAAGACCGCCCTCGCTTTTATTGAGCTTAAGACTGCTCCGAATCAGTCTTTTAGTTGAAATTGTTATTTTTAAAAACACTTTTTGTTAGATATTTTTTCATAAATAAATATTTTGGTTATCGTTTGCATACAAGTTGACGTACGAATTAATGTTATCGCAATGAAATGGGGTTCGACCTGATATGTACTTACCCCTTCGTGTAAGGGTTGCATGCTTTCATCCGGTGAACAGTGACAACCCTACCATTTCGTGCAAGGAGTACCTACATTCGTTTATAGGGTACTTGCAACCTATAAAATGCATAAGTATGCAGACGAAAATTCATAAGTTTGACAACATCATCAGAAAAACTTTGATTGTCCTCGGTTTGATTCAACAAGTCACTGTTTGAATCAAACACCCCCATTATATCCTGAAAGAGATTTTCATTTGATCCCTTAGTGACAAATCGTGTGGGACGAAATATCTCTTAAAAGACAACGTTATTAACGTGCCTTGGAGTTTATAATTCTTTGTCAAATCCTAAGTACTACATTTTTTCCAACACTTATCGCGTTTTTAACATCCGAAAATGCAAAAAATCAATAAAACTTGTTTGTACGTCTATTTTTTTTTGGGGTCAAGTAAATTTTTTTATTGGGCCTTTATGAATTAGAGTAAAAAAAAATTTGGGCCTTTATCAAAAAACAAAATTAACATATTATATTAGGTTGGATCGGATTAAATCTACACGAATTTTTTTTTTCTTTTAGCAAAACATGTACCGTTGGGCTTAAGACCCGGGTCTCGCAGCCTTAGCATAGGGCCGGCCACAGGACTAGGAAATCAATTGATCTGTGAAAAGTAAGCATGAAGGACACCAACCCCATTAACATTAAATACTGTAGTAAAAGGGATCGATTGTGGTTGACAATGGCGGAGCCAGGATCTATGTATAGAGGGGGGCGTAATTCACAATCAAATGCAAGGGCGAACACCATAGATACTTGTAAGATTTCTATCTAGGGGCCCAAAATGTCGCACATAAAGTGTTACAAAAAGACTCGTTCAGATATAAATAAGAACGATCTTGTCGGTTTATATTCCGGTTTGTATTTTAGTTGTTTCACGTAAATTTTGCGAGACACACGTCCCTTGGCGTTATTTATTTTATTAATTCTAACTATTATTATTTGAAATGTTAAAGGATGCATGTATTTGTATTCTTAAAAAGTACTCGAGAAAAAACGAATAGAGAAGATGAATATGAAATATTGTTAATTTGTAGATGTTGAATAAATGCAAAATAATTTGATAGAGACATGTACTAAAAGTATTGCATTATTTCCAACAAATTATGTTAAAAACAAGTAATAACCCTTCAAAAACAAATAAGTAATATGACACTAAAAAGATATGAAAATGTCGTTTGTAGAACAATATTGCAACATCCCGACTTTTCATAAAAGGGTAAAATAGTCATTGGGTGTATTTACTACGACCAAATCAATATTTGTCTTTTATTTAATTAAAAAGGATTTAATTAAGGGATTTATTTATTATTTAAAATGGATTTAATTAATAACTATAAAAAGGAAATAATTCTCCAAAATAACTTATTAGTCACACGCTGTTTATGAAAAAAGAAGAAGAGAGGAACGGCAATCAGAGAACCAACGCAGAAGAAGAAAGCGAAATAAAAGGGAGAACGTAATCTTCAACCATGTGACCAATCCGTTCATCTGTTCAAGATGCCGCAGGAGAGAAAAGTGATCAGCACGATGAGGCGCAAATTTGGGAAATAACATCTCTGAATTTCGTAAGTTTTCAATTTAGCCCTAGTTTTTGGTAACCGTTGAGTTCGATTCTTCAGAAATTCGTATCTTTCAATCCGTAGCTCTGTTTTTCAGCCATGAGTAGTCGAAACGATCATCTTGGAGCGTAGATCAATCTAAAAATAGTTTTGCAGCAGTTAATCCAGGTAATCTGTAGTTTTGATCACTTTTCAGTTTCGGTTTTCTGCAAAGAAATAGGATTTTAGGGTTTCTCGTTGATCAAATAGGTTTTGGGGTTGAGGATCAATAGTTGTTGCAGTTGGTTGACGTTTTGCTTTCGGTTTTGCTGGAAATTAAGGTAAGAGGCTCTTCCTAATGAGTAATAATAGTTTTATAATGATAGGTTGAGTTTTGGTGAGTTTTGGTGTTGTTTGGTGATAGAATTCATGCTAAGTTGTAATTAATAAGATGTGATATGTTTTGGTAGGTTTGTGTTGAGTTTTAAATTTCTATTTTTTGATTCAATAACATTAATTAAATATGAACAAGCTTCGATTGAACTTCTGATTCGTTCAGTTAAAACACCGAATGTACTCTTAAAGGGAGTTGAAATTCGGATCCATTGGAAGGGCATGAAAGGGCTTGTGCTTTGATGAACTAGAGTTCATCAATGTCTGTGTAATTGATAGGATGTGATGTCTAGTTGTCAAAGTGAGGGAGTAGAGTTGTTAAGGTTAGATTTCATCTTGAAAACACTTAGGTGGCTAGTAAATTCACCATAATAATTACATAAGTGTAGTAAAAGTTAAAACGTCATCTATTCTCGGTTAGACACTGATTCATATCGGCGATGTGATACGTTCAGTAAAAGCAAACAACGCTGCTGGCCTATAAACGGCTAAATGGCAGTGGAGGAAATTCGCCGAACGTAAATGCATACCGGGGAGATCCCGGGACTATCGGTGCTACTCACCGTAGTTGGCAAGTACATCTTGTGTTGGAATTTTCACCATGCATTATGTCCTTGAGTGATGATGTAACCCAGATAAGCTAAGCTAGAAACGATTAGTCATGACATGTCGATGGGCATGGATTGAACCTTAGATTGAGTCGGTCTCATAAAGATAATTTAATAATCATAATAATAACCTTTCATTGTATAACTTAGTTATTCATTAGCTTCTCACTTTTACTAAGTACTTTGTACTTATCTCCTTTGCATTTTCGTTTGTACGCATTGTGGGGTGAGAAGATGAACATGTTGATCAAGTGTAGATGACGAACTTTGAAGACTTTGAAGTCTTGACAAAGCTCTTAGTTATTTCTTTGTAAAGGTTGTACTAGACTAGTTGTATTTCTTTTCTTAGACTTGTTGTACTTCTACTTTTAAGACATCGTATTGTATAAGTCTTTGGGTTTTTCGTCGTTGTAATTTAACTATCCATCTTTAGCATGGTTACTTTCTATTCATAGTAGCATTTATGTTTTTACCCGAGTCTTTTTAGCTTCCGTCTGCTTTTATTTGATACGACGACGTAGTGGCTTGCGTATAATGTAAGATTTATTTAATGCTATACGCGCCGGACGTTTCTCTTCCGGATAAGGGCTCGGTATCCGGGAGCGGGGCGTTACAGTTGGTATCAGAGCGAAGCGTCCTTTCTTTCCTAGGCTTCTTCCCTCTAAGATAAGACTTCTTTAGATCTTTTTGAGCCCTTCTGATCTCTCTTGATCTTGGTGGTAAATTCTCGTAGGATTAGGAATCCTTAGAACATGGTTAAGTTGCACTAGGACCAAGTGAAAAGTCTCCTTAGGCGTAGGTTGAGTTTTAAGCTCACGTCTCTTATATGATCCTCTCAAGTTTTTTTCTTTCTTTTTGAGGTTGTAATGCTTTCGTAATGCTAAATTGGTTCAAATCACTTCCTTGTAACTTGGTGTTATGCAAAACGAGTAAACGATTTTGTTAACGTTTCTACATGTCATGTTATATCATTTTTTTTGTTCCAAGAATTCTGTAAATTTTCATCCACTTAGAAAGTTGTCTTATCCACAATTTCTCTCTTTACATCAATTTAGTTTTCTATATGGATTCTTCACAAATTGTTTAACAAGGAGGGGTACTCTGTTCAGAAAATTCTGCAGCGGTACTCTTACTTATCATTCTGTTTTGAATAAGCTAAACAACTCCAAATGACTTGGATTTTTGATATGTTGTATAAAGCATCCTGCACTATAATTTTTGTTTTGGAACCAAGTGCAAATTCGTTTTGGTTTGAGCACAATCTGCAACACACGACAGTTGATGAAGTCCTGAAAATTTTTGACAGCTTATAGCAGTAGATAAAAAGAATTATTTTGACCGACCTATGGCTTCCCAAAAATTTTGATTTTTGAGCATTATATGTAAAACTTATATACTCACAGATTTTCTCTTTGCCTCATGTTCAAAATCAGCTCAGTTTGTTTTGTGCAAATCAATTATTTCATGGCTTATGTATGCACCCGAATTTCTCAAAACCATTTAAGTCCTATGGCCCAGAACGGGTAGATGTCTTTCTTTCACCCTGTAAGTTATAGTGTAGTAGGTTAAGGGAGATGCGAATACTTTGATTTATCTGATTCTTAAGCTAGTTGTTACCTGATGTGAACAGTCCCGAGACATTTTATTTGTTTTGTTTATTTTTGTTTTCGGTGTTTTAATGAATAAAACGGCCTTAGGCCCGTGTCAAAAGTTGCCCATATGTTTGTATATTGGGCCAGGTGTTTATTTTTAGCAAATAATAGCCGTTTGGGTTTATTAGGGTTGAGTTAGGATTGTTACAAAATAAAGTGGCGAAAATTACATTGTAATTTATCCCACATCGGTTAGGAGATTGTCAGTATTTTATTTTGTAGCCTATATAAAGGCAACCACTTGTAATTTTATATGAATGAATGATGAATCTATTATAATGAAATTGAGAGTTTTCTCTTCTTCCTTGGTCTGTGATTGATCAAGAACATCGCTTGTGAGCGAGTGATCTCTTTATCGTAGAGATCTTATCAGCGTTTTTGAGCAAAGCGTTGAGTTGTTCTTGGCCCTCTTCCTGGACTGCTTCTCAGTTAGGTTAGGGTTTTCCCGCTCCTATTGATCCTTTCGTCGATCTCCTGGGATCGTATTGCATCAGTTGGTAGCAGAGCTCAGCAACGAAGGTATCAAATATCCCTAGTTTGTTTTTCTTGTTCATCGAATTCATCAAAAAAAAATTCAGTTTTTGTTTTCTTTCTTGCGCCGTTCCTCATAAACAAAAAAAATCAGCCCTAGTTGTTCTTGCTGCGTCGACTTTTTATACCAAAAAAAAATATATTTGTAATACTTTCGCTTCTTGCTTGTTGTGCTTATAGCATCCGTATTGCAACAACAATTTTTTTCTTTCCGGCTTCTTGACTATATATTGGATTCCATCTATTGCATCCTATTCGCCACAAGTTGCAAGTTGTTGCCCTATAAAGCCAAAAGCAAAGGGAAAAATAGTTTGACCTAATTGTGTATTTTAATTTGTTCTATTTTCTTTAGTCGGCCAAAAAAAAAAAAGAAGAAGAAGAAGAAGAAGTCAAAACAGTAAAAAAAAAACAGCCTCTATCACACCCAGGGTGTAACACTTTCTGATTTTCGACCAAACAAAAAAAATTCCGACTCGTTTCTCTTGCATTGTCAAACTATTCCTGTACTGGTACTCCCTTCTATAACCATTTTCCTTTCTTCCAAACACTCTTTCCCAGCCTTATCCTAGTGGTCACATCTAGGTACGTAGTAGGTCTTAGGTTCACTTGTCGGTTGCTCGTATTCTGATTTGCTCAACAAAGGGTGCTCCTACTACTCAGAGAACGAGGGTTAGTGACAAACACGAGTGACTGTGAAACAAGATGGTGAGACATGGGGATGACGAGCCTGTGACGGATGGTCATTTTAAGATAATGTCAGACAACTTGACACGAGAGATAACCGACCGTGTAGATCAAAGAATGGCTAGAATCGAACATACTGTGAATGGCTTGGCCGCACTACCCCAAGCCATGGCTGAATTGACAGCCAGGGTGAATGAAATGATGAGAGGGAATGGTGGTAACGGTGGCAATAGGAATGGTGGTAACGGAGGTGATGTGGGTGCCAACGATAACGTTGTTATTCCTGAGGATGACCTATTGGATAATAAGTTGCCATCTTTTTCGGGTTCAGTGGATGCGGATGCCTACCTCGAGTGGGAATCGAATTTGGAGCAGATTTTTGAATGTAATAACTACTCTGATGATAAGAAGTTCAAGTTAGCTCAACTAGAATTCACCGGGTATGCCATGATATGGTTGAGGCAGTTGAATTTTGCTCAGCATTGTAGCCGTGAAGATGAAATTTGTACGTGGACGGAGCTGAAGAGGGAGATGAATGATTGCTTTATGCCTAAATCTTATTTTCGTGAGTATTATCAAGCACTGCAAACTATTCAGCAGGCGGCGTTACATTGCGACTTATTACCAAGAGTTGGTCATGCTTTTGGCCAAGGCTAATATACAGGAGACTGAGGCGAAGACTAAGTCGTACTTTTTGGCAGGGTTGCGGTTAGATATTGCGAATCGGGTTAAAGCATAGGTGTGTCCTACCTTGCAGGCCATGTTACGTGAGACATATGAGAAGCTTATAAAGGATAGGCAGGAATCTGACCGTCAGTGGAACAAGTGGCAGGAAAAATGGAAAAAGGAATGTCAACATAGGCAACAAGAGTTTGAACTTAAGCAGCAGCGTATACAACAAGAGTTTGCACTTAGGGAGCAGAACGAAGTGATTGTTCGTGATTGCAAAGTGGTGATGTCAAACGAGGCAGGTGATAGTGTGGTGGAGGTGACTGATGTGCCAATTGTTGAGGATCATTTGGACGAGATAGTTGAAGTTGAAGAACCTGTTGAGAGTAGTGATGAGCATACTGAGGTTCTTGATACACCATCCGAGGTTCCTGATTTATCTTTGCAGGTAGTTTGTGGTAAGAAACCGGTGCATTGTTTTATTGATCCTTTTGATGTGTGTGTTGACGAAGCCCCTACACCATATTGTTATGATTACATTGCTTCTACGCCGAGTGTTCTTGACATCAATCTCAAGCCATTGGACTTTTATTTTGTTGCATTGATGAAGAATGACTCGTTCGTTCCACGCACCGTTGTTGTGATGTCATCTGTCCACTTCATATTTGATCCCGGTATACCTTTGCTTCTGCTTGCGGATTGTTCGGGTTTGATTTGTGATGCTGCTCAGTTCTATGACTTCCTATTGATTCGAGGACGAATCCTTTCCAACCAGGAGGGAATGATGTGAACTGTCCCGAGACATTTTATTTGTTTTGTTTATTTTAGTTTTCGGTGTTTTAATGAATACAACGGCCTTAGGCCCGTGTCAAAAGTTGCCCATATGTTAGTATATTGGGCCAGGTGTTTATTTTTAGCAAATAATAGCCGTTTGGGTTTATTAGGGTTGAGTTAGGATTGTTACAAAATAAAGTGGCGAAAATTACATTGTAATTTATCCCACATCGGTTAGGAGATTGTTAGTCATTTATTTTGTAGCCTATATAAAGGCAACCGCTTGTAATTTTATATGAATGAATGATGAATCTATTATAATGAAATTGAGAGTTTTCTCTTCTTCCTTGGTCTGTGATTGATCAAGAATATCGTTTGCGAGCGAGTGATCTCTTTGTCGTACAGATTGCACCCCTTTCGAGAGCTTATCAGCGTTTCTGAGCAAAGCGTTGAGTTGTTCTTGGCCCTCTTCCTGGACTGCTTCTCAATTAGGTTAGGGTTTTCCCGCTCCTATTGATCCTTTCGTCGATCTCCTGGGATCGTATCGCATCATTACCCAGGATAAGAAGTTTGGTGGGTAGAGACTAGGTGTTGTCGTTATAGTGCTCCTCAATGGCAAGAAACGATTGCGTGGTGATTTTCCAATCTTATGTCTTCATCAATAAGGTTCTCTTCTATAATCATCTAGTTTCCTACTTGGTTATTCCGATTTCAATGTTATCCATACTAATTGTAACCCATGTTCTAGTTAAATCGTCCATTTGAAACTTCTGAAACTCGGTAAAAGTCCCTTATTACGAAGTTTTGTTTTCCAAGTGTGTACATTCTTTGTTGTGCCTTATTTTTTTTTAGATGTTTTCATCGTGTCAAATGCTTGACTTAAGAAAAATAAGTTTCTCATCCTTCGAACTATTTGAACTGACAGTTGCATATCCTTCCAACTATATCATGTTTAGCTATTTCAGGGCAACACACTTTTGCATCCTAGTGATTACCCTTAATGCATCCCCTACAAGATGTTTTAGTACATACAAACTTTTGTTTAAGGACTCGACTCTACAAATCCTTCGTTTTCTCTTTTATTATCGCTTGGTTTATGTTTACAAAAATTCTTTGGCCTTGCTTTGCTCGAGATGGGTTCCACACGAACTCCATATGCAAATTTTATCCTTTCCAAGCACTCCTCAGTCGTTTCAACTATTAGTGTTAAAGGTCTCCTACTTTGGCACATAGATTTCATTATCCCCGTGTTTTGCTTTATCCAACATGAGTGAATGCTTTTGTTTCCGTGTTTTCCTTTCAGGTTAGACAACTTACCGTGCTCTAAAAATTCTGGAAATTTTCCACAATATAGACCGATGTCTTATCTACAATTTATATTTTAACATTGATTCGATAATCTTTATGCATTATTCAGAAAATCTATGTTATTACCGGACACTCTGTCCAGAAAATCTGCAGCAGCACCTTCACTTCCTCTTATGTTTTGAACAGGTTAAACACCCTTAAATGATCTGAATTTTTTATATGTTGCAGACAAAACTATTATCTACAATTTTTCTTTTGGAATTAGGTTCATATTTCTTTTTTTTTAATCTCGATTTGCAATTCAACTCAGTGTTTATTAATCAGGAAATTCTGACAGCCTGTGCAATCGTCAGAAATAACTGTTTTTGACCAACTTATTTTCAAGAAAAAATTCCAATATTTTTATATCACCAGGAAACTCAAGTATCTAAATCTTTTCTCTTTGGATCGTGCTCAAATTCCTCTTCGTTTGTTCTGTACAAATTGACAATGTCAGATCCAGAGTAAATTTCATACACAGCAACCTAAAAGGAATTTTCACCTCTTTGACTTGGGGTTTGGGCTAAGAGGGTAGTAAGTTACGACTGTTATGTTTCGGAGTTCCACGAAGTTTGATCTCCTTGTGAGTTAAACCTTTTAGTAGGAGTTTGTAAAGCTAATGTTATAATTTCAACAAGAACCAATATGCTATCCTCAAGCATGCCATGTTTGTTGTTCAGACCCTTTTCGTGCCCTTTTGTAATTATATTTTTTCTGGTAATTTGTTTCTCACGTAATCCCTCACTTGAGACCTTTAAACTCAACAGTCCTCTCTGTATGGTGTCATGAATTACCTCCGAAATATATCTTTATAAGCCTTTTCCTCTGAACTAGTTCATACTTTCCTACTTTTCAAATCAAGAAACAAGTTCTCTCCCAAACTTCTATTGAATTTCAATCCAGATTAATGTACCTTGTACCATTCAGATTTAACTCTCTTTCAGGCCATTTAGAGCCATGAACCGCCAGATATGCCTTTTGATTTTCCATCATCTGTTTGGCGTTTCTATTCCAATTTTGTTAGAACGGTTGAAAGTCTATTTTTATTTTAACCTTGAGCATTTATTCCTTGGCAGTGTACTATTCCTCTCGAGTAGTGCAACCTTGAACCTTTGATTTGAATCGTCAATGATCGTTTAAACTTCCTTTGAAGGTTTGAATTAATTCTTTGAAATCAAGCCGTATCCGACAATTCTTATGTGTCTTTTCCTCTTCACTTAAAAAAAAAATTCTTGTTTGCCGCTTGCTTATTCAAAATTTTGATATTCCCGTACAATTCCATAAGGTAATTTCTATTTCTATTAAATCCTAAAATAACATCTCTTTGACTATTGCAAACTTGGACACTTCTTGACAAGTGTTTATTTTATTCTGAGACCTTTTGGTGTACTCGTTTTGTCTCCATGGCTCCATCGTGTTGAGATTCTTGCTCTCTTTTGATTTCTATCTTTTTAGTCCTTCTGGTGCTCGACCTTGCACCTTTACCTTGATTTCTGTTGTGTGATGTTACCTTTAACGTCTCAACTTTCTCAAGGCTTATATGAAAACTTATTACCATCCTTTCAAGTTACCTCTGAAGTCTTTGCAGACCACCGTATCTTGCAGAATTCCTCTCTCTAAAAAAAAATTATCTGCAAGGTGTCCTTTTGTTTTCCTTTTTGTGTCTATTCCTTGTATTATGATACAATGTCTCATTCTTCAGTTTAATTGGAACCACCTTCAACTTTTCCCCAACACGAAACCATCTTGTTTTTATTGTAACCCAAGCAACCTTTCTTATTTCAAGTGCATTGTATCATTCCTTGGCTTACCTAGTTGACATGCCACCCTGGTACCCAACTTGTCACTTTTCAATTTTATTTATTCGCCAAGCTAACCTTTTTGGCATAAGAATTGGATCAGTCCATCAGAGAGAAAGTATGACAATGCATGTTCCCCACCCACAGGGAGTCTCAGAAGTCCTTCAGCTCGGATCCTTGCAGTTCTTCATCAAGCTTGTGGTGTCATGATGGTAGTTGGGATCGAAAGATGTCAAGTGTGCCAGAAGTGTGGTTTCGGCTGGGAAGATTCAGCTTTCCGGGTATAGGGCAGCAGAAGCAAGCAAAGTGTGTTGAACCGATGATTTCAAGATTCGAGGCCGTTGATGAGTTCGTGAAGAAACAAGACAAAAACCCAGTTGTCTCCGGTTACAAGTGAGTGGCTGGAGCCCAACCAGCCATTGGTCATGAGTTAGATGAAGATAACAACCGTCGGCATCGGAATCAGCTTTGGGTTCCGAATGCGGAAGATTGTGAAGGACAATGAAGAATGAAAACCTCGAGATGACAATTGCAGTTCATCTCGGAGCGACCAGATGTACAAGAGTTGGAACAGTACTGCTGATGATCTTTCTTTAAGATAGAGATAGAAGAACGCGAGTTTCTGGGATGAAGTGGAGCGGCAGCAGAATACGATACCAAAATTGATAGATCAAGACGACGTGAAGATTGAAGCGGATTGTCGCAATCTCAAGTTGGCTCAAGACAAGCAGAAGAGTTGGGAAGATGGAAGAAGAAGAGGAAGAAGATTGTAAGAGTTAGAAGACGAAACACCTTGCAAAGTCCAGAGTTCAAGTACACCCCGGTTACATTCGAGTTTCGAGGACGAAACTCATCTTAAGGGGGAAGGATTGTAACATCCCGAATTTTCATAAAAGGGTAAAATAGTCATTGGGTGTATTTACTATGACCTAATCAATATTTGTCTTTTATTTAATTAAAAATGATTTAATTATGGGATTTAGTTATTATTTAAAATGGATTTAATTCATAACTATAAAAAGGAAATAATTCCCAAAAATAACTTATTAGTCACACGCTGTTTATGAAAAAAAAGAAGAGAGGAACGGCAATAAGAGAACCAACGCAGAAGAAGAAAGCGATATAAAAGGGAGAACGTAATCTTCAACCATGTGACCAATCCGTTCATCTGTTCAAGATGCCGCAGGAGAGAAAAGTGATCAGCACGATGAGGCGCAACTTTGGGAAATAACATCTCTGAATTTCTTAAGTTTTCAATTTAGCCCTAGTTTTTGGTTACCGTTGAGTTCGATTCTTCAGAAATTCGTATCTTTCGATCCGTAGCTCTGTTTTTCAGCCATGAGTAGTCGAAACGATCTTCTTGGAGCATAGATCAATCTAAAAATAGTTTCGCAGCAGTTAATCCAGGTAATCTGTAGTTTTGATCACTTTTCAGTTTCGGTTTTCTGCAAAGAAATAGGATTTTAGGGTTTGTCGTTGATCAAATAGGTTTTGAGGTTGAGGATCAACAATTGTTGCAGTTGGTTGACGTTTTGCTTTCGGTTTTGCTTGAAATTAAGGTAAGAGGCTCTTCCTAATGAGTAATTAGAATTTTTTAATGATAGGTTGAGTTTTGGTGAGTTTTGGTGTTCTTTGGTGATAGAATTCATGCTAAGTTGTAATTAATAAGATGTGATATGTTTTGGTATATTTGTGTTGAGTTTTAAATTTTTATTTTTCTATTCAATAACATTAATTAAATATGAACAAGCATCGATTGATCTTCTGATTCGTTCTGTTAAAACACCGAATGTACTCTTAAAGAGAGTTGAAGTTCGGATCCGTCGGAAGGGCATGAAAGGGCTTGTGTTTTGATGAACTAGAGTTCATCAATGTCTGTGTAATTGATAGGATGTGATGTCTAGTTTTCTAAGTGAGGGAGTAGAGTTGTTAAGGTGAAATTTCATCTTGAAAACACTTAGGTGGCTAGTTAATTCACCATAATAATTACATAAGTGTAGTAAAAGCTAAAACGTCATCTATTCTCGGTTAGGCACTGATTCATATCGTCGATGTGATACGTTCAGTAAAAGCGAACAACGCTGCTGGCCTATAAACGGCTAAATGGCAGTGGAGGAAATTCGCCGAACGTAAAGGCATACCGGGGAGATCCCGGAACTATCGGTGCTACTCACCGTAGTTGGCAAGTACATCTTGTGGTGGAATTTTCACCATGCATGGTGTCCTTGAGTGATGATGTAACCCAAATATGCAAAGCTAGAAACGATTAGTCATGACATGTCGATGGGCATGGATTGAACCTTAGATTGAGTCGGTCTCATAAAGATAATTTAATAATCTTAATAATAACCTTTCATTGTATAACTTAGTTATTCATTAGCTTCTCACTTTTACTAAGTACTTTGTACTTATCTCCTTTACATTTTCTTTTGTATGCATTGTGGGGTGAGAAGACGAACATGTTGATCAAGTGTAGATGACGACCTTTGAAGACTTTGAAGTCTTGACAAGGCTCTTAGTTTATTTCTTTGTAAAGGTTGTACTAGACTCGTTGTATTTCTTTTCTTAGACTTGTTGTACTTCTACTTGTAAGACATCGTATTGTATAAGTCTTTGGGTTTTTCGTCGTTGTAATTTAACTATCCAACTTTAGCATGGTTACTTTCTATTCATAGTAGCATTTATGTTTTTACCCGAGTCTTTTTAGCTTCCGTTTGCTTTTATTTGATACAACGACGTAGAGGCTTGCGTATAATTTTAGATTTATTTAATGCTATACGCGCCGGACATTTCTCTTCCGGATAAGGGCTCGGTATCCGGGAGCGGGGCGTTACAGTTGGTATCAGAGCGAAGCGTCCTTTCTTTCCTAGGCTTCTTCCCTCTAAGATAAGACTTCTTTAGATCTTTTTGAACCCTTCTGATCTCTCTTGATCTTGGTGGTAATTTCTCGTAGGATTAGGAATCTTTAGAACGTGGTTAAGTAGCACTAGGACCAAGTGAAAAGTCTCCTTAGGCGTAGGTTGAGTTTTAAGCTCACGTCTCTTATATGATCCTCTCAAGTTTTTTTCCTTTCTTTTTGAGGTTATAATTCTTTCGTAATGCTAAATTGGTTCAAATCACTTCCTTGTAACTTGGTGTTATGCAAAACGAGTAAACGATTTTGTTCACGTTTCTACATGTCATGTTATATCATTTTTTTTGTTCCTAGAATTCTGTAAATTTTCAGACACTTAGAAAGTTGTCTTATCCACAATTTCTCTCTTTACATCAATTTAGTTTTCTATATGGATTGTTCACAAATTGTTTAACAAGGAGGGGTACTCTGTTCAGAAAATTCTGCAGCGGTACTCTTACTTACCATTCTGTTTTGAATAAGCTAAACACCTCCAAATGACTTGGATTTTTGATATGTTGTATAAAACATCCTGCACTATAATTTTTGTTTTGGAACCAAGTGCAAATTCGTTTTGGTTTGAGCACAATCTGCAACACACGACAGTTGATGAAGTCCTGAAATTTTTTGACAGGTTATAGCAGTAGATGAAAAGAATTATTTTGACCGACCTATGGCTTCCCAAAAATTTTGATTTTTGAGCATCATATGTAAAACTTATATACTCGCAGATTTTCTCTTTGCCTCATGTTCAAAATCAGCTCAATTTGTTTTGTGCAAATCAATTATTTCATGGCTTATGTATGCACCCGAATTTCTCAAAACCATTTAAGTCCTATGGCCAAGAAAGGGTAGATGTCTTTCTTTCACCCTGTAAGTTATAGTGTAGTAGGTTAAGGGAGATGCGAATACTTTGATTTATCTGATTCTTAAGCTAGTTGTTACCCAGGATAAGAAGTTTGGTAGGTGGAGACTAGGTGTTGTCGTTATAGTGCTCCTCGATGGCAAGAAACGATTGCGTGGTGATTTTCCAATCTTATGTCTTCATAAATAAGGTTCACTTCTATAAACATCTAGTTTCCTACTTGGTTATTCCGATTTCAATGTTTCCCCATCCATACTAATTGTAACCCATGTTCTAGTTAAATCGTCCATTTGAAGCTTCTGAAACTCGGTAAAAGTCCCTTATTATGAAGTTTTGTTTTCCAAGTGTGTACATTCTTTGATGTGCCTTATTTTTTTTAGATGTTTTCATCGTGTCAAATGCTTGACTTAAGAAAAATAAGTTTCTCATCCTTCGACATATTTGAACTGACAATTGCATATCCTTCCAACTATATCATGTTTAGCTATTTCAGGGCAACACACTTTTGCAGGGCCGGCCCTGGAATATTTTAGGCCTTCGGCTATGTCGTCGAATTAGGCCTTTTATACTGAGTCACACAGTGTCGCCAAAAAGAACGGGTTCGACCGCGCCCGGTCGGTCGCGGTGGGTCGAGGGGCGCGCGCCCATCGGTGCTTCGGGGCAACGCCCCAAACCTAAACGAACCTATGCGAATGACACACCATTTCGTAGAAGGATTTTTCATTGGGAAACACCATTTCGGGTTTGCATGTTCATTGGGACACATCCTTTGAAGACGAATGGTTTGTTCTTTCGTGAAGAGGTACAATATTTTTTCGTTGTCTATATATAGAGACATCGACATTCGGTGAAAAACACGAATAGAAGCATCATCGATACAAACATAATGTGTCTCTAAAGTAGTACTCCATTGAATCTGAGAGAGGTCTTAAAACATCTCTTTAAAAACGCGTTTATACGTGCCTTGGAGATCATTCAGTTCTGTTTGTTTTATCACATTTTTTCTAACATATTTCCCGTGACTTAATCCAATTCAAAAAAAAAAAGTATACATATGTGATGTGTGTCTATAATTTAGACATTGTAATTTTTTTGGGCCTTTATCAATTGAAGTAAAAAAAAAAAATATAGGTCAATTAAAAATTCTTTTGGCCTTTATTAACACATTCTATTACGTTAGATTGGATTAGATCTATACGGTTTTTTTTTAAATTGCGGAACATGTAAATTCGGGCCCTCGAAATTATTGGGCCTTAAGCCGCCGCTTCCTCGGCTTATAGCTAGGGCCGGCCCTGCACTTTTGAATCCTAGTGATTACCCTTAATGCATCCCCTACAAGATGTTTTAGTACATACAAACTTTTGTTTAAAGACTCGACTCTACAAATCCTTCGTTTTCTCTTTTCGCTATCGCTTGGTTTATGTTTACAAAAATTCTTTGGCCTTGCTTTGCTCGAGATGGGTTCCACACGAACTCCATATGCAAATTTCATCCTTTCCAAGCACTCCTCAGTCGTTTCAACTATTAGTGTTAAAGGTCTCCTACTTTGGCACATAGATTTCATTATCCTCGTGTTTTGCTTTATCCAACATGAGTGAATGCTTTTGTTTCCATGTTTTCCTTTCAGGTTAGACCACTTACCGTGCTCCAAAAATTATGGAAATTTTCCAAAATATAGACCGATTTCTTATCTACAATTTATCTTTTAACATTGATTCGATAATCTTTATGGATTATTCAGAAAATCCATGTTATTACCGGACACTCTGTCCAGAAAATCTGCAGCAGCACCTTCACTTCCTCGTATGTTTTGAACAGGTTAAACACCCTTAAATGATCTGAATTTTTAATATGTTGCAGACAAAACTTTTATCTACAATTTTTCTTTTGGAATTAGGTTAAGATTTCTTTTTTTTTTAATCTCGATTTGCAATTCAACTCAGTGTTTATTAATCTGGAAATTCTGACAGCATGTGAAATCGTCAGAAATAACTGTTTTTGACCAACTTACTTTCATTCAAAAATTCCAATATTTTTATATCACTAGGGAAACTCAAGTATCTAAATCTTTTCTCTTTGGATCGTGCTCAAATTCCTCTTCGTTTGTTCTGTACAAATTGATAATGTCAGATCCGGAATAAATTTCATACACAGCACCTAAAAGGAATTTTCACCTCTTTGACTTGGGGTTTGGGCTAAGAGGGTAGTAAGTTACGACTGTTATGTTTAGGAGTTCCATGAAGTTTGATCTCCTTGTGAGTTAAACCTTTTAGTAGGAGTTTGTTAAGCTAATGTTATAATTTCTTTTGCAGTTTTAAACAAGAACCAATATGCTATCCTCAAGCATGCCATGTTTGTTGTTCAAACCCTTTTCGTGCCCTTTTGTAATTATATTTTTTCTGGTAATTTGTTTCTCATGTAATCCCTCACTTGAGACCTTTAAACTAAACAGTCCTCTCTGTTTGGTGTCATGAATTGCCTCCGAAATATATCTCTATAAGCCTTTTCCTCTGAACTAGTTCATACTTTCCTACTTTTCAAATCAAGAAACAAGTTCTCTCCAAAACTTCTATTGAATTTCAATCCAGATTAATGTACCTTGTACCATTCAGTTTTAACTCTCTTTCAGGCCATTTAGAGCCATGAACCGCCAGATATGCCTTTTGATTTTCCATCCTCTGTTTGGCGTTTCTATTCCAATTTTGTTACACCGGTTGAAAGTCTATTTTTATTTTAACCTTGAGCATTTATTCCTTGGCAGTGTACTATTCCTCTCGAGTAGTGCAACCTTGAACCTTTGATTTGAATCGTCAATGATCGTTTATACTTCCTTTGAAGGTTTGAATTAATTCTTTGAAATCAAGCCGTATTCGACAATTCTTATGTGTCTTTTCCTCTTCACTTAAAAAAAAAAATTCTTGTTTGCCTCTTACTTATTCAAAATTTTGATATTCCCTTACAATTCCTTGATGGAATTTCTATTTCTATTAAATCCTAAAATAACCTCTCTTTGACTATTGCAAACTTGGACACTTCTAGACAAGTGTTTATTTTTTTCTGAGACCTTTTAGTGTACTCGTTTTGTCTCCATGGCTCCTTCATGTTGAGATTCTTGCTCTCTTTTGATTTCTATCTTTTTAGTCCTTCTGGTGCTCGACCTTGCACCTTTACCTTGATTTCTGTTGTGTGATGTTACCTTTAACGTCTCCACTTTCTCAAGGCTTATATGAAAGCTTATTACCATCCTTTCAAGTTACCTCTGAAGTCTTTGCAGACCACCGTATCTTGCAGAATTCCTCTCTCTCAAAAAAAAAAACCATCTGCAAGGTGTTCTTTTGTTTTCCTTTTTGTGGCTATCCCTTGTATTATGATACAATGTCTCATTCTTCAGTTTGGAACCACCTTCAACTTTTCCCCAACACGAAATCATCTTGTTTTTCTTGTAACCCAAGCAACCTTTCTTATTTCAAGTGCATTGTATCATTCTTTGGCTTACCTAGTTGACATGCCACCCTGGTACCCAACTTGTCACTTTTCAATTTTATTTATTCTCCAAGCTAACTCTTTTTGGCATAAGAATTGGATCAGACCGTCAGAGAGAAAGTATGACAATGCATGTTCCCCACCCACAGGGAGTCTCAGAAGTACTTCTGCTGGGATCCTTGCAGTTCTTCATCAAGCTTGTGGTGCCATGATGGTAGTTGGGATCGAAAGATGTCAAGTGTGCGCCGAAGTGTGGTTTAATTTGGGAAGATTCGACTTTCCGGTATAGAGCGTGAAGCAAGCAAAGTATTGAACCGATGATTTCAAGATTTGAGGCAGTTGATGAGTTCGTGAAGAAACAAGACAAAGACCCAGTTGTCTCCGGTTACAAGTGAGTGGCTGGAGCCCAACCAGCCATTGGTCACGAGTTACATGAAGATAGCAACCGTCGGCATCGGAATCAGCTTTGGGTTCCGAATGCGGAAGATTGTGAAGGACAATGAAGAATGAAAATCTCAAGATAACAATTGCAGTTCATCTCGGAGCGACCAAGATGTACAAGAGTTGGAACATTACTGCTGATGATCTTTCTTTAAGATAGAGATAGAAGAACGCGAGTTTCTGGGATGAAGTGGAGCGGCAGCAGAATATGAGACCAAAATTGATACATCAAGACGACGTGAAGATTGAAGAGGATCATCGCAATCTCAAGTTGGCTCAAGACAAGCAGAAGAGTTGGGAAGATGGAAGAAGAAGAAGAAGATTGTAAGAGTTAGAAGACGAAACGCCTTGCAAAGTCCAGAGTTCAAGTACACCCCGGTTACATTCGAGTTTCGAGGACGAAACTCCTCTTAAGGGGGATGGATTGTAACATCCCGACTTTTCATAAAAGGGTAAAATAGTCATTGAGTGTATTTACTACGACCTACTCAATATTTGTCTTTTATTTAATTAAAAAGGATTTAATTAAGGGATTTAGTTATTATTTAAAATGGATTTAATTAATAACTATAAAAAGGAAATAATTCCCCAAAATAACTTATTAGTCGCACGCTGTTTATGAAAAAAGAAGAAGAGAGGAACGGCAATCAGAGAACCAACGCAGAAGAAGAAAGCGAAATAAAAGGTAGAACGTAATCTTCAACCATGTGACCAATCCATTCATCTGTTCAAGATGCCGCATGAGAGAAAAGTGATCAGCACGATGAGGCGCAACTTTGGGAAATAACATCTCTGAATTTCGTAAGTTTTCAATTTAGCCCTAGTTTTTGGTAACCGTTGAGTTCGATTCTTTAGAAATTCGTATCTTTCGATCCGTAGCTCTGTTTTTCAGCCATGAGTAGTCGAAACGATCGTCTTGGAGCATAGATCAATCTAAAAATAGTTTCACAGCTGGTAATCCAGGTAATCTGCAGTTTTGATCACTTTTCAGTTTTGGCTTTCTGCAAAGAAATAGGATTTTAGGGTTTCTCGTTGATCAAATAGGTTTTGGGGTTAAGGATCAACAGTTGTTGCAGTTGGTTGACGTTTTGCTTTCGGTTTTGCTGGAAATTAAGGTAAGAGGCTCTTCCTTATGAGAACTTATAGTTTTATAATGATAGGTTGAGTTTTGGTGTATTTTGGTGATAGAATTCTTGCTAAGTTGTAATTAATAATATGTGATATGTTTTGGTATATTTGTGTTGAGTTTTAAATTTCTATTTTTTGATTCAATAACATTAATTAAATATGAACAAGCTTCGATTGAACATCTGATTCGTTCAGTTAAAACACCGAATGTACTGTTAAAGGGAGTTGAAGTTCGGATTCGTCGGAGGGGCATGAAAGGGCTTGTGTTTTGATGAACTAGAGTTCATCAATGTCTGTGTAATTGATAGGATGTGATGTCTAGTTGTCTAAGTGAGGGAGTAGAGTTGTTAAGGTGAGATTTCATCTTGAAAATACTTAGGTGGCTAGTTAATTCACCATAATAATTACATAAGTGTAGTAAAAGCTAAAACGTCATCTATTCTCGGTTAGGCACTGATTCATATCGGCGTTGTGATACGTTCAGTAAAAGCGAACAACGCTGCTGGCCTATAAACGGCTAAATGGCAGTGGAGGAAATTCGCCGAACGTAAATGCATACCGGGGAGATCCCGGGACTATCGGTGCTACTCACCGTAGTTGGCAAGTACATCTCGTGGTGGAATTTTCACCATGCATTGTGTCCTTGAGTGATGATGTAACCCAGATAAGCTAAGCTAGAAACATTTAGTCATGACATGTCGATGGGCATGGATTGAACCTTATATTGAGTCGGTCTCATAAAGATAATTTAATAATCATAATAATAACCCTTCGTTGTATAACTTAGTTATTCATTAGCTTCTCACTTTTACTAAGTACTTTGTACTTATCTCCTTTGCATTTTCTTTTGTATGCATTGTGGGGTGAGAAGACGAACATGTTGATCAAGTGTAGATGATGACCTTTGAAGACTTTGAAGTCTTGACAAAGCTCTTAGTTTATTTCTTTGTAAAGGTTGTACTAGACTAGTTGTATTTCTTTTCTTAGACTTGTTGTACTTCTACTTTTAAGACATCGTATTGTATAAGTCTTTGGGTTTTTCGTCGTTGTAATTTAACTATCCATCTTTAGCATGGTTACTTTCTATAAATAGTAGCATTTATGTTTTTAACCGAGTCTTTTTAGCTTCCATTTGCTTTTATTTGATATGATGACGTAGAGGCTTGCGTATAATGTTAGATTTATTTAATGCTATACGCGCCGAACGTTTCTCTTCCGGATAAGGGCTCTGTGATAGGTTCATATTTGACTACATATATGGTGCAATTTTAGGGCGTTTTCTACGAAAAGATCTCGCTTTGGGTGGTGTTTTTGGTGTATTTCAGGTTTAATATGATGGAGACATGATTTTGGATGTTTTGAGGCATTTTGGAGTCATGTGGAGCTATTTAGACAAAGTGGAAGTGAAGCGTTCGAGTCGGAATAGAAAACAGTGCTGAAAAGCTAAAAGCTGGAACGGCAGGATCCTACCATTAGGTAGCGAGCTGGGCAGAAACGAATCGAGTCGGCTGGGAATTTATGGTTCATTACAACATCATTAAACACTTTTTTTTTACATATTCTGACTTTATGGATAGATACTACTTTATTATTTTATTAGGATTATTTATATTATGAATTATTAGAAAATCCCCATATATAAATTAAAAAAGAAGAAGACGGAAACGCAGTTTTTTTCCCTGGCTGGAACGCATACATTCAGTTTTTTTTGGAGCCGCAATTTAGCAACAGCTTGTGCGACTTGGGTTCTCATTTTTTCCTAGGGTTATTTTCTACAATTGAATAAGGTATTCTGATTACTTTTATGCTTATTATTATGATCATGAGTAGCTAAGTTCTCTTTTCCAGTTAAAGCATTGTGAATCCCTAAATCTATCAATTGTGAGATCAAATTGATATTTCTCCTCGTTTAATTTTTGGTATCGTTTAATTCTCTGTTAAATCGAATTAGAATTAGTAAATCAATCTAATTTCCACTGCGGGGTTTTAGTTTAATTGTCTAGTTCATTGCCATAATTTACACCAAGACGGTTGTTTAGGTGAAATTAAAAGTGGTAAACGATAAATTTCTGCCGGATCGCCTCCCGTAGGAATCACTGTTGTGAGAATTAAGTGTTCTATGGTTAAAATTAGTCCGGTTGGCTTAATACCTAGAATTTGGGTTATTCTGCTAGTTAATGCTATCGGTTCACCAACTTCTAGCGGTCGTTAGAAGTGTGATTCCGATTAGGGAATAATTAGTGGCGGTTGCCCTAGTTATCGTTTGTAGGAAAAACTGGCTAATTCGCGGTTGCGGTTAGCTATAACCAATTTATCAAGCATCAAATGAGTCATTTACGTATCAATGATCAATTGTGTTGATTTAGGGAGAAACATTGGCTTTAGTTGGATTAAATCTCAACTTGATTTTTCCTTACTTATTTGCTCTATTCTCGCTTTTAATTTTTCCGCCAGTATTTCATTCTGCATACTTTGTGAATTTATACTTAATTTTAAGGTCATCCTACACAACTTGTTTTTATCACTATTCTGAAAAGAAATAATCAACTGTTCCTCGTGGGATCGACTCCTTCTCGCCCTATACTAGTTGTAAGGTGAAGGGAAATAATTTTGGTGGGTTAACGACACATCACTCTGCATCCGGGAGCGGTGCGTTACAATAATATATATATATATATATATATATATATATATATATATATATATATATATATATAATAAAACCCATTATGGTAAGACATTTAGAAGCTAAAAAAATATGTCACCCATTCCTTAAAATCGAACCGATGTGAATGTTTTTTTTCTTTCCACAAACGACGAAAGCATTCATTGAATAAACATCAGTTCATACAAGCCCATATAGGAGTACATTCATGCCAATAGACGCCAACATCAGATTTGAAATAGAAAGCAGCAAGTTTATGGGCCAACTTATTGCTTTCTCTTTCGGAGTACAAAACTTGGCAAGAATTGAAAGAAGAAATCATTTGCCTAATATCTTCTATAATAGTCAAAGAGTCAAAAGGGGGTGGGGTGTCACCAAGTTAAGCTCAAACTAGACAGAGTTAGGTTATCAGTAAAACAGAGTAAGTTCTTAACTCCCATGGCATGACATCTAGTGAGGCACCAGCGTAGTGCTTGAGCTTCCGCTGTGAAGACGGAACTGGAGAAAGACCTTGGAGACGCCCAAGCTTCCAAAATAGTGCCATCCTCCCGGAAAAGAACCGCCCCGTATCCAGCAAGACAAGAATCCGACCTCCAGGCTGCATCGACATATGCCCTGACCACTCCTGGCGTAGGGCCTGCGCGCTGCAAAACAGGAGAGGAGGAAACAATGTTAGAAGCTACCCTGTCCTCTTGGTGTGCCTGCGTGAAGTCTAACCAAGCCTCGTTAGCATACTTCACGGTATCATCCGGGGACCAAAACGAAGATTTAAAATATCTATTACATCTAGCCTTCCAAATGAACCATAAAATAAAACAAGAAAAAACTATACGATCGAGTAACACCCCCTGCGGGTTATTAACCGATATCGCGTCCCACCAACCAAAAATCGAAGCACTCGGCCTCAGAAAAGCATCCCAGATAATGCCTGCATGTTTCACCAAGCTGCAAGCAAAGCGACAAGTAATGAAAAGATGGTCAATAGACTCCGCATAGTCTCCACAAGCCGAGCACATAGTGTTATTAAAACCAAAACGCCTATGAAGATTCTCCGAGGTAGGAAGAACGCGCTTTAAAGCTTCCAAAAAAGTATTTAATTTTCGGAGGTAAGGATAAGGCCCATTCTTTTCCAAACCTTTTCATTAAAGTTATCCCCACACATGAAGCGATGAAAATGGACAAATAAGCTTTGTTGAAAACACGCGTCATAAGCGACCTTGGTGACAAAGTTTCCGCATTTAGTAAAAATAAACCCGCTTATCCGGTATATCTCTAAGGCTTATAGGAATTTTTATTATTTGATTAACGTCCACTTGCCAAAATGACTCTGCTAACTTTGCCTTATCCCAAGCATTATTAGATAAGAAGTCACTAACTAAAGCATCCTTATTGTTATGAGGGACATGCGAAATGGGCAAAAAAGAGGGGTTTTGGATAATCCATGGGTCCTCCTGTGCTTTAATAGATTTTCCGTTACCCACTATGAAACAAGTATTATTTTTCAGGAAAGCTTGCGCCGATATCAAACTCTTCCAATAAAAAGATGAGGAAGATGGGGTGTTACAAGTAAAAATAGTGGATTTGGGGAAATATTTTCCTTTCAATACTTTTGCTACCAGAAGGTCGGGGTGACAATGGATTCTCCAAAGGGTCTTGGCCAACGCCACAGTGTTCGCGATCTCCAAATTTTTGAATCCAAGACCACCCCTTCCTTTTGGGAGACAAAGTGAATCCCACTTAACCCAATGGTGGCCTGAGAAATTTTTATTGTCATTACCCCACCAAAAATTGGCCATGAGAGAGTGAATTTTTCGAACGACACCCTTGGGTAGCCTAACTACAGACATAACTAGATTAGGAATGGTAAATAACGTTGAGGATAATAAAATAGCTTTTCCACCTTGACTTAACGACTTGAACTTCCAACTCTCTAGTTTATTTTTACATCGCTCGACGAGAAAATTAAAAACTTGGTTTTTAGCCCTACTGACGACCAACGGGAGACCCAAGTATTTAGAGTGACATACCTCGGCTAGACCGTTAAAAGAAGCTAGGATGCCATGCTTATTGCATTGCAGAGTGTTTTTACTAAAGAACACCGCCGACTTTTCAATATTAATGACTTGCCCCGAGACATGCGCATATGTGTTTAAAATAGTAGCTAAATTCTCCGCACAGCTAATGTCAGCACGAGTAAAAATCAGAGAGTCATCCGCAAAGAATAAATGATTGATACGCGGGCTTTTCCTAGCAATTCTCAACCCCGGGACACTACCCCCCAAATTGGCTTTTTCTAGCAAATGGCTTAGCCCCTGTGCACAAATTATGAAGAGATAAGGGGAGAGAGGATCCCCGTGCCTGATACCCCTACTTGGCTTTACAAAGCCAACGCGTTCCCGTTAATTATGAAGGAGAAGGTAATGATGGTGATGCATTGCTTAATAATGTCGACCACATCTTCATTAAAACCGAGTTTCGTGAGCAAACGGAAAAGGAAAGGCCACTCAATTCTATCGAACGCTTTTGAGACATCTAATTTTAAGGCCATATAAGATTCTTTGCCCTTCCTTTTATGCATCATATAATGAATTGATTCGTGAGCCACAATATAGCTATCTAGCATCTGGCGACCCGGGACAAAGGCATTTTGACTCTTGCCAACACAGAGGGGAAGACAATCACGAATACGGTTAGCCAAGATCTTCGAAAGGATTTTATAGACAACGTTACAAAGACTAATAGGCCTAAAGTGGGCCGGCTCAGTAGGGTGTATATTTTTTGGAATTAAAGCAATACAGGTGTGATTTAATTCACTTGGGAATTTTCGTTCTCTTAGAAATTTATTAACTGCCTCTAGTAAGTCTTTTTAACAATATTAAAGCAGCTTTTAAAAAAACTAGGCGACATACCATCCGGACCGGGGGCCGAGGAAGAGTGCATTTGAAAGATAGCCTTTTTCAGCTCCTTCTCATCAGCTGGCTTTAGAATATTAGCGTTCATTTCCGGGGTGACACAGACCTCCATGTCTTCAAATTCCTGCAATAAGGAGTCATTAATTCCGGTAGAGGAGAAAAGTTTATCATAGTACTGTTGAAACTCCGTGACAATTTCTGTTGTGGAACAACTCCAAGCGTGGTCAGATGCCCGGAAAATGCCCGGGATAAACTTTTTTCTCTTTTTACCATTTACAACTAAGTGGAAAAATTTGGTGTTTTTGTCGCCTTCTTTTAGCCATCGCACCCGGGAGAGAGTTTTCCAATACTTTTCCTCTTCGATATAGGCAAGAGAAAGATCTTGTTTTAACTCTTTAAGTCTCGCAATCGACACAGGGGTTTGGATGCTATCACTAATTTTAGCGAGCTTATTTTTGAAGCTGAGTTTGAAATGTTGACCCGTTTCCAACAATTAAGTCTCATTCGAACTTCTTTTATTTTATGGATAATTTTGAAAAAAGGAGTACCTCTCACTTGTGAACCCCACCCTTGCCTAACAACATCAAAAAGCCCGGCTTACCAACCCATCTCTTGTCAAAATAAAATTTCTTTTAGTCCGGACACTCCTGCTAATGCATCGAATATCCAAGAGGCAGTGGTCGGAGGAAGCCATATCGATGTGGCCATCGCGCATTCTTGAAAAGATTGGACCATGAAGCCGAAGCGAGGGCTCTGTCCAATCTCTCAAAAATGGGCTCCTCCCCCTCTCAACAATGACTCCACGTCCAAAAATGTCCAACGAAACCCAAATCAATAAGACCACTAGAGGACATGAAGCCTCTAAAGTCAGAAAAAGAGGAGTTTAATCTGTCTCTACCCCCTACTTTTTCCTCTTTTGCACATAAATCATTGAAGTCTCCAAAGAATCAAAAACAGTCCCCAGGAGAGACATACGGTTGAGTAGGAGACTCCATTGACACTTTCTTAGGGAAGGAACAGGGCTAGCATAGACACCAATAAACCACCAGACCGAGTTAGGTTGTGTACCTTTAATACAAGCTTCAATGGTGCAAGGAGAGGAAGTCACAGATATAATATTTGCATCCTTTCTCCAAAAGAGTACTAGGCCCCCCGAAAGCCCTATAGGGTCAACAGTACGCACGTTATCAAAACCAAATTTTTTACATAATTTTAATAATAAGCCCGGCTGATTTTTTGTTTCAGACAAAAAGAAGATATCTGAGGAGTGGAGTCTACACATCTCCTCGATCTGGGATATTGTCAAGGAGCTCCCCACCCCTTGGCAATTCCACACCATGATCCTCATTGCGGAGGTGGGAGCCACTTCGGTCTGGCTGCCTCCACCCCATCGAGAGCTGCATTAGAGCTTGTGGCATTAAAAAATTTCAACTTCTTGAGAAAGGGCTCGGATAAGTCAAAGGCATCATCCGTATTAACATCTTCAGTACTGACTATACCAGGTCCTCTAGCATCGGAACCATCAGCTTGCAAGTTGGAGATACAAGAAGCATCTCTTAGAATGAGTTTACGTTTTTGCTATCTTGACTGAGAATCCAAATTGCTATTTCAGATTCAGTCAAGATATCAGTTACATCTTCAATGGTAACTCCAGAATTTTGGGCAGGGAAGTGCGTACCGGCTTCCACCGGATACAATTCGATCGCAAGAGTGTCCAAATTTGGGGGGGATAATTCTTCTTCCACAATCATGATACTAGGGTCCCCTTGGGAAAGTGAAGACTCCCCGTAGTAAACGACTTTGTTTTTCCCCTTATCCATTTGCTCTTTCACTTCTCCTGACTGTGGACTATCACTAGCCACCGCTGGGTGCAAACCAATGCTAGCATTTGAATCGGCCTCCGACCGTCGTCCCCGCTGAGGCAGCTCATTGTCAGCGTCATCAATTTCAGGGGAGGAATTAACCGAAACAGGGGCACTCACAAAAGGCATTTGAGATTTACCAGGGACAAGCACTACAAAAAAACAGCGATTTTGCGACGGAAGATTACCGTCGCAAACAAGGAAATTATTCCGTCGCAAACCATAGTTTGCGACGGATTTGCGACGATTTTTCTTTATCGCATTTTTAGTCGCAAAACCCAGTTTTGCGACGGATAAACTCGTCGCAAATTATTTGCGACGGATTTTTTGACGACGAATAATTACCGTATTTTATTTTATTTTTAAATTATAATTTCCTACGCAAAAAAATGTATAGTCCGTCGCAAATAACAAATAGCGACGGAAATATTCCGTCGCAAACATGTAAAATTTCGTCGCAAAAATGTATAATCCGTCGCAAAAAATGTATAATCCGTCGCAACTTATTTTTATTAAATAATTTATTTATTTTAGATCTTTTCATATCCGTCGCAAATGAGCCTTTTCCGTCGCAAATACCATATTGCGACGGATATATTCCGTCGCAAAAATAAAATTAAATGAAAAATTATGGTCGTTTTGCGCTGACCAGCCAAACCACCGCAAAAAGCGGCCTTAATTTTCCCGGTAGCATTACAATTGCTACCGCTATCAACAACAACAATATAAACGGGAATACGATATCAAAGGGGATATGTCAAAAATACGTCAAAGGGAAATGTCAAAAATGAATAAAACGATATGTCAAAGGGGATACGATAAGCCAAAATAAATAAAAATGTATCAAAACAATGTCACCCAGTCGGACCCGTGTACTACCTAAACCCACGCCACCTCCTCCAGGTCCATGATCGAATGGTCATCTCTGTCTTTGCCTCGTGCCGGGTTGCATCCTCTCCGGAGGATCTTTGCCTAACATTTGGGTAATCCACGCCTCCATCTGCGCTAGTCTGTCATCCCGACGCTTTACTGTCTCTCTCTAGCTCCTCCAACCTCGCCTGGTTTTACTGCGTGAGTCTGCATGCTCTCGCCATCTCCCGGGTGAGGCGGGTGATTATGCCGGAGAGTATGTCTCGGCGGATGAGTGTCGAGCGGCCAAGAGCTTCGTCGTAGTACATGGAGGCAGTGACCCCATGCCAAAAACTCTCCCTTCTTGTCGTAACCACCAGCGCCAGAATAAAGACGCGACTTCGTCGACAGGGTGTCGTCATTTGCGTCTCTGGGCTTTCGCCTTCTTGAGGTGAAGACGTCACCGCAAAGTATGATATAAATTTGTTAGTAACAATAATTACATGATATATATATAATGTATATATAATATTTAGAATACATAACGTACCATGATTTTCTCAAACTTCCTCGAGGCGAAGTTGCCCGACTTCTTCTTCTTCAACTACTCACCAGATCACCGATCGATAGGGCGCTCCTCTATTGTCCTCCATGGCCCGGCGAAATCGATAACGCCCGTCGCCCGTAGCATGTGTCCCAGGGGATCTTCCTTCCTCACACGGATCCGAAGCTCGGTTTAGCTTCTTTTTTATGATGTTTCTGGAACGCCTATTCCGACATAAGATAAACAAGTTAGTACATACATATATATATATAAAAACAAGTATTGTTAATTAAATATTGAATAATTGCTTACGGGACTCCCAATCCACTCCTCGAATCGACGGAGAATATCCGGGGTCATCCAAAGCCGAGCACGGGGGTTTGTTTGAGCCCGATACATATAATCACGGACCACTGTTGATAGCATACCTCAAAAGCTTCCCTAACCAGCGCCGTGGCGTGGCGTCAAAATTTGAAATGACCACGCAACATAGTTATATATATGTTATATGTATAGTTATAATTATAGTTATATTTATATATAGTTATATTTATATGAACGACGTACCACTAAATGCGTTCCACCACCTATCCTGCTTTGCTCTGGTGGCATTATGCCACGTGGTGGCAAAAGTGTTAAAGCCATTGATTATGGCGTTCTTGGCCATTTTCTTGACATAGTTGTCGGTAAACTGTCATATTGAAAACAATAAGTTGTTAATATATTTGGTTAATCAAAATATAAATAAAAATACAAACAAATTAAAGCAAGATATGTATTAACTTACCATCTCCTCGGGATCCAAAATCGGCAATCCAAGGTCACCATTGACAATGACACCAAAATCCTCCTCGCTCATCCGGTGTATCTCATCATCCAAACTCTTTGCTGTGCAGGAGGAGGAAGACGCCCGGGAGAGGGAACTACCCTACCGCGTCTACCTCTACCTCTACCTCTACCTGACATCTATTTGACACAGAAAATGACGTTTATACTAATATAAATGCAATTATAATAAAAAGGCGTTTATACTAATTAATAATAAATTACAATGTTTAATACATTATTATTCACTATCATGACAAAATAAAATATTTAATACATTATTATTCACTATCACTACTAGAATGGAAGAGTTCTTCCTCCTCTTCATCAGTATCTAGATCATCAACCGATTCTTCTTCCTCTCCATCTTCTTGTTGAATGAAATCCGCCATCTCATCATCATCCAAGTCATTATCCCCAACATCGGAGTCAACATCGACATCAAGATCTTGGTGGACAATGTTAAGAGGATCAGATAATCGGGAACATCATTGATCACTTGTTCTTGGAAAACGGTTTCCTCGGCGGGAGCATCGATAGTCGATCTTGCCTTTGTTTTGAAAACAACCGACCATTGATCTTTGTCTTTTTCAAACTTGGATATGGAGCATAGTAGACTTGCTCGACTTGATAAGCGAACAAATGGATCATAAGCGCCATATTTCCTACCACGATGAACTTCAACTATCTTATAATCTTTATGCACATTCATGCCCGTTCGTAATTATCAAACCAATCACATTTGAACAATACGGCTTTGTAGACGATATCGAATGTCCATAATACACCAACTCAATGATTTCATTTAAAGTGCCATAATAGTCGGCACCTTCCGTGGAATCCCGACACAAACTCCGTTGTTGGTGAAGATTTACCAATATCGCTTTGCCGGTTGAATGTCCGAAAGTTGTAGCCATTAATCGAATAACGTTTCCAAGTTTTGACTTGACGAGAAGGACCACTTGCCAAAGCTTTTAGCAAATCATCATTCAACAATGATGCTTGTTGTCCAAACCATTTGGTAAATTCATGTTCATGTTTATTCCAAATATCCATCCGAGGTCAATTGAGGTTTGTTGAACACGAATAAATTGCTCGAACAATCTAAGAATGAATCATTTTGTCGATTAATGTATATTTGTTCGAAAAAAAGCATAAAGCATTGTATATATGTAGTAATGAGGTACTTACGATTCATACGGTTTCATGATTTCATGATTAGACAATACGTACTTGTGCACAAAGTCATATTCTTTATTATCCAAGAACCTCGTCTTGCACTTCCCAGTTGTTGTACCATTATGATCACGGAATAACTCGTAAATCAAACGATTGTTGATGCGAAGTCTCACCAACAAAGAAGATTCTTTGCTTTTGTTTCAATATGATCATCGTAATACATAGAACGTAAGTTTGAAATCTCTTCCAACAAATACGCATTGCATATTGATCCTCTACGAAAGCTTTGTTACCAATCTTTTGTTTTAAGTGATTCAAAACCTTTCGAATGGATACATCCATCGATATTGCACGGACCACCAACTCGACCTCATCATACGGCAAGTGTACGGTAAATGCTCCATCGAGTTAAAAAAGCGCTGAGGCAAAATCTTCTCTAACTTGCAAATAATCTCAAGAATGTTATTCTCTAAACGAATCACGCCTTCTATTTTTAGGGTAGCGACACACAAGTCTCGAAAGAATTGACTTATCTCGGTCAATGCATTCCATTCATTTTTCGAATCAATTCTCGAAGGGCAATCGGCAACAAACGTTCCATAAAAACGTGACAATCATGGCTTTTCAAACCACGTAGAATGTATTGATCATGATCTACGCACCTACTCAGTCTCAAGCATAACCGTCGAGGAATTTCAACTTGGTGACCCATTCACACAACACTTTTCTTTTACGCTTGTCAAGAACAAGTGTACAATCGGGCGCTTTTCGCAAAGCTCTTTCAAATCTTTAGCGATTTTGGACCACAAGCGCCTTGCCTTTAACGTCCATAACCGTGTCAATCAGTTTTTCAAAGAAGTTTTTCTCAATATGCATCACATCCAGGCAATGTCGAAGCGGAATGTTTTCCAATACGGAAGATCCCAAAAATGCTTCTTTTCCACCAACCATTCTTGGAGTTTTTAAGCCGTTTCAAGTCCGAATCTGAGCCATCAATGATGCTTGGTAGGTGTTGTACAAATTCCCATACCTCCTCACCACTCAATCTACGGGTGGAGTCGCGTGTTCATCTTGTTTGGACTTCAAAAACCTTTATCGGTCATAAAAATATGGTCTTCGGAGAAATCGCCGATGACAATCAAACCAAGTGCATTTACCACTATGTTTGAGCGAACGACTTGTTTCCATCACCACAATAGGGACAAGCTTTCACACCACCGTTAGTCCACCCGGATAACATGCCATACGCAGGAAAAATCATTGATAGTCCACATTAGTGCAACCTTCATATGAAAATTCTGCTTTTGTGGATACATCGTAAGTAAACAACCCTGTTTCCCACAATTTGCTTCAACTCCTTAATCAATGGTTGCAAATAAACATCGAGGTTTCCTTTCGGATTTTTCGCCCCGGTACAAGCAATCGATAAGAATATAAACTGTCTTTTCATGCACAACAGGGCGGAAGGGTGTATGGTGTAACCATGGTCGCCAAAGAAGAGTAGTTCTTCCCAAAATTACCAAAAGGTGCAAAACCGTCTGTGCAAAGTCCTAACCGCACATTTCTAGGCTCCTTAGCAAACTCATGGTGCATTTGGTCAAAATGCTTCCAAGCTTCAGCGTCACTTGGGTGGGCCATTATACCGCTTGTCTGGGGGTTTTCCGCGTGCCACCTCGTTTCCTTGCCTATATGTTTCGTGGCGTACAACCTTTGGAGTCTAGGTCCAATCGGAAATAAGTCATCACTTTGTTAGGCACACGTTGACCTCTTGCGTTCGTTTTGGTTTATATCGATCAAGGTCACACTTCCGACACTTGTCCAGATTCGTCCTCCTCCCAAAATAACATACACCCCGCGGGACACGTGTATTTTCTCATGGGGTAGCTCTAATGCCTTTAACAACTTTTTGGTTTGATAGAAGTTCGAGGTCATTAAGTTATTCTTCGGAAGAATATCTCCTATCAAACCGTAACCCCGTCAACGCATTTGTGAGAGAGGTTGTGATCACATTTCAAAGTGAGCAACCTAGAAGCCGCTTGCGATGGGAGACACTACTTCCATCACATACAAGGTTCCTCTGCGTTTTTCAGCATTTCAAAAACGATGCAACTTCAGGGTTTGGTGTCTCATTGTTCTCCTCTTGGTTAAGAAATTCTTCTCTTACGTGATCAATCCTATCACGTAATGCGTCATTAACCATGTCCTGATAAGGGTTCACATTCCGTTCTTCTTTGAACGTTGATCGAATGGGAAACTCTTCACCATGACACACCCAATCATAGTAGTTTGCGCAAAACCCATATTTAGTTAAATGTAATCTCACGTCATGTTCGATTGAAAATTTAGTGTTCTTACACTTACTACATGGACACTTCATCATTCCATTATTTGCCCGAAACGAATCTAACTGCTTTGCATGTTTTATGAATTCCTCCACACCATTCACAAATACCGGGTTAAATTTCTTGTTAGCATCCAACCTCTCGTACATCCAACTCCGTTCTATTCTCTTCATTTTCAATCCTACACATCATATCATACAAAATATGAGACTAACAATAGTCTTTGAAGGTTGTCTCAACACTTTTGCAAACTCAGGTTTTACTCAACTTACTATGAAACTAACAACACTATAACCTAAATTTTCGATTCATGGTCAAAGGTTCGACGTCAAAATAATTCGGAGGCTTTGCCGGATAACAAAGTACCCCCCAGTACCATTTTCCAAACGGGTAGGAACAACACCCTTTTCAACAAACCAATTCAACCACATACTTATCATCATTTTCAACCAACATCCGGAACTACCCCTACCGCGTCTACCTCTACCTCTACCTCTACCTCTACCTGACATCTATTTGACACAGAAAATGACGTTTATACTAATCTAAATGCAATTATAATAAAAGGCGTTTATACTAATTAATAATATGTGCAAGGAAAGCGAGATTTTCTGTAGATCTCGTAATTCACGGGTTTGCAATAGATCCCTAACTATTGAGATTTACAGATGACCTCTAACTACACCGACCTCAAGCAATTTCTTTGTTTGCTAAGCCGAGTAACTACAACACCTTCTTCGAAACTGTAAAAAAAGTGCAGCAAAGTAAGTGGATAATATTTCTTTTCTCATTACAATATCAAAGCTAGTTCATTCGATTGTGTTTTTTTAATTAATGAATTTCCTGCTAGTTCATAGTGGTGTTACTAAATGGTTTACATAATACATACCACTTTTATTGCACTAATTTGACAAAAATATGTGAGTATATTGGTTTTGATGATAACAACACATGATCACATTGGATCAATTGTGTGTATGTGTGAAAAGGCATGATTTCAACTCAAACATCACATAAGGCTAGAAATGGTAAGCCTCACTTGAAATGCATGATCACAAATCATGAGCTTAAATTGAGAATGTGATAGGGGCAAAATGGAAAGGTGACCAAAGAGTTGACCTTAAGGGTAAATGGACATTTGACCTCAACTTACATTGTAACAACCTAAAATTGATCCAAAACACATTAGGTTGGTATGAGAATCATCATAGGTCAAATCAGTGAAAGTAGGTCAAAAAGGGCAAATTGGGAATTTTGGGGAAATGGTCCAAACTCACCCGAATGATGTGAAACATGTTTAATTATATTAATACACTTAGAATTGACCCTAATCATGCTTTAAGTTGTTCAATTTGATCAAAATTGAATTAGGTCAAAATTAGGGTTCATGTGATAAAAATCTGCTGAATTTTTCTAAGTGTTGGACTGTTTTTCACCCATGTTCACACCCCCATAACTTGCTCAATATTGAACCAAATTGCATGATCTTTATATGGTTGGAAATCTCATAATTCAAGCTACAAAACGAATATATAATATCTCATTTTCATGCAACACAGAGCACACACCATGCTGAACAAAAACGCATCAGATTGTGAAAGTCTGTGTTACAGCTTTCTGATGTGTCACACTTTTGAGTACCCTATACTACTTGGAATGAGTTGAATTTTTTATATGTTATATATTGCATATAGGGGTACATTTTGTCTCAAGAAACTTTTGTGATTTAAGGTCTTTATCATAGCTAAAAGTTGACTACAAAATGCTTCAGTAAAACTGTCTGTCTGTGAGATAGTTGACTTGTAGTGTCTTTTTGACATCGTGACTACAAAAGTTATGTTATGTTTTTTGTTGTTTTATTGGAGGGTTTTAGGGATTGAAGAATGGGCAAGCGGGCAACAACATTCAAACAGATCACAGACGTACCAATTGATCAAACATTGTTGCATAATATGTGTGTGTTTTTTGATGATTTTTTCTTGTACAATAGTCGTTCTTGTGGTTATTTAAATTGTTTTTATTTTTATGTAGTTTTCAAATGTTTCATGTACCCTTTCTGATTTCATTGTTGTATACCTATATGTCACAATTATGTTTGATTGCCGTAGTTTTCAATTATGTTTTGACTATGTTTTTCATATATAGTCCATCTCCTTTTTCTTTTCTTTTTGTGTCTAACTTTACCTATATTATTTGCAAAATTTATTATATGAATGATTCAAAGGACAATGCAAACAAACAAACAATAAAAAAAATAATAATAAACAAAGGAAGTCATGCAAGATTTAATGAAGAATTAAGAACCACTCACGCACTACTTGAACTGCAATGACATCTAATGGCGAATTCTGAAAAAAAAAAAAAAAAAAAAAAATCCAGTCACGATATCGAAATAAAAGTGTTCATCGTAACAAAATAAAACTAAAAGCAACTAATTTGACAAACAATAAAGACTTACCGGAGATGTATGCGGAGGAAGGAGGAGGCGGTTGGTTGTTGCGCCCTGTGTGTTGTTGTTGTGGTTCTTTCTTTGTAACATCCAGACTTTTAAGTAAAGGTAAAATAAATAGTCATTGGGCGTATTTACTATGACCTAATTGTTATTTATCCTATTTATTTGAATAAAAGGATTTAATTAAAAGGTTTTAGCTATTAATTATAAAGGATTTAATTATTGGCTATAAAAGAGATAATCCCAATTATTCCCTCATTATTTCACACGCAAGTTTTGACAAAAAAAAAGAGAGAACGGCGCAACATGAGAAGACGCAGGAAGAAAGCGAAATAGTAGGCATCAACCGTGTGATCAATCCGTTCATCCGATCAAGATGCCGCAAGAGAGAAAAGTGATCAGCGAGGAGACGCAACTTTGGAAAATAAAATATCCTTAATCCGTAAGTTTTCGCTTTAGCCCTAGTTTTGGTATTCGTAGAGTCCGATTCTTGGAAAATTCGTATCTTTCAATCCGTAGCTCTTTTTCAGCCATGAGTAGTCGAAACGATCGTCTTGGAGCGTAGATCAATCTAAAAATAGTTTCGCAGCAGTTACTCCAGGTAATCTACAGTTTATGGTACTTTTTCAGTTTCGTTTTTTGAAAGGAAAAATAGGGTTTTAGGGTTTTTGTTGATCAAATAGGTTTTGGGAGTTGAGGATCAACAATTGTTGCAGTTGCTTGGTGTTTTGATGTTGGTTTTGCATGCCTTTAAGGTAAGAGGCTCTTCCTATGATTTCAATTATCGTTTATAGGGTTTAGATTAAACTTAGAGGTGTTTTGATGTTAGAAAGATGAGCCTTTGGATTGATCAATGACTATGGATGATATGGTATGCTTAGATATGGTTTTCTAGGCTTTACTGTGCTTATTTTGCTGATAATTGGGTTAGAAACTATTTAGAAATCGCAAGACGAAGATTTTAGGGTTCTAGTCGAAACCAAAGTCGACGGGCGTCTGCTTTCCATGTGGACGGGCGTCTGCTTTGGTTGCATTTCGACACGAGCGTCTGGATTTTCTCGGACGGGCGTCTGAGGTGTTAATTTTGATTCGGGATGTAGCGGTTTTAAGTGGGCGGGCGTCCAGGCTTCCAAACAAAGGTCTCAACTGCTTTTAATTCCTTTTCTTGTTTTTATCGTTTTAGGGTTATAAGCATGTTTTGATCATTTTAAACCTTCAAACATGAAATGTTAAAATTGTATAAATGTGACAAAGCTCAAATTAGCTTTTGATGCGTTTAGTTCCGGCACCACATGGATTCCTAAAAGAAGAAAGGTGGGACCGTCGAAAGCTTCGGATTTGCCTTGTGCTTCGATAAACTAGGGTTTATCGATGTCTGTGTAATTGCTAGGACCTGTCCGTGTCTAGGGGTCTAAGTACGAGAGTAGGAGATGTGAGGGAGCTTATGTGAAAACACTTAGGTGGCTAGTTAAACATCTAATCGAACGTATGTGTTAGTTTAAAATCTTAAACATCATGCAATGCTTGGTAAGGCATAGTACAATATCGCGATGTGTTCTCGACCACACAAAGTAGATCGTACCCACGCCGGTCAATCGATTGGCGGATAAAGCGTCTGGTGCACTCTGCCGGTCATCACACTATCGGGACTCGATATATTCCCGGGCTACCAGAGCGTGTCTCTAAGTAGGTTGCACCCAGTTGTCCTAGTACATCCTATTACTAGGCGTAGTGCCCTTGTTATTCATGATGTAACAAAGATAAGCTAAGTTAGAAACGTTTAGTCAATTCATGTTGATGGACATGAAATGAACCCTAGATTGAGTCGGTCACACATAAATAACTAATCAATTAAAATATCTTTTCTTTATAAATTATAATTGTTGTCATAGCTTCTCACTTTTACTGAGTACTTTGTACTTACCTCCTTTGCATTTTATGTTTGTATGCATTGTGGGGTGAGAAGACGAGCAGGTAGATCAAGTGTTGATGATGAGTTTTGAAGACTTGGAGTCTTGACGGAGCTTCTAATTCTTTCTTGTAGAGGTTGTACTAGACTAGTTGTATTCTTTTACTTAGATTTGTTGTACTTGTACTCTTAAGACCTCGTATTGTATAAGTATTTGGATTATTCGTCGTTTGTAATTTGTCTATCCATCTTTAGTATGGTTAATTTCTATTCATAGTAGCTTTTATGTTTTTACCCGAGTCTTTTTAGCTTCCGTTTGCTTTTATTTTGATACTGACGACGTAGAGGCTTGCGTATAATATTAGATTTATTTAATGCTATACTGCCGCCGAACGCTTCTTCCGGATAAGGGCTCGGTATCCGGGAGCGCGGGCGCGTTACATTGGTATCGAGAGAAGCGTCCTTTACGTTCTAGGCATCTCTTCCTCTAAGATAAGAATCCTTTAGACCTTTTAGAACTTGAGCTTGGTGGTAATCCTCTTATGACTAAGAATCCTTAAACCGTGGTCAAGTTATCAAGACCTAGTGAGGAGTCTTCTGAGACGAAGGTTATGTTGAGTTCCCAGTTCACATCTTTTATGTGATCACCTTAGGTTTTGTTCCTCCTAGGATCTTCATTAGAAACTCTCTTTTATTTTGAAGTTTCCAAACCGTAACTGATCACATAGGATTAAATGGAACCGTTTTAAGTAAAGCTTTGGGATCGGAGTTTTATGCCTACACCTTAAAGTCGAGGTCCACTTGGTTGATTTCATTTTCCTTACTTTCCCTATTGAAATCTCTTCACCTTCTCTACACACGAATATCTAAGTTTACTTTTGGCTTGGCCTAACTTGGTAGAGAATGATATTTGATCCAACTCTACAAATCCTCCGCTTTCTCTTTTCACCATCACTTGGTTTGAGTTCATCAACATTCTTTGACCTTTTCTTTGCTTGAGATGGATTCTACACGAACTCAATGTGTAATTCTATTCCTTCCAAATACTTTTCAGTCGTTTCAACTAATAGTGTTAAAGGTCTCTTACTTTGGCACATACTTCTCGTCATTCTCGTGTTTGGCTTTATCCAACATGAGTGAATACTTCTGTTCCTGTGTTTTCCCTTTAACATAAGACAGTCTTCCACTACTCTAAAAATTCTGAAAATTTTCAGCAAAATAGATTACTGTTTTATCTACAATTTCTCTTTTTACATCAACTCGATAATAGTTATGGATTTTTCAGAAAGTTCGTGTTTATGCTGGACACTCTGTCCAAAAAATCTGCAGCAGCAATTTCACTTCTTCTTCTGTTTTGAACAGGTTAAACACCTTTAAATGACCTGCATTTTTGATATGTTGCAGACAAGACTTTTATCTACAGTTTTTCTTTTGGAATTAAGTTTAGATTCCTTTTCGTTTGATCTCGATTTGCAATGCAATTCAGTGTTTACTAATCTGGAAAATCTGGCAGCTTGTGCAATCGTCAGAAATAACTGTCTTTGACCAAGTTATTTTCATCCAAAAATTCCAATATTTTTATATCACCTGGAAAACTCTAGTGTCTAAATCTTTTCTCTTTGGATCGTGCTCAAATTCCTCTTCGTTAGTTCTGTACAAATCGATAATGTTAGATCCAGAGTAAATTTCATACACAGCAACCTAAAAGGAATTTTCACCTCTTTGACTTGGGGTTTGGGCTAAGGGGTAGTAAGTTATGATTTTCATGTTTTAGGAGTTCCCAAGTTTGATCTCCTTCGAGTTAAACCTTTTAGTAGGATGTTTGTAAAGCTAACGTTATAGTTTCTTTGCGCTTTAAACAAGAACTAAGATGCTATCCTCCAAAGATGCCATTTTGATGTTCACCCTTTTCCAGCCTTTTTTGTAATCATATCTTATCTGGTATTTTATTTCTCATGTAATCCCTCACTTGAGATCTTTAAACTCAACAAATCCTCTCGGCTTGTTGTCATGAATTACCACAGAAACATATCGCCTTAAGCCCTTCTTCTAAACAAGTTCTTACCTTCTCACTTTTCCAACTCAAGAAACAAGTTCCCTCTAACTCTGCATTGTTGCATCCCCATTCTTCTTTTCAAGTACAAATTTGACTGAACCTTTTTATGTCAGAACATTATTTTTACTTGTGTTATTCTCAGCTTCCCTCCTAAGGGTAGTGTCGATTTTGTGATGCTACTTGTTCTTTCAAACTATGCATCTCATATTCTTACCAGTTGAATCTTTAAAACCATTATGGCATTCCTTTTCAAGTTGCTTATCTTTAACCTTCCAGCAATTTATGCTAAGCTAGTTCAAGCAGAAGGTAGTCCTTGCCAAGGTGCCTTCCGAACCTAACTAGCCAATCGACTTTTGAGTTCCTAAACTTTTGATCTCCATTTCAGATTATTGTACCTTGTACCCTTCGGTTTTAAATCTCTTTCGGACCATTTAGAGCCATGAACCGCCATATACACCTTTTGACTTTCCATCTTTTGTTTGGCGTTTCTATTCCAATTTTGTTACACAGGTTGAAAGCCTATTTCATTTTTTTTTTAACCTTTTCATTCCCACATGAGGAATAACCTTGAGCATTTATTCCTTGGCAGTGTACCATTCCTCTCGAGTAGTGCAACCTTGAATCTTTGATTTGAATCGTCAATAATCGTTTAAACTTCCTTTGAAACTTCGAATTAATTCTTGGAAATCAAACCTTATCCAGAAATTCTTAAGTGTCGTTTCCTCTTCACTTAAAAATCTAGCTTACCGCTTACTTATTCAAACTTTTGATATTCCCTTACAATTCCTTGAGGGAATTTCTATTTCTATTAAATCTTAAAATAACCTCTCTTTGACTATTGCAAACTTGGACACTTCTTGACAAGTGTTTATTTTATTCTGAGTCCTTTTGGTGTACTTGTTTTGTCTCCATGGATCCTTCATGTTGAGATTCTTGTTCTCTTTTGATTTCTATCTTTTTAGTCCTTCTGGTGCTCGACCTTGCACCTTTACCTTGATTTATGTTGTGTGATGTTACCTTTAACGTCTCCACTTTCTCAAGGCTTATATGAAAGCTTATTACCATCCTTTCGAGTTACCTCTGAAGTCTTTGCAGACCACCGTATCTTGCAGAATTCCTCTCTCTCAAAAAAAAAATTCATCTGCAAGGTGTCCTTTTGTTTTCCTTTTGGTGGCTATCCCTTGTATTATGATACAATGTCTCATTCTTCAGTTTGGAACCACCTTCAACTTTTCCCCAACACGAAATCATCTTGTTTTGCTTGTAACCCAAGCAACCTTTCTTATTTCAAGTGCATTGTATCGTTCCTTGGCTTACCTAGTTGACATGCCACCCTGGTACCCAACTTGTCACTTTTCAATTTTATTTATTCTCCAAGCTAACTCTTTTTGGCATAAGAATTGGATCAGACCGTCAGAGAGAAAGTATGGCAACACATGTTCTCCACCCACAGGAGTCTCGTAAGTCCTTCACCGGGATCCTTGTAGTCCTTCACAAGTCCGTGGTGCCATGATGGAAGTTGAGATCGAAAGAAGTCAAGTGTGCCGGGAAGTGTGGTTTCGGGCCGAGATTCATCCTTCCGGTATAGGTCGGTAGGAGCAAGCATAGAGTGTGAACGATGATTGCAAGATTCGAGGCGATTGATGGGTTCATGGAAGAAGCAAGGCAAAGATCCGGATGTTTCGATTATAAGTGAGTGGTCGAGAACCAACCAATGAATTGGTCACGAGTTAGATGAAGATAGCAACTGTTGGTATCGGAATCGACTTTGGAGTTACGAATACGGAAGATTGGGAAGGACAATGAAGAATGAAAACCTCGAGTTGGCAATTGCAGCCTTCCTCGGAGCAACCAGAAGTACAAGAATTGGAACAAGATCTTTGGCGATCTTTCATGAAGATAGAGATAAAAGAACATGAGTTTCTGGTATGAAGTGGAGCGACAAATGAATCGAGACCAGATTTGTTCTGACAAGTCAACGAGGAGATTGAAGTGGATCGTCGCAACCTCAAATTGCCTCAAGACAAGCAGAAGAGTTAGGAAGATGGAAGGAGACGAAGACTGTAGAAGTTAAGAGACGAAACGCTTTGCAAAGTCCAGTGTTCAAGCACCTCCCGGTTACATTCGAGTTTCGAGGACGAAACTCCTCTTAAGGGGGGAGGAATGTAACATCCAGACTTTTCGTAAAAGGGTAAAATAGTCATTGGGCGTATTTACTATGACCTAATTGTTATTTATCCTATTTATTTGAATAAAAGGGATTTAATTAAAAGGTTTTAGCTATTAATTATAAAGGATTTAATTATTGGCTATAAAAAGAGATAATCCCAATTATTCCCTCATTATTTCACACGCAAGTTTTGACAAAAAAAAGAAGAGGAACGGCGGCAACATGAGAAGACGCAGGAAGAAAGCGAAATAGTAGGCATCAACCGTGTGATCAATCCGTTCATCTGATCAAGATGCCGCAAGAGAGAAAAGTGATCAGAGCGAGGAGACGCAACTTTGGAAAATAAAATATCCTTAATCCGTAAGTTTTCAGTTTAGCCCTAGTTTTGGTATTCGTAGAGTCCGATTCTTGGAAAATTCGTATCTTTCAATCCGTAGCTCTGTTTTTCAGCCATGAGTAGTCGAAACGATCGTCTTGGAACGTAGATCAATCTAAAAATAGTTTCGCAGCAGTTACTCCAGGTAATCTACAGTTTATGGTACTTTTTCAGTTTCGTTTTTTGAAAGGAAAAATAGGGTTTTAGGGTTTTTGTTGATCAAATAGGTTTTGGGAGTTGAGGATCAACAATTGTTGCAGTTGCTTGGTGTTTTGATGTTGGTTTTGCATGCCTTTAAGGTAAGAGGCTCTTCCTATGATTTCAATTATCGTTTATAGGGTTTAGATTAAACTTAGAGGTGTTTTGATGTTAGAAAGATGAGCCTTTGGATTGATCAATGACTATGGATGATATGGTATGTTTAGATATGGTTTTCTAGGCTTTACTGTGCTTATTTTGCTGATAATTGGGTTAGAAACTATTTAGAAATCGCAAGACGAAGATTTTAGGGTTCTAGTCGAAACCCAAGTCAGACGGGCGTCTGCTCCATGTGGACGGGCGTCTGCCTTGGTTGCATTTCAGACGGGCGTCTGGATTTTCTGGACGGGCGTCTGAGGTGTTAATTTTGATTCAGGATGTAGCGGTTTTAAGTGGACGGGCGTCCAGGCTTCCAAACAGGCGTCTGAACTGTTTTTAATTCCTTTTACTGTTTTTATCGTTTTAGGGTTATAAGCATGTTTTGATCATTTTAAACCTTCAAACATGAAATGTTAAAATTGTATAAATGTGACAAAGCTCTGAATTAGCTTTTGATGCGTCTAGTTCCGGCACCACATGGATTCCCTAAAAAGAAGAAAGGTGGGACCGTCGAAAGCTTCGGATTTGCCTTGTGCTTCGATAAACTAGGGTTTATCGATGTCCGTGTAATTGCTAGGACTGACCGTGTCTAGGGGTCTAAGTAATCCAGAGTAGGAGATGTGAGGGAGCTTATGTGAAAACACTTAGGTGGCTAGTTAAACATCTAATCGAACGTATGTGTTAGTTTAAAATCTTAAACATCATGCAATGCTTGGTAAGGCATAGTACAATATCGCGATGTGTTCTCGACTGCACAAAGTAGATCGCACCCACGCCGGTCAATCGATTGGCTAGATAAAGCGTCTGGGTGCACTCGCCGGTCATCACACTATCGGGACTCGAGATATTCCCGGGCTACTTAGAGCGTGTCTCTAAAGTAGGTTGCACCCAGGCTTGTCCTAGTACATCCTATTACTAGGCGTAGTGCCCTTGTTATTCATGATGTAACAAAGATAAGCTAAGTTAGAAACGCGTTTAGTCAATTCATGTTGATGGACATGAAATGAACCCTAGATTGAGTCGGTCACACATAAATAACTAATCAATTAAAATATCTTTTCTTTATAAATTATAATTGTTGTCATAGCTTCTCACTTTTACTTGAGTACTTTGTACTTACCTCCTTTGCATTTTATGTTTGTATGCATTGTGGGGTGAGTGAGAAGACGGCGAGGTAGATCAAGTGTTGATGATGAGTTTTGAAGACTTGGAGTCTTGACGGAGCTTCTAATTCTTTCTTGTAGAGGTTGTACTAGACTAGTTGTATTCTTTTACTTAGATTTGTTGTACTTGTACTCTTAAGACCTCGTATTGTATAAGTATTTGGATTATTAAATCGTTGTAATTTGTCTATCCATCTTTAGTATGGTTAATTTCTATTCATAGTAGCTTTTATGTTTTTACCCGAGTCTTTTTAGCTTCCGTTTGCTTTTATTTTGATACTGACGACGTAGAGGCTTGCGTATAATATTAGATTTATTTAATGCTATACGCGCCGAACGTTTCTCTTCCGGATAAGGGCTCGGTATCCGGGAGCGGGGCGTTACAGCTGCTCGCCGGAGGAAGGAGGGGGCGGGTGGTTGAAGAAGTGGTGACCGGAGGAAGAGTGGTGGTAGTGGTGGTGACCGGAGGAGGAGAGGGGTGGGTAGTTGAAAGAGGCGGCCGGAGGAGGAGAGGGGTGGGTGGCTGAAAAAGAAATGAAGAAGGAGAAGAGAGAGGCTTCCCGTTATCTAATTTAGGTTAATCTTTTTTGGGACGACAAGCCTTTTTTGGGACGACAATGTCGTCCCATTAAATCATTCCGTCGCAAATTTACGTTTTCGTCGCAAATTTTATCCAAATTCGAATAATAAAATAATTCTATAAAATTTTATTGAAGTCCGTCGCAAAATAATAAAACTTCCCGTCATAAAAATGTTTTTGCGACGGAATTTAAATTCGTCGCAAATTTTATCTAAATTCGAATAATAAAATAATTTTATAAAATTTTATTGAATAGGCCGTCGCAAAATAATACAAATTCCGTCATAAAATTGCCCGCCAAGTGGAAAAATCGGTCCCGCCAAGTGTCCCGTCGCAAACTTTAAAATATCCGTCATAAACGTAAATTTGCGACGGAAATAATGTCCGTCGCAAAAACTCCGTCGCAAAACTGCTGTTTTTTTGTAGTGAAGAGGAGAGTCTGTAACAGATTTAACCGGGATGCCATGGAGCTCAGGTCCGAAAGTTTCCTCTCTGTAAATACCCGCATTCTGATCAATTACCTTAGCATAGCAACAAGACGACTTATGGCCAATAATACCGCAATAAGCATAGTAAAGGGATACATGTTCATATTTGAAGTTGACCCATTTTTCAATCCCATCTTGACTCACCAACATACCTTCCAAGAGGGGTTGTGAAGTATCGATTTCTACAAGACATCGCACAAACTTACCGTATTTGCTCCCACCAAAGACAACCTGCTTCTTAAGGACAGTACCAAGTTGCTCATAGATTTCCTCCCAAGCTGCTTCCGAGACCCACTCCAACAACAGGCCCCAAATCTGTACCCAAACCGGTGCGAGGTTGAAAGCGCCATCTTCACTTTCTATACCCGGACGCCATTTCTTAATGATCATCAGGTGAGAGTCATGGTACGAGGGCACCCATGAGTACTCTGGTCGGCATCTAGTTCCAAGTCGAACTGAATTTGATACAAATTGGTGCTTAGACCAATGATTGCATACCTCTTTCTGCACTTCCAGATGGCTGATAAAGTTCCCATAAGAGCCCCGTAGCCTACGTTTTTTTTCTGAGATAATTTTGACAACCAGACTTCGCTTGCATTCTTCCTTGGATTTAGCTGTCGCACTCGGCGGAAGAACGATCTTCATCTTTTTACTTGCAGATGCGGAGCCAGCTTTCAGTTCTTTAGTCGGGTTATCATCCATATTCGAAGGAGCAGCCGATGCAAGGACAGATTGAAAAGAAGGTAGAGAAGATCGATTAAAGGACGAATGGAAGCTAGAAAGGATTAGCAAGAAGGAGAACAGAAATCCGGCGGAGAACCCTACTGTATAGGACTAGAAGGAACGAGAAGCACTTTCTCACTCTAGCTTTCTCACTCTTCAAAGTGAACATGTGAATGTTTAAAATTGAAGTGCTTGACAACTTAAGCTAGACTATGAAACATTAAGAAACACACAACAAAATACACATACCGTTTCTATAAAATATTACTAATTTCAAAGGTAATTTAGTCATTTCTCGACAAAATTGAGGGGAGACGCGTGCCCCTAGCCCCTCTGTAGGTCCGCCCCTGGTGGTTGCCTATATTTAATTGACTGATTGATCGGAGGAGTATGACATAAAATCTAAGAATGGGTTTAAGAAACAAGAATAGAATCCCCTATTAAAAATCTAAAGGAAAATGTTTTCGATGCGAAGAGAAAGAGAACGTCTTGAGTATCTCGTAGTATAGTATAACCTTGAAAAATAAATATTCGATAAATGAATAACCTCGTCAAATTAATAATTTTCTCCGGTCTCGACTTAGGTAAAGGGGCTAAATGAATGTTCGATAAATAAATGACCTTGCCAAATGAATACTTTTTTCCAGTCAGGTAGGTATTTATTTATCGATATTATACCCTAGTCGACCAAAAAAGGGATATGATAATTCATGTAAATATATTCAAAAAGCCCATCTATTATTCAAATCAAAAAAATAAATGTGTTTTCAATGGAATATATACAGGAAACGGTCAAGTTAGAAAAATATGATATATTGACAAATTAAACAAATATAAAATAACTTACATTTCGGTTTACATCGATATTTCTTTATCGCATTTGGATAAATTCTTGGCCGTGGTCATCTCGGTTTACATCAAGGTTTCTTTATCATTTAGATAAAATTCTCAGCCGTGGACATCGTCAAAGCATTCAACCATGCACGTAGTTCCGGTGCGGTGAGATTTGGGAATCTACCATTCAACAGGAAGCCCAGATATTTAATTGGACCCTAAGAAAAAAAAAACACACACACACTTTTTTCACAACAAACCCAAAATGGCATGATAATAAACAATCACAGAGCAATGAAAGAAACGCATGCAAATATAAGTAAGGAATAAACACACATCAGAGAAGTGACTTCAAATGGCGCATAAATTCTCTGATATGTTTTTACTATTTCATCGCCGCCATAGGCTTCTCATCACGTAGATCCAAGTGTGGAAGAAGTTGATCTTCTTCAATGCAGTGTAGAAAAACCGAAGGAAGAAGGTTTGCCGTCAACGCCGTCGGTGTGGCAACACACGATCTGTTGTGAAAGGAAGATATGCTGACCTCAACATCTATATTAGGGATGATGAAGACGGGTCTGATTTGTCTGATTACAAGGATGTCATCGACAACTTCATAGGCCCGAAACAGATGAAGACACAATCACTATGCCATGGAAATTAAGTATGCCTAGACCTTTGGAGGCCATGGCGCAAGGCCCTCGTCATTAAGTCACGATTTTTACCCTTTTCATCCTCAATGTATCATCTTGACACTTTTTACCTCCTTATGTATGCATTTTTATACATTTTCAGTCAAAAGTACCACATGTCATACCTCCAACATTGAAGACACAACATGTTAACCAGTTGAGAAATGCTATCACGCCGCAATGGATTCGACACGTGATAAAGATATAATACAGACGCATCACAACTTTGGAAGTCTGAAGATACTAAGATGCAACTTGCAATTCCAACTTGCAGCTCAAGTTTGGTAGTTTTCTTTTGACGGAATATTCCAGGAATATTCCAATCTTGACCCCAATATTCTGGGAATATTCCCTGTTGACCAGAATATTCTTTGGAATATTCTCCAATGGATATTTTGCTTCACTTGTAGATACCAACAACTATATATATACCCTATGTAAAAAGGAGAACTCAATTCTTTAATGAGAAATAAAATATTTACCCATCATTTGCTTCCTTCTTAGTTCATTCATACCTATTTCTACATGGTATCAGAGCAAATAGCTCGATCCTGATAATTTTTTCTTTCTTCTGTTTCGATGGCACAGCAAAATCAGCAACAGATTGTACCACTGTGCCCTTATTACCTGCATCCAAACAAAAATCCATCATTAGTTTTGGTCCAACCGCCCTTGAATGGCAGCAATTATCATGCCTGGGCAAGATGAATGTGAAAGGCACTCATGTCTAAGAACAAATTAGCATTCATTGGTGAAAATTTGCAAGCACCACAAGCAGATGAAGATTACATCATGCCTGGAAGCAATGCAACAGTATGGTACTGTCCTGGATTTTAAATTCAGTATCTGCTTCAATTGCGCAGAGTGTAATGTGGTTCAATTCAGCCAGAGAAGTTTGGATAGATCTTCAGGAAAGGTTTTCCCATGGTGATCATTTCAGGTTATCTGATTTACTGGAAGAGGTAAATTCTGTGAAACAAAATGATTTGTCTGTTACTGACTATTACACCAAACTGAAAATCCTATGGGAAGAATTGCTCATAATCAGGCCATATCCTACTTGTACTTGCAATTCTGTATGTAATTGTGGTGCTGTAAGGATCTATAGAGACTATTTTGAGTCACAATGTGCAATAAGATTTCTGAAAGGTCTCACTGATAATTTTGCTCCTGTGAAAGCACAAGTGATGCTTATGCATCCATTACCACCTATCAATCAGGTCTATGGTATGGCAGTCAAGCATGAAAGGCAACTAAGTTACTGCTTGGGGCATCCAGATAGAATTGATAACACTGTTATGGCAGCTCAAAGAAGCAATGTTTATGCACAATCTGGTAGTCAATCTTGTCAAAACACAGGACCTAGTGAAAGTGTGCAATATCCTAAAAGGCCTATGTCTAACAATAGAAATTTTCAGTGTACTTACTGCAATTTACAAGGCCATATAGAGGACAGATGTTATAGAAAGCTGGATTCCCACCAGGTGGCAGGGGCAGAGGTAGAAATAGCCAAGGCAGGGGCTATGGTGGTAGAATGGTCAATCAGGTTGATATTGGTGAAACAACAATGACAGAATCATATCAGCCTATCAATTCCTTTTTCACACAAGAACAGTTGAATGAGTTGAGAACCTTGCTGAATACTACTCCTACCACTCCTGTTCAAGATGAAACTGAGCACTTGGTTAATCAAGCTACTGTACTAAGTGCTAACTTTGGATCTCCAGCTGATGGTAAGTGTGCTGGTGAGTTTGCACAGCCTAATTCAAACCAATGGATCATAGATTCGGGTGCATCTGATCATATAACATGTTCTCTTAATCTTTTCTCATCTTATATTCCTATTCCTCACATCAGTGTTACCCTTCCTAATGGGAATCAAACCAATGCCACACATAAAGAAATGGTAAAACTTACACTTGAACTCACCTTATATGATGTCCTATACATACCTTCATTTAAGCACAATTTGATCTCACTTAGCAAACTATTTCACAACTGCAGTTTATCTGTTATTTTCACTCATGATTGTTGCTTCATTCAGGATCTTATGACCAAGAAGAAGATTGGATCAGCTAGACATTATCATGGCTTATACTACCCGAATTACAATGATTCCTAGCTTCAATTCAACTCTATACTTACATCAAACCATGAAAAGTCTGTTATGTTTTCTGGTAGACCTGATACATATGTATGGCATCTTAGGTTAGGGCATATGTCAAATAAAGTGGTCAATGATGTAAGGCTTATAGAGCCCAGTATATGCTCTTTTGAAAGTGGAAAATGCACTGTTTGTTATCTTGCAAAACAAAGAAAACTTTCATTTCCTTTAAGCAATTCCATGGCTGCCCATGCTTTTGATCTCATACACCTAGACATATGGGGACCATATAGAAAAGCCACTGTTTATAATGAAACCAACTTCTTTACTATAGTAGATGATCACACAAGATATACATGGATCTTCCTTCTTAAAGCTAAATGTCAAGTGAATGTCATAATAAAACAGTTCTGTGCTTTTGTGCAAAATCATTTTAACAAAAAGGTCAAAACCATAAGATCTGATAACGGTTTAGAATTCAAACTAACTGAGTTTTATGGCACCAATGGAATCATTCATCAAAAATCCTGTGTACATACCCCAGAACAAAATGGAATAGTTGAAAGAAAGCATCAACACCTACTCAATGTTGCTAGGGCTCTAAGAATACAATCCAAATTACCTTTAGCTTACTGGGGGTTTTGTGTCCAACATACAACAAACTTGATTAACCTTACACCTTCTCCAAAAATTCAGCATCAAACACCTTACCAAAGATTATATCAAAAACCGCCATCTTATTCCAATCTTAGAGTGTTTGGATGCCTTGCTTTTGCCACAAACCCTAGTATCACCAAAACCAAATTTGATAATAGAAGCATACCGTGTGCCTTCCTGGGATATCCACCAAATATAAAAGGATACATTTTTCTTAATCTAGAAACTAAGAGTATTTTCATTCCCAGAAATGTTATATTTCATGAGGTCATATTTCCTTTCCATCTAACACAATCCATAACTCTAATCTTATTTCTTATTCCTTTCCTCTACCTGCTAACCAGTTATATATCCCTTTTGATCTCTCTTCTACTAATATACCAACTCACATAGATACTAATCCACCAGTCAATTCTATTCCACCAGAATCATCACAACATCCTCAGAATTCTCAAAGTACCAGCTCCTTTAAACACCAGCATTCACACACTACGTCTTCATCTTCACAAAGTTCACTAACATCTTCTCCCAATCCACCACCTGATAATCAGTCTTCATCCACTACATCTTCATCTTCACAAACAACAAATTCATCTTCCTTTAATCCACCACCTATGTCCACCAGAAGGCCCACGAGAAACATCGACCTCCTAACTACTTACAAGACTATGTCTCAGAATCAAGTTTACTACCACTCCCAAATATCCTATCCAACACTACATGTCATATGATCAACTTGCACCTAATTATATGAAATTTGCTTTGAGTGTGGATGTTGCAGGTGAACCAGTCACTTATCAACAGGCAGTCAAGGATTCTAAATGGAGAGATGCCATGAGTGTAGAAATTGAGGCCCTATAAAGCACTCAAACTTGGGAAATTGTAACTTTACCTAAAGGGAAAACTCCTATTGGCTGTAGATGGGTTTACAGGATAAAATATCTTCCAAATGGGACTGTGGAACGATACAAGGCTCGTTTAGTTGCAAAAGGATACACTCAACAACTGGGTATTGATTACATTGACACTTATGTTCCAGTTGCCAAACTTACCACGGTCAGGGTGTTAATGGCAGTGGCAGCTACCTCCAATTGGCATCTAGAACAGCTCGATATCAACAATGCTTATCTCCATGGAGATTTATCCGAAGAAATATACATGAGGATACCACGAGGGTACAGTACCACTATACTTAATGTTGTCTGCAAACTTAAAAAGTCACTCTATGGTCTAAAACAAGCGGGGCGTCAATGGAATGCGAAGTTAACATCCTATCCCATTTCCTGGGGTTTCATCAATCCAGAAGTGACTACAACTTATTTACTACTGGACATAATGACACATTCATTGCACTTTTGGTTTATGTCGATGACATCATATTAGCTGGTCCTAATCTCAACTTAATTCAAGAAATCAAGGCCCATCTCGACCAGAAATTCAAAATCAAAAATTTGGGCAAGTTACACTACTTTCTGGGAGTAGAGGTTGCAAGGGGTCAAAAGGGAATTACCTTATCTCAACGTAAATACCCACTGGATCTTCTTTCCGAATACGGTCTTCTTGCCTGCAAACCGGCTCCCACTCCTATGGCCACGAGCAGCAAGTTAGCCAAGAATGACTCTCTTTTACTGGCAGACAATACTCAATATCGAAGTTTGGTTGGCAAATTGATATACCTTACTTTTACCCGGCCGGATATTAGCTACGCCCTTCAGCAATTGTCCCAATTTCTCGATTGTCCCACTCTCAATCATCAACAAGCTTCTATACGCCTTTTACGTTACTTGAAGAATTCTCCCGGCCAAGGGTTATTTTATCCCACTGAATTAAGCCAATCCGGTCAGTTGCCACACTCATCTTTACAAATTACGGCCTATTCCGACTCTGATTGGGCTGGGTGTCCGGACACTCGATGATCAATCATAGGATGGTGCATTTTTCTGGGTCAATCTCTTATCTCGTGGAAAGCCAAAAAGCAGAGCACCGTTTCTAAAAGCTCGGCGGAGGCTGAGTACCAAGCTCTCGCCGCTACGTCCTGCGAATTGCAGTGGTTGGTATTCATCTTGACTGATTTAAGGATTACACCATCACTTCCTATCCCATTATTTTGTGATAATCAAAGCGCATGCTACATAGTTGAAAATCCCGTGTTTCACGATCGCACAAAACACATGGAACTCGATTGTCACCTTGTACAGGATAAATTTCAAGTTGGACTTCTCGTTCCTCGACCTATAGCCACTGCACAACAATTGGCTGATATATTTACCAAACCACTTGACGGTCCACGTTTTAGTCAACTTTCTCAACATCTTGGTCTTCACTCCATTTACTCCAAGTCCAGCTTACGGGGGGTGATAAAGATATAATACAGATGCAGCACAACTTTGGAAGCTGAAGATACCTAAGATGCAACTTGCAATTCCAACTTGCAGCTCAAGTTTGGTAGTTTTCTTTAGATGAAATATTCCAGAATATTCAAATCTTGACCACAATATTCTGGGAATATTCCTCGTTGACTAATATTCTTTGGAATATTCCCCAATGGATATTTTGCTTCACTTGTAGATACCAACAACTATATATATACCCTATGTAAAAAGGAGAACTCAATTCTTTAATGAGAAATAAAATGTTTACCCATCATTTGCTTCCTTCTTAGTTCATTCATACCTATTTCTACAACACGCGGGACACAACATACTTTTCCACCTTTGATCATGATGCATGTCCACTTAATCAAGGGTTCAAAAGTATGCTGTGTCACTTGTTGTGTCACAACCATAGCATCACTCTTAACCAATAAAAACTGAACACGTGACAAAAAATGGGCTGAAGAAGTAACAAATGCATAGGTTAGGAGTAAAAGGGTCGAGATGAGACATTACGGATAGAAGTGAAAAAAATGTGAAACAATAGGGACCAAAAGTGCCTTTTATCCTTTTTATACTTCTATTTTCGACTTACGAGAGAAGCAAGTGCACTGTAAGCTTGAGTATTGAAGTATGTGTATGTACTTCCACTATCAAAAACTACAGAAAGACCCTTAATATTGCTTGTCTGCCCTCCAAAACCTAGGTTAGCTGGTCCCGATGAGTAATGCTTCCTGAAAATATAAAATGTTAATAAAACTGATGATGTTAAAAAATAAAATAAAAGAATGTTGCGAAAGTATGCACCTCTCTAAACAGAGAATTCTCTTGTTGCAAAAGTATGCCCCTTCAATTCAATCTAGTTTAGATTCTTGTTGTCCTGCTTGTCCCCATGCCAAGCAAAGAAGACTTAGTTTCTCTACTAGTACTTCTGTTTCTAATGTCTTTGATTTGCTACATGTAGACATATGGGGTCTAAACAAATATTATACTTATAATGGAGAATATTACATTTTAACAATTGTAGATGACTATTCTAGATTTCTTTGTGTGCATTTGATGAAACAAAAGTCATAAACTAGGCCCTTATTACAACAGTTTTGTAACTTGATTGCCACACAGTTTAGTACAAACATTAAAATAATCAGATTAGACAATGGTCTTGAGTCAAGATGGACTCATTTTCTATCCAAAAAGAGATTATACATGAGACTCCAGTGTTCATACACCACAACAAAATGTTAGTGGAAATGAATCATCAACACTTGCTAAATTTTGCTAGGGCATTCAAATTTCAAGTCGGGTCTTGATATGATGTATTGGGGATTACATGTTAAACATGCTACTATGCTTATAAATATTACTCCAACTCTATTTCTCAAAGAACAAACCCCTTATTTTCTTTTATATGGTAAACAACTGATGACGGTTAAAATAGTCTATCCTACGGCATCAATATTCTATCCATTATGAGCTAAAAATAGTTGTTTCGGCCTATAAATATGAACCATTTACGTTGAATATCATATGTCGGGTTCGTGAGTCGAGAAATCTACACTTAGCGTTTATTTTCCCTGTCTCAATATTATTTCATGCGTTATTTGATGATTTTCAGGATATGAAATATTGGGCTAAGCATGATGGATGAATCTGGAGTGGACTGAACGAAAAGAATGGGCCTGGGGTATTCTAAAAGCATCCAAGTTAAGTCGGTTGAAGAAAAAGGGCGAAAATACCCTCAGTAACCCGAGGGGCGGTGCCGACTTATCGAGGGTCCAGAATCTTCCGAAACGCGTTTTCTTGGACGAGGGGTCGAACTAGTAGTTCCTAAGTCGTTTTAGATAGCTATAAATAAGAGGCTTTGCCTCAGAACAAAATGTACTCATATTATTCAAGGAAATTATGCAATAAAAGTTATATGTTCTTTATTTTATTTATTTTATGAGTTCTGGTCGGAGAGACAACGGAGTCGCCGCCTAGGGAGAGATCCGAAGGAGATCTACGCTCATCTTCGAGGGTATGATTTTCTATCTTTTCCAAGATGTAGATCTATCGTTGTTATATTCGACTAGTATGTTTTAATTGTTTATTTAGTTTAATTATGTAGTAGTTAGTTTATTTTACCCCATGTGTAATAGATCTGATCCGTTGGTGAAGAAATCATGAGATAGTAGTTGCGTTCTTCAGATCTGCGACGATCTATATCGCTAGATCTAGATACTTAGTAAATTACTAATTCATGATAATCGGCACCAGCTACGTAGATCGATAGATTTAATTTACATGTTTTTAGCCTGATCAACTATTTGCATGTTATCGTAAATTTAATGAAGGACCGCAAGTGAAGTGTTAATTAGGACATTATCTAGAATGGACCCTAGGAACGTGCTGGTAAATGTCGACAGCTGTCTAGGCGGGTTTGCGGTATGAGGTAACACTCAATATCGGCAACTCTAGTTCTTTATGCGTATGGGCTATTACGGACCAATTAAGGAGGGTAGCTTGCGTATAGATTGTCTACTGCCATTGTCGGAATAGATAGGGTTAGGAGTTGTACCCGTAGCTGATCAATGAATTAATTCACCAATGGGGAGGACTGTTGCATGTGTGGGGGGAATAACTAATTACTCATAATTGAACTAATACCTTAGAAACTCTTGTTGCTTAGTTGAACTTGCATATTCTTGTTAGTTTGAGGCACCAATACTACTGTCTATATGTTATAGTTGGTCGTAGACCGTTATTGTGACAACTCAATTTTGATAATTAGACGTTCTTACGAGTCTCTGTGGGATTTGACCTTGACTCGCCAGCACTCTACTACGATAGACCTAGTCCTATTTCTAGTAAGTGCTTTGCACGCAATCAACAACCTACCTACTTCGATCTAAGAGTATTTGGTTGTCTAGCATATACAAGCATTGTTGTGCAGAGCAGAGGAAAGCTTGATAGCAGAAGTAGAAAGTGTGTCTACTTGGGTAATCCTCCTCATACCATGGGTTACACACTACTTGATCTCAAAACCATGGAGTTTCTTGTCTCCAGAGATGTCAATTTTCATGAAAGCACAATTACTTATCTTATTACTTCACCATGGACTAATGATCACACTGTTCTACCAGTTCCTACATTCTAGAATATTAGTTCTGATACTTTAGGCCAACCAACTGATGTACCACTTGTTGAGGAGCAACAATTACAAGATCCTGATATTCCAACAGACTCAGAAGTGCCTCACTCCAATAATACTCGAAACCTAAGAAGATCTACCAGATATAGGAGACAACCAGCACATCTTTAAGATTATCAAACAAGATTAAAAGTTGTGATCACTACTCCTCACACTCTAGACAAAGTGTTTTCATATAATAACCTATCAAACAACTACAAAGTTTTCTCCTGTAACATATCCATAGAACAAGAGCCTAATTCCTACATAGAGGCATCTAAAGGATCCAAATTGGCAAAAATCCATGGAAGAAGAATTAAAATCATTACACAAACACAAACCTGGTCTCTAGTGTCTTTTCCAAAAGACAAGAAACCCATTGGTTGTAAATAGGTGTACAGAATCTAGAGGAAAGCTGATGGTACAGTAGACAAATATAAAGCTAGGCTGGTAGCAAAAGGCTACACTCAAACAGAGGGAATAGAATTTCTTGAAACCTTTTCTCATGTTGTTGATGTAAGTCAACCTGATGATATAATTCCCGATGATTCACCCCTTTTTCTCCTGCAATTAATGGTATTTTGACATCAACTTGAGCAATTTGTATGATGATTGGATCCATTTTTGTGTACATAGAATTTTCAGAAAAACCATGTTTCTAGTTGTATTATATTAAGTATTAGCCGATTTTGTTATCAGATTTACACGTGGTATCTCTGTGTTTATTTTGCAGCACAAGTATCACGGTTGGGAGCGTGGATTCTGGCCTTAGGATGGCAGTTGATTCTTTTTATGATGATTTTCGAGCTATGGCGAAGATTTCATCCCATAAGGATTATCGATACACATTAGATGGTTTGATCCAAACCAAGTGGAAGAATAAATTATGATTATGTGATTTCAGATACAATTGACTCGAGCCATGTCGCATTGACCTGCGTCAAGGAGTTGATGAGCATTTAATGCAAGTGTCATTCAGCCAACTACCACATAATGGAAGGACGTATAACCCTTTCTAATACCAAACATCAGCCTGTACTTTATACCCGCATGAGCCAAATAAAAATAAAAATAAAAACAAAAACAAAAAAACCCGGAAAAAGTAACAAGGCAAGAACAAGAAGCCAATCGCTCAAAAGATATATGCACAAGGCACACAATGCACACAGCAATGATGACCAGCTTGGATATGTAAAACACGCCCTATATAAAGTATTGTTGGCCACCTACCTCCATGGCTAAAACAACACAGGTCATTCGGGCAGTGGCCAACCCATTCAGCATGAAAACACTTCTAAGAGTTCCAAGCGGCTATTCCATTCAACACCAAACGGGGGCCCCGACCGCAAGAGGAAAAGAATCGCACAACCACGTGGTGAAAGAATTCTTCAAGGGTGATTCACCTAGAAAGAACCAGAAAAAATGTACCAGCCACATGTTGGAACAATGAATGCAGACACATATAGCACACGACATCGTTTCAAGCAAAGGGAGCAAACACAAGGCAACAAGACGGACGACCAAATCAGTTGGCCCAACTTTTATTATACTCCTAACTTTACAACAGTAAGCCAAGGGATGTACCAAGTGGAAAAAAATTTGAAGAAATTTTCTGGAAACTAGAAAAACTAAGACATTGGAACCCAAAATTTCTACCAGAAATAGAAGAATTCAACACGTATATAACTACAATCTGAACACCTTATGATGATTCACGAAAGAAAGAAATAATAAAATACAAAGAAAGATTGGAATCAAGAACATGCAGGTAATGTCTTAATTTGCACAAACATACTCTAAATTAATTAATTAAGTCTTACATATCTCCAACAAACCAAAATCATCCAACATAAATATAAATTGAAGCATAACATCATTAAGAACATAATATTTAGAATCGTAGTTTCCTGCCTCGCCCACGAAGTCATCTCTTATTTGCATAAGAGCAACCATACTGTGATCTTAATGAACCGAAACATAAGTTAAAACAGAGAATCCGGTTCGGTTTCTTTAGGTGTTGACCTGCATTCCCCTATTTCCAAGCGGAGCTGCAACCAATGGGCATCGTATGGCTGAAGTTGTGATAAATCATCGCAAAATACGGAGCTGTGACGATTTAGTAGATCATACAAGCTTTCCGGTGGTTGTATTGTAGAGGAATTTATGCTTCATGGAGAAAGATATCGGCTTTAGGAATTCAGTTAGAGGTCCGACCGAATAGAGTTTGATACAGGTTTCTTCCTTCTCATGTTTACTCATCGTCCATACATCTACAAACATGCTCAAAGACAAAGGGTGATAGCAGGAGACAAAAGCAAGGGACCCTTGGTTTAAAACAAAAAGACTAGGGACATTTTCTTTCCAACCAAAGCTTTCTCTTTTGTCCCAATCTTGAGGAAATTCTATTTGCTGAAACAACTAAGTAGCCATGTTGAAAGTGAGTATTCGCCAGCCGAAAAGTGTTCATTTGAAGAAAGTGGAACGTTTACTTGAATAATCAACAACCATAGGAAAATCAACTACTTTTCTCCACTCATTTGATGTAAGGTTGTATACTTCAGCAATCTGTTGTCGACACCAAGATTTCACAATGTTCAATATTCTAATAACCTTAAAATCCATGGTCAGACAATCAAATCCAAAGCCAACCAATTTGCAATCCTCTACAAGTAAGCAATCGGGGAGCATTTTCACCTGCTTCAAGGATGGATTAACCAACAGAATAATTGAGTAATATGTCAAGCACAATATGCCATTGCAATGGCCAACCAAATTTAGAATAGAGAGGCGTGAAGAAGGCGGGACAGCAAAATTAGGCACCGGCAAAGTATGATGGGCGGCTTGATTTTGACTATCACATAAATGAGTCAATCTATTCACGCCCTCGTTGAACCGTGTGGCTGATGTTTCTTTATGATGGTCATACTCATATGGGCAGATGATGCAAAAAATCGTTAAGGTAAACTTTAGGGTTCTTTCCCTTAGTGATAACCTAAGGATGCTTCAGAAAGCACAGAAAACGATGAAAGAGAGGGGGGAGATTTGGGATGTTTTAGACTGCACTTGAGATGTCGTTTCTCAAGCTGCCTACGCATCCAACTGTTGAATTGGAATCAAGTCTTCGTAGTTCCTTAAGGATGGTTTATATAGAGGAGAGTTATGCCCTAAGGCGGCGTGGGCCTTGTCCTTGTTGGGCTTGGATTTCCGTGTTCCCTAAGGAAAATATAAGGATTAGTTGATCTCCTTGATTGTAGGAGATAATTACGGTATTCGGATATTTGTATTAAGTGATAGAGATTGGAGTCTTTATGGCTCAGGATTCCTTCATAGTTATTTGTTTATCATAAACGTGGGGAATACGATTAGGGACCGACTCTGGCCGACTTAGGTGGCCCAAGCCGGTCTCAGTTGAACCGACCTGCGAGGTCGGGAGAATAGCCGAGTCGTCATGAGCTCGGAGTCTTGTGTGTAGAATAATAGGTCCGAGAGGACTTAGCCCAACCGATAAGGTTGGTCAAAGGTAGGTTAGATTACAAGTGTTGGCCGACCACATGCATGGGTCGGGTGAATCGGACTGGTCTTGAGGATTGGAGGAGGTCGGTGCTAGTGCGGTCGATCCGGGAGAGATGGAGTGACTAGCCAGACTGGGTCACTCGGCGTCGTTTCTCTCTCCCTACTTAGTGTTGAGCCACTGAAAAAGTGCCACATAGGTAGGTCTATTTTCTGGCAGCATCATGGGCATACAGCTAACAACCGCTCGTCTGCTTGTCTACCTGCTGTGAATGCCGAATGAGAAAGAACATAGCAATAAAACTCTCTCCACTTGTGATGAGGTGTTTGCATATGAAACTGCCCCTTTTTATGAGAATAGACCATGATTTATTTACGCATTGAAATCGGATGATAGATTTAGCAGGTAACCTGATAAGGATAGCCTCAATGGCCTCTTCAGGGAGATGAGGCCTAAAAATATGAAAAGTAGCCATCGCCATCTTGGAGCAGCAGAATCCTTGTTTATGAAGAGGAGGAGGAGGATCGTCGTATTTGAAGACATCAGAAGACTCTGCTTTTTGAAGATATCAGAATACGGTTTGTTTGGTTGATGGGATTTTGGTAAACCATTCATCGATTAGGGATTTGCATTAGAAGACGGTTTGTTTGGTCGACGGGATTTTGGTAAAGCATTCATCGATTAGGGATTTGGGGAGGGACAATGGCAAAATCAAAGAAAAACATGGAAAGTAATCTCTTTTTCCTTTTTCATGCCGAAATTCGGCCTTTTTTGAGTGGGGTATATACGCCTCAACAAAACTCAAATTCCGTCCCTCGTAAAAAAAAATTATATATACTAGTAGGAAACCCGCGCGATGCACGGAGAACGTTAAATTTAAAAAGTAAACATCGAAGAAAAATAACATGTTATGAAAAAAGGTTGTGTTTAAATAGATGGAATGACAATATATTAATAACCAATATATGGCTTTTGTTATGTATATAAAAATGAAATGATATGTGTTTTTTTGGATGTGTGCAACGAAGCAGACACATGAATTGTTTGAATGAGTAAATGATAACACGTGATGTTGACATATGACCTTCATCTTGGATATTATGATCTAGAAATGCAGGAACAATTTCAACGCAATCCAAATCGGATGAATGTAAATCAAGTATAAATAAGACATTAAGCTACAATACAAAGATTGCATGTAATAAAAATGTCAACAAACTGCATTAAGGAAGAAAGCATGAAGGGGAACGTACCTTCTCTTGACGTAGTAGGGGACATCGTAGACTCATCATCTGAAATAACGACACGTCGCCTTTTGGAGCCAATTGGTTGGTAAATATATGAGTCCATACTATGGTAGGTGTTACGTGATATTCTGAAAGAAATGAAAATTAAACAAAAAACTGTATAAGTTCAGAAAAAGTAAGTATTAGGTATATTTGTTGAAGCAATTTAATGAATATATATTTTAATTAGATAATAAGTAAATTAAGTAAGTTTTTATTATTTAATTAATTATGTGGTTGTATGTAATTAAGTTTAATTTAGTTAGTACATAAGTATATAAGTTTGGTTATTAGTACAAAATATTTAAGTATTTGTAAGTAGTATAGTGATTTTAATTAGGATATACTATGGATACTTGTTAAGTAGTTTGTATAAGTATGTGTATGTCACATTAAGAGTTTGATTTTATAAGTATGTGAAATGATATTTGTCATGACATAACTTTAATAATAATGTCACCTATGAGTTTGTTATTACTACAATTTTATGTTTCAATTTCTTCCGGGTGTGGGTCGGGTCAATTGGCCTATTACGGGTCAATTGGCAGTTTTTACTGTGAAATATTAATATAGATATAGATATATTATTATTATCAAATACTAAATTTTATTAAGGCGTGCCCTTAAACTTTTATTTGGCCCTTTGGCCTTTTACCCAAACTAGAAAACCAAGCCCATCTCCTTTTATTTTCTCCAGCATTTTTCTAAATATTTTTATCTTGGCCCTTTAGCCCAACACCCCAAGCCTTTATATGAATATGACATTAATATATCAAAAACCCTACTCCAGTATTGTAGTACATGAATTATGCCGCCCTCCACTTCAATTTCCACCTCCTTGTGTATCCTCCACCCGTCCTTATCCTCCCCTCATTGACTCCATTATCATTTTTGGAAAGAGTCCCTCTCCTTTATTGTTGTATTTCTTCAAATTGTCTCTTTTCTCTGATAATATGAAAAGCTTCCCTGCTATGTGAACCAAAATCGTCTCATTTCTTCTTTCTGAATATAAAGGAAGAACCTTTCGGTTATAAGCTCTTCTCTAACACCTGAATTAGCTCTCAGTCAAAGCTACCTTTCGTATACTCTGCACTTGAGTATCGTAACCTCTCTTTCTGTTGACCGATCTCGTTCTAGCCGCTCGGTGCGGTGCCTTGAGGCGTGAGCATGAAGAAAGGTCGAAGCTTTATTGACTGTTCTGCAAACCTAAGGTCTATGACGAAGAAGACAAATGGTGAGGCTGGTGATGAGCTTTATCTGAGGCCAATGATGTTCGATTAACATCAACAAAGCATCCCGTGTAGTCTCGCCTTCCATTTCGTGGAAGTTTCATTTTCTTTTACCGTTCTGTCTTATCCGAGTGCCAAAGATTTTCTCTTTCGGTGATTAGAATGCTTAATTGAATTGCATGCTTGGATCTATGCCTAATATTTGATTTAGTTCTAAATCCGGACTGTATGTTCTTTTGAAGGCTGAAATTTTGATTTACTCATTAAATCGAAATTTTACATAACCGAAATGTGTATTTGCTAAATCTGAAAAATCTATGTTAAAGATGTGATCTTTCATTGAGTAAAATAGTTAATAAGTTAATGAATGCTTAAGGGTCTAATAAGTTCGTTAGTATTAGTATGCCTGATGATGACGATGATAAATTTGCAATTTGATTATTGGTGTTGGTTGAGGATGTAAAAGCTTGATGATGAAAGTAATGTATGAAGAGTTCTTTGCTGTATAATTAATTCATCATGTTCTTTCTTTCCAATTTCCATTCCAAGGGAATTTGGGTCTGTAATATGTATTTGGGAAAGACATGACCAGTGGGTCTGTCAGAGAAGAAGAAAAATTTAAACAGAAAAAAGATAAATAGAAGGGCAGTTATGTCTTTTTATAATGGTTGGTCCCTTGGAAAGGCTATCCCAAGTTTAGAGGGGGGGGGTGAATAAACTTGTCCCTAAAACTGGATTTAACGCAAATTAAGGTTCAGTTAAAAACTTGTGTGGAGTTAAGTTGACAAAGCTGAGATTAAGTCAAACTGACTAAGTGGCCCGAGTCAACCGCAAATGGATATGATTTTAGCCTTTTTCTTGATCTTGTTATTCTATTATGAAAATCGAGTGTTGTGAATCGATTCAGTGAATGTCGGTTGTATTGTGAGTGTATAACAATCAAGTATCACAATGTCAGTAAGTAAATGTTTGAATAAATAAATAAATGCGTAAAGTAAATAAGGTGGATATTATAGAGGTTCCAGGTGATGTAATCATGTACGTCCTCTCTTCCCCTGTGATGCGGAGGAAAAATTCCACTAGAACTTCTTTGAGATGGCCCGGTTACAAAAAATTCTAAACTGATAGTCCTTGACTAATCCCTAGCTTCACTATCTAAACACTTGTAGAACATGTAGGATTGCTGCTCTTCAACTGTTTGAACCACTGGTCCTTGGAGGGTAGAATTGCCTCTTCATCAGCTCATCACAAACACAGTCTTCCTGACTGCACTCAACTGTCCTTCACACCTTCTTGGTGTTTCACAGTCTAAACCTTTGATAAAATCAAAGTTGAGACTTTGAATCAATAACTATGATTCAACTGTGATTTGAGCTTTTCTTCTGGATGATCAATTTAAGCACGGCTCTGTATTTCTTCAAATGTTAGATCTTGAATCTGCTTGAATATGCTTGAACACTTTGAAGAAATTTCTTGAAGGATCTAGATTAAATCTCAGTTTCTTCATTTCTCAGTTCCAGCCTAGAACTATTACAGTGCTTGTCTGATTTAACTTATACAAATATCAGACTCTAATAAATCCTATACATTGATATCTAGACTTCTTTTTGCTTTGCACTATGACAGCTAGTTATGACACTTCATCAATGGGGTGAAGAACAATTAACAAATAAGTGATGAATCATCATCAAAACATAAATTTTATTTCCAACAATTTCCCCCTTTTTGATGATGTCAATACCCTCCTTAAAAGCAATGCAAAAGATAAAAGACAAAATATAGTAAGTAACACTATGAACTCGAGAAATCAAACTTTATTTGATAAGCGAAGTTACAACGTTTGAATAATAAAATACAACATAAGTAAAAACAACTAAATTCAGTTTCCTTTTACTTGACTGTTAAACTGGTTGATTATCATAGTTTTCCGCAACAATTCTCATTTCATCATTCGTGGCTGAATGTTCAATTCCATGAATGCTTGCCCAAATGTTCCATGATTGAGATAAATTGTTTTTCTTGAAAAATTTGCTTTGGAATAGAACTGCAAATGTAAAGACTGATGACCTTAGTCTTTCATTGGTGGATGTTCTCAGTAGAGTTTGAACAAATTCAGGTTCAGCCTTTTCAACTTTCTCTGAAGCTCTATCTAAGGTGCCATCTGCTTCCCATTTCTTCATTTTATTCCAATAGTACACGAGTATCTTCTGAAATCTGTCGCTGAGAAGCAAGTACTTCCTTAAGCTGAGTTTCTAACCCGTAGATATGCTGATTTATATGCCAATGAGCCTGAGCATGAGTTTCTCTATCTACCGTGGTTGAATCTTGAGTTGTTGTTTGAGTAACACAATCTCTGAGCGTAACTTGAACTTGATTTGTGAATCATCTCTAGTCTTGCATGAATCGAAACATCGATTCTAGTTCTATAATCAAGATATCCAGAGATGTTTGATAAAAGGCCATTCTGTATCTCTCTCGATCGAGTACAATTTTCAAGTTTTCATGAACTCGGCCAATTCATCCTTAGATAGAAAATCAGAGGGATCATATGTAGCTTCTATTTGATCCTTATCCTGAGTATTATCGCAATAACCATCGGTTATCCGATTTCATCATTTAACTGTCGATTGTCGCTTGTCTCGATTTTCAACGGCAATCCTTCTTGCCGTGGGTACGATTTGTGTTGCTAGAGGTTGAGATTGAGTGACTGTTTGCAAAACTGTAGTATCATCAGCTTCTTTTCTTGACTTATCATGGTCATCATCATCCTTTTTCTTTGAGCTGTCTTTAGATGATGTGCCTGATTCTCTTCTTTTTGCTAGTTCGGTAAATCTTTTGAAACAGTTGTCAAGAAATTCTGAAATAGGAAACAGAGAGTAAAGATCTCTAACTTCCAATTTCTCTAAGAGTAATTTTTCTTCATCAGAACCGACATCTCGAGAATCTTCTCGGTTGAAGTTTCATTTAATCGACTTAATGATTTTGTCGACTTCAAGAGAAATCTTTGATTCTTGAACCGATTGCCGTGTTGTATCGAGAAGTATGGTCAAGTGATGACATTCTCTTGAGTAACTTCAGCTTGTCAATTGATGTTGTTGTTCCCCTCGGTTGGTGCTTTCTCACTTGAGATTTCGGGTACAAACATCTTACAACTGATCTTCCTTCTGTGGATTCAGCTTTTCGCTTAGTCCCTTTGTGTATTTTATTATTAAAACGAGTGTTGTGGAATTACAGTGAATGTCGGTTGTATTGTGAGGTGTATAACAATCAAGTATCACAATCTTTGTAAGTAAATCTTTGAATAAATAAATAAATGCGTAAAGTAAATAAGGCGGATATTATAGAGGTTCCAGGTGATGTAATCTTGTACGCCCTCTCTTCCCTGTGATGCGGAGGAAAAATTCCACTAGAACTTCTTTGAGATGGCCCGGTTACAAAAGTTCTAAACTGATAGTCCTTGACTAATCCTTAGCTTCACTATCTAAACACTTGTAGAAAATGGTAGGATTGTCGCTTCTTCAACTGCTTGAACCATCGTCCTTGAGGGTAGAATTGCCTCTTCACCACTCATCACAAACACAATCTTCCCGATCGCACTCAACTGTCCTTCACACCTTCTTGGTGTTTCACAGTCTAAACCTTTGATAAAATCAAAGTTGAGACTTTGAATCAATAACTATGATTCAACTGTGATTTGAGCTTTTCTTCTGGATGATCAATTTAAGCACGGCTCTGTATTTCTTCAAATGTTAGATGTTGAATCTGCTTGAATATTCTTGAACACTTTGAAGAAATTTCTTGTAGGATCTAGATTAAATCTCAGTTTCTTCATTTCTCAGTTCCAGCCTAGAGCTATTATAGTGCTTGTCTGATTTAACTTATACAAATATCAGACTCTAATAAATCCTATACATTGATATCTAGACTTCTTTTTGCTTTGCACTATAACAGCTAGTTATGACACTTCATCAATGGGGTTAAGAACAATTAACAAATAAGTGATGAATCATCATCAAAACATAAATTTTATTTCCAACAATAACTTTAATTAAAAAAGTTGCCCTGGCTTTAATTTTGTAGCTCTGTTCATGCCAGCTCCCTTAAGGTGGCTGTAGTGGCTTGTTTTTAGACTCCCTTTTATTGACACCATCCAAAAAAATAGATTAAAAACAATTAGATGTAATAGCTCTCTTTTTTCGAAACTATTCATTACCCCCGTCAACTTTGCAGTCGTAAAGTGGAAGCATTGGACGATGTCCATGAAGTCCAAATTTAACCTCAAAAAGGGTGTTATCACTTTCTCTGTCATAGCTTGGCCCACCATTTTCCTACTTTGTCATATAATAATAATTAAATAGTATCTAAAAAATAATTTTTAATAAATGTCAATCTACTTTTCCTAGAAACCATTATGGCAAACTTTCTTTTAGTATTTACAGTTGAGCCTATTTAGTATTTACATGAAATTTAAGCTTGAAAATATATCGCGACAGGTGTGTATGTTTGTTAAACTGTTATGAGATTAGTATGAGGGCGAGTAAATGGCAGCATAACATGTTGGTAAGGGAAAGTAAGTTGCATTATTGTAAAATGAATGCGTAAGAAGTAGTTATACCTGGAATGAGTCGGTGTTGGTTGGAGAGCAAAAAATACCAAAAACAGAGCAGGATGATGTATCTGCAACGGAAGGAAAAAGTTATGTGTCGTGAATGTACCAACTGTAATGGATGACCAACTTGTGTTTATTTGTAGGTTGTACCAGTTGCAGGAGGTCTTGAATATTGAGCAACTGCTGCAGGTGGGAGTGAAAGTTGTTCTTAATGTTGGAAGAAACAATGAAATATTGGAATGATCATCCTATGTATTGTAAATGAGAAGAAAAGGATTGCAAGTGACGAAGAACTCACTAGTGGCTGTATTGTGGAAGTAATTCAAGTGATATTTGTGAGGTGTAATGTGTATTGGTGAGTGTTTAAAAGGGGTTATGGCGGTTCTCTGAGTATTAGCAAAAACGGGTTAATTGGCGGTTCTCTCGAATATATATATATATATATATATATATATATATATATATATATATATATATAAATAAATAATCTATCTATACTTACTATATATATTTGAAAGCAACATCTAACCCAATTATCCGAAATTTTGACCCAACCCTTAAAATTACCCACCTGCTGCCAAAAAAAAAATACAACCCAGCTGTAAAACTGTTTATCAAAATAAAATAATATCTACTGTTTATCATCTACACGGTTAACAAAATTCGCCAACCAAACCTCAAATCTCTTCACCTGAAAAATCGCACCATCCATTTATCCGTAATACCTAACTTCTCGATTTGAAGATATCACTTCTCCATTTAATCTCCAATAAATCATCCCCTTAACCCTATCGCATTTATTTTAGATAAAGGTAATCGTTAACTCGACGCTCCGAGTTTCGATAATTGACGGTAGCGGCTTTGCATCTACGCAACTCCGCCACCATCTTCATCGAGACCGAAGCCTTCAATATTCTTTCACATTTCACGGAAAGCTCCATTTTTTTCTCTGCGGTCAACTTTTCGAATTGAGTATAGATCTAGAAAGTTTTTACTTTTTAATATTTGGTATATTGTGCTGAATTTTCGTAGTGTTTTCAAACGTGGCATGTTTCATTATTTTCTCTTTGGTTGAATTAGTTACATTTGAATTATATGTCGGGGTTAGTGGCGGATATGGTGATTGATTTCATTTTGGAGCTTTGGATTGATGGAGAGGAGAGGAAAGAGCCAAACACGTTGGTAAGATCCTACTTCTTTTCTCTCTATTGGCAATGGTGCTTAGTGCTTACTTTGTTATTTTTAGAGCATATATAGGGGTTAGGATTGGACTGATAGGTTTAAGTTTTAATATATTTTCTTACATGATATTCTTTTAATTTGTGCCATTTTTTTAAGGGAATTTGTGCCAAATTTTTGCTCATCCGACAAATTTATGGGTTTTGATTTTGATCTTCAATATCCCAAAGATGTGGATGATGCGGTTAAGAGGTTGTATTCAAATTAAAGAAGATAATGATCATTGAAATTTGAAGTGTTTACGTAGTTTGAGGGTGATGATGGATAAGTTTTACAGTATCGGATAGATACGTAATGTTGGGAAAGGATCCGTGTTTTTAAAGAATTGATTTATTCCTCATTGAATATTGGTATGGTCTCGGGTTGGTTTCTAACAAATGAGAATAATAGTTCTTAATTCTCTAGCTCATGTTGATTTTCAATCACTTTGTGCAGCAAAATCCAATGGAATCCTATTGTAGGGCTTTCTTTGGGTCAACGAAATAGTTATAGTGACATAATCAGTTGCATTTATTTGTACAATTGGATCGCCAAATCGACAAGGGAACCATGGTACGTGCTTTTTAAATCGTGCAATAATATTTTATTTTCGTTCAACTCAAAGGGAACAATTTTAGTTTTTTTTTCAATATTATAAAAGTTTAGTTTAAATTTATATGTGTGTGATTATTTAAAAAACAAATCCTAATCGGGTTCATTGCCTTCGAGCGCAGCTGAAGCTGATATATTTCAACATTGCCGAAGATGAGGCTGAAAAAGAATATTGATCAGGTTGATTGTTTTCTATATTGTGAGGCTATTTTTTCCCCACAATGTTAGTTGGCAAGTATTGTTGGAAAAAATAAAATAATAATACTTTCGATTTCCCCTTATTCCGACGACTATGTCACCCTCCATATCATTATACACTGTTCTCACCTTAGGTTTGGTAATTTCATGTTCTTCTCAAAGGGTAGGTTGAGGGATAGAAAGTAGCAATTCATTTTCAACCGAATTTGAGAGGGCGGGTATGGGTTATTGGAAGGTGACGAAAAGGACAAGGCGATTTGGGAAGTGGAAGACGTTCGATTAAGAAATTGCTGATTTTCTATGTGGAAAAACTACCCATACGCTCCTATAAAAAAAAACCTACCCAAACAGAATGGTGTGATGGAACTGGCGGGTAGAATTGTTAAGCATTGCTTTTTGTTTTTTCTTTCTCTGTTCCTCTTTTATTTATTGTGAAATCTTGAAGTTTTTCGTTCAATTTGGACTTCTTTATAACTTTGTTGGATTTTTTTTTATCTTCTTCGCTTTTTTTTTTAATGTGAAATATTGAAGTTTTTGTTTTTAATGTCGAGTTTTGTCACTAACTATCAGTTTGCAATGAGTATATGGGAATACACTTCCGATCGTGCTATTGCAGGACAAGAAGAAACATTGAAGGACACTAAGTTTGTTCGGAATGCACAAAACAATCTCTGCAATCTTCTTTCTGTGGAAGAAGCAGGTGACAAAATACACGTACGCCGGTGACCTTAAGAAGATGTGGGATCCCTTTCTCGTGGAGGATGATATTTGCCCAACATGTATTGAATGTGATATGAGTGATTAACTTTTTTTTTCATCGATAACACAAAATGTACAACAAAATGTGATCGTCGTTTTCGTCTTGCATGTATCCTTGAAGTTAAAAGTTTGCAGAATAATTCATTATTAACCAACAACAAATATCGAACTCCTAAAATCAATGTCTAGGAGAATAGATATTCAAGAGCAAAAGCTTAAAGATATTTGTGGGTAAAACTCAAAAATGAGTTTACCAGCGGCAATTAATCAGATGTTTGAACTTATTAGGGAAGAAAATAAGATCATCATCAGTAAATTAAGTGACATTCAAAATACAATGTCAAAAAGCGCCACTACTCCAGAACTAGAGTTAGTTGCAGCAAAAATAATAAAAGAAGTAAAAGAGGGAAAAAAATTTAATTTCTCTTGTGTTACAGTAGACACTTGATGACGGAAAAATTCATTGTTATTATTATAACATTTCACCCCACTTCTGATACCATTTTGAGCATTTATGTATCAAATCAAGTCATTAATTCATTAGATTTATCTAAATGCATAAGTAGTAAGTATTATATAAAATATTATGTTTTTACTAGTTTTTGTGCCGGTTTAGTAACCGGAGTGTCGTGTCGGATTTACGTTTGGTATTTTGGTGGTTTATTGCAGAATTATAGGTTGACCAAAATCCCGAGTAATGACACGTTTTGAGGCCTAAAAGAAGTATTTTTAGGGATATAAGAGTGTGCCACTAACTTAAGTGGTCAAGTGGCTCAGTGGTTAGTGGTGCTTCACTAACGAATTATATCTTCGACGAACAAATGGCTCATTAAAACGCGGCATTTTCTGAAGAAGTGTCCTTAATGAAAGTTGTAGATCTTTGAAAGAGCTTTCCAACGTATTTTGAATCACGTCAATCGGACTTCTACAACTCAAGTGTCATTAAGTCAAGTGGTCAAGTGGCTAATCGATTTGATTTAGTGGTAATCGAGAAATATCTTCGACAAACGAATGGCTCATCAAAACGACATTTTCTGAAGAAGAGTCCTTCATGAAAGTTGTAGATTTTTCCGAGAGCTTTCCGATGCCTCTTGAATCATGTTGTTTGGAGATCCAGAACTCGAGATATCAATTTTAGAAGTTTTATTCCAAAATATATAATTTTATCCGGAAAAAGGATAATTAAGGAGGATGTATGTCATGATTAGGCCGGACCAGTCTGGCATTTTCCCGGCCCGGTCCGGCCTTAACTTTGCCTATAAATAGGCTGATTGCTACAACATAAAAGGATGCCCTTGCTTCGGCCATTATTTTTTTCTTTCTTAGCTTGTTTGTAGTAACATATATATATATATATATATATATATATATATATATATATATCTAATTTATTTTCATTTCATTTTTTTTTTTTTTTTTTTTTTTTGTAGTATCAATATATATATATATATATATATATATATATATATGATACTACAAAAAAAAAAAAAAAAAAAAAAATGAAATGAAAATAAATTAGATATATATATATATATATATATATATATATATATATATCTATATTAGTATCTATATTTATGTATCTATATATATATCTATAGATCTATAAACTTATATATTTTTATATATACTTATATATATATGTATCAAAAATAATAATACTGTAGTATTGTTGTAATGCTTTCGGTAAATTATCGAAAGATCGTTGTTGTTGAAGTCAGAATCTGCTTTTCGGAGAATACGGTCTCCGAATCAACAGATTGTAATCAAAATGATTTCAAGCAATAATACGATGATGAGAGAAATTAAAGCGCGTTGACAAGCGCCTGTGAAACCGATTTTTAGCAACATCTCGATTTCGACTTTTGGATTGTTTTGTGAGTTTTTATCAAAGTTTGTATCTTTATTTTGTTCTTATTGATTATGCAATTTAAATCGAGAGATGGTTGCTGTTTGATGTTTAACGTTTGACGAGAGTCGTTGTTAAACTTTAGATCACCATAGTAAAGATTAGATTTTTAACCTAAAAATAGCGAGAGTTCATACCTTCGATAGGTGAATCACAATTTTCGTTAAATCACCACAAGATAATCTAGAGTCGAAATTGAGGGTTGCGGGAATCGGTGGATCACTGCTTGTTCGTTGTTAAATTACTTGAAAGAAAAAATCGTTGTGCTGTTTTGCTTCGTCTTCATCATAGTAATCGTAGCAATTTTTATTGTCTTCTTAGTTTATAGATTAGAATTAACTTAGTTAGTTCGGTTCGTAATTATCTTTCCTGGCTTTGGATTGACAACCTTCTGTCCAGTTATTTGTTTTCGTTTTTAGTTTTTTTTATTTCTCGTGACACTTTTAGAAAAATTAAGAACTAGACCAACCTCGATTCCCTGTGGATCGACTCCGGTTTTTAATCGCTATACTACGATCCCTGCACTTGGGGTAAATCGGATTTATTTTATTACTTGTTATATTTTGCTTTGCATAAAATCCGAGACAAGTTTTTGGCACCGTTGCCGGGGACTTCGGTACGGTTGTCTAGTTTATTAATTTTTCTGATTTTTTTTTTGTTATAAGTTTGGATAAAAGGGATCGTTAGGGCACATGGTAGTATTTTGGCCGTAACTTTCGGCTCGAGTGTCCGTTTGGCGCGCAGGACCCCAATTCGGAAAGCTCGTTCCGACGCCGACAACGTGGTGAACTACCGGAGGCCGTTCGACACCGTTTTCGAGGTCAAAATCTGCTGTTTTCCCTTCCATTTTGGGCTCAGAAGCTTTCAACATGTTTTTTTCCTTTTATTGTTTTATTGTTTTCTATTTTAAATTTTTCATAGGTAGGTTTCTGTTTCTGTTTCCGTTTCTTTTTCTGTTGTAAAAAAAAAAAAAAAACACAATCAACTAGGATGATGCAAAGTCAGATCGCCATGCAGCAGCAGCAGATGGCAGCTCTTATGATGTTACGCAATCCTATGAATCAGACCCAGTCTGTTCCTCAGAACTCACATGTTCTGTTCTGTGGAAGATGTTGTCAACCTGGCCATGCTGTTGGCCAGTGTCAGTTTCTTTCCCCTCCGGCGTATCAGGTTAACACTGTCCATAATCAGGGAAATTTTAATCTAGTCACATGTCAGAATTGTGACAATTTGGGACATACTGCTCGTTTCTGTCCCAATAGTGGACAGAACGCCTTCTTTGGCCAGGATAATCAGAAATTTAACAATCGCCGCCCACGATAATTTTCGAGATCGGGGTTTCAATTTTCAGAATCCAAATTTCTATCAAAACCCGAACTTCAGTCAGGACCAAGATATCAATTTCTCCAATCAAAGTTGGGCTGACCAATCTTTTCCACAAAACTTTTACAAATCAAAAGGTCCCTCTCAATCGGACGATCTTGAAGCCAGAATAGAATCCTATCAGAAGGAGAACAATGAGAATTTCCAATTCCTTCGTGGTATGCTTGCGAATCTTGAGAGGCAGATGGAGCAATGGGCTCAGACTGAGTTGAATCAAGACCAATGCACTGACCTAGATCCCACACTTCCTTATGATAGAGAAGAGGCCAGTGCTATGAATTTTGGATCCGACATTCAACTTAGTGAAGTAGAAGTGTCAAGCCTTCCTCCTACTTGGTGTGACGATGAAGACGGTTGTCTTACGAAAGATCCGACATTAGAGATGCTTGAAGATGTTCATCACCAAGAAGGTGAAGAAATACACCCGATGTTGGAGAACATACCTAAATTAGAGATAAGTCACCCGGAGGAAGTCACATACGAGGAGCCGTTGAAGCCGAAGAGTGTTGAAATGTTTGTGGACAAGCGAGTAAAAGAAGTGATCTTCCCACTTGATCACTATATCATGAACTGGGAAGTGGAACACCCTAATCCCGTTCTTCTTTTATTGGGAAGATACTTCATAAAGGTCCTTGAGCCATGGTTCCATTAATTTCCTATGAAGGTGAGTTGGATGGCTCAGATCTTTGAATATTCGTTGAAGAACCATGCGAGAAGGACTTATCCGTTTGATAATGGATAGTGAGCTAAGTGTGTCTAGCCAAAGACACTAAAGAGAGGCGCTTGTCGGAGAGGCGACCGATGATGATAATAATAATAATAATAATAATAATAATAATAATAATAATAATAATAATAATAATAATAATAATTTGGATACGACTAGTCTTAATGAAATGTAGAATATGTGGAATGAATAATCATAATGGAAGTTGAACACATAGCACAACCAAGTATCAGGATGAATGTTTGAATGTCTTTTAAAGGGAACGATTAGGTGGTTATCCGAAAATCCCGAGGGAGTACACAGAAAATATTTAAATACATCATTTCTTGGACTTAGGTTGTTAGAATGATTTAACCCTTGAGGATCTGGGTGTAAAAGACTCGCTACATTTTATGATCTAGTCTGTTTCCAATATGAATTTATGCCTTGACTATGATATATACTCGTTTGATACTCTCTATGATACGTATATGCTTAGATGTTCTGTGCTTTACCCGTATGAGTTATTTTTCCATCTAAAGCTTTTATGAAAGTGACCATATATATATTGCCTATCGAATTTTCTGACGTGACAGGGCCATTTTCTTATTATTCCCACATCCCTATTGCATACCATGGCACGAGGACCATGTCCCGTGTTTGCTTTGTTTGTTTTGGTACAGGGATTCGGATCGTGCTTTCTCATGGCTGTTACGGGATTCGGTAGCACCTTTCTGCCAGGTTTATAAGCTAAGTCTTCCTCTCTATCTCATTCACACGCTTGGGACATTGCAAGTTCGTAAGTGGGGGGTAAAGTCGGGGTTGGTCTAGAAATGGCATTAAGGGTTTATTATGATGACTCCTTAGTTTTTGAATCTTTTTCGTGCATTAATAAGTTGATTAAAATGAACTTTATAAGGTATATTTTTCATGTATTTGAAGATGTAATGATCAATTTAGATATGTATAATCAATTTGATCCGTAAGTGCATTTTAACCCCAAATTTATTTGTGTAACATGAATTCCTTCACGTAAGCCTTTGACATTGAAGCGAAAATTTTAAACTGTATCCATTCGGTATCCTAGTGGTTATTCTAGAGATAATTGCAGTAATTTAGTACCTAATTTTTGAACGTGTACTGTGAATATCTGAAGGTTTGAATGTGATAGAAAGGATATAAGTTAAGTGGAATGAAAAGAAAAATACCAAATTAAGATGAACTATATATATGTCGGTTGTAGCTACCAATGATTTGAGTGCAGTAGGGCGTTAACACGAAACGTCCTATATCACTATGAGGTTTAAAAGCTCCCGACTGCCCGATGATAGTAGTCCAGCTAGGGTGTTATCACGAAACGTCCTATTGCTGGGAAAGAGGGCAACTGCCTAATGATAGTAGTCCAGCTAGGGTGTTATCACGAAACGTCCTATTGCTGGGAATGAAGGCATATGCTACACATGTGAAATTAAGTCCAGCTAGGGTGTTATCACGAAACATCCTATTCCTGGGAATGAATTAAGCATGGTTGAAAACTTAGTTATCTTCTGACTATCCCCGGTATAAATTGAATGATATGCTTTAGGGATTATCCTAATAAGTACACGAGAGGACTTTGTGTGGAACTTTTGCTGCCTATACCTAGGAAAGTCATTAGGACTGTGTGAATGGATATTTGTGCGTATTGCTTGAATTATTCAAGAGAGGATAGTGGAAATTGAAAAGGCTTGTCACACACACTCTTTTATACATTTACATTAAGGTTAACGTGTGGTTATGATTCGATCGGTTGTATTATCTGGTTGTCCCTTATATCTTATCTTTTCATGAATTTTGTCCCTCATTCATTTTGTTTTATCACTTGTTTTGCTCGAGGACGACCAAAAGCTAAGTGGGGGGTTTGTGATGACGGAAAAATTCACTGTTATTATTATAACATTTCACCCCACTTCTGATACCATTTTGAGCATTTATGTATCAAATCAAGTCATTAATTCATTAGATTTATCTAAATGCATAAGTAGTAAGTATTATATAAAATATTATGTTTTTACTAGTTTTTGTGCCGGTTTAGTAACCGGAGTGTCGTGTCGGATTTACGTTTGGTATTTTGGTGGTTTATTGCAGAATTATAGGTTGACCAAAATCCTGAGTAATGACACGTTTTGAGGCCTAAAAGAAGTATTTTTAAGGATATAAGAGTGTGCCACTAACTTAAGTGGTCAAGTGGCTCAGTGGTTAGTGGTACCACTAACGAATTATATCTTCGACGAACAAATAGCTCATTAAAATGGCATTTTCTGAAGAAGTGTCCTTAATGAAAGTTGTAGATCTTTGAAAGAGCTTTCCAACTCATTTTGAATCACGTCAATCGGACTTCTACAACTCAAGTATCATTAAGTCAAGTGGTCAAGTGGCTAATCGATTTGATTTAGTGGTAATCGAGAAATATCTTCGACAAACGAATGGCTCATCAAAACGACATTTTCTGAAGAAGACTCCTTCATGAAATTTGTAGATTTTTCCGAGAGCTTTCCGATGCCTCTTGAATCATGTTGTTTGGAGATCCAGAACTCGAGATATCAATTTTAGAAGTTATATTCCAAAATATATAATTTTATCCGAAAAAAGGATAATTAAGGGGATGTATGTCATGATTAGGCCGGACCAGTCCGTGCATTTTCCTGCCCGGTCCGGCCTTAACTTTGCCTATAAATAGGCTAATTGCTACAACATAAAAGGATGCCCTTGCTTCTTGCCATTATTTTTTTTTCTTTCTTTGCTTGTTTGTAGTAACATATATATATATATATATATATATATATATATATATATATATATATATATATATATATATATATATATATATCTAATTTATTTTCATTTCATTTTTCTTGTTTTTTTTTTTTTTTTGTAGTATCAATATATATATTTTTGTAGTATCAATATATATATATATATATCTATACGTATATCTATATATCTATATTAGTATCTATATTTATGTATCTATATATATATCTATAGATCTATAAACTTATATATTTTTATATATACTTATATACTTATATATATATGTATCAAAAAATAATAATACCGTAGTATTGTTGTAATGCTCGGGAAATTATCGAAAGATCATTGTTGTTGAAGTCGTAACTGTTTCCGGAAAATACGGTCTCCGAATCAACAGTTGTAATCTGAAATGATTTCAAGCAATCATACGATGATGAGAGGCTAAAGCACGTTGGGACAAGCCTTGTGAAACCGATTCTTAGCAACATCTCGATTTCGACTTTTGGATTGTTTTGTGAGTTTTTATCAAAGTTTGTATCTTTATTTTGTTCTTATTGATTATGCAATTTAAATCGAGAGATGGTTGCTGTTTGATGTTTAACGTTTGACGAGAGTCGTTGTTAAACTTTAGATCACCATAGTAAAGATTAGATTTTTAACCTAAAAATAGCGAGAGTTGTTAGGTTGAATATCTAGATTATAAATTGAGAGATTTCACACATTTGTTATGAAAGCGTTAATCTTTAAAATCGAAAGATAAAAGATTGATAGGCGAACTTTTCTAAGAGATTAGGAGTTCATACCTTCGATAGGTGAATCACAATTTTTGTTAAATCACCACAAGATAATCTAGAGTCGAAATTGAGGGTTGCGGGAATCGGTGGATCAACGCTTGTTCGTTGTTAAATTACTTGAAAGAAAAAAATCGTTGTCTTTGCTTTTGCTTCGTCTTCATCATAGTAATCGTAGCAATTTTTATTGTCTTCTTAGTTTATAGATTAGAATTAACTTAGTTAGTTCGGTTCGTAATTATCTTTCCTGGCTTTGGATTGACAACCCTCTGTCCAGTTATTTGTTTTCGTTTTTAGTTTTTTTTATTTCTCGTGACACTTTTAGAAAAATTAAGAACTAGACCAACCTCGATTCCCTGTGGATCGACTCCGGTTTTTAATCGCTATACTACGATCCCTGCACTTGGGGTAAATCGGATTTATTTTATTACTTGTTATATTTTGCTTTGCATAAAATCCGAGACAACACTACTTCTAATGCTGCTTTTCCCTCAGATGGAAAATACAGCTATCCCAACTATAACGTTGGAAATAAAGAACTTGGTTCAAGTGTAAATCCAAATGCTCTAAAATGGCCTTTCGGACAACATGAATCTAAATGAAAACTAGAAGTCTACTGGGACAATTTTGATAAAGATAGTTTCATCTTAGATGGAAAAAATACTTCACCCTTGGATGAAGTTATTAAACTTATGACTCTTGATGAGTCAGAAATCGAAAGAGAAATGGTAAAAAGACCAGAATTAAGTAAAATTCTTGGAATTGAAACCATTAATGTAATAGATCAAGAACCAGTTAATCAGGACACCTCTGAAAAAAGCGAGGATGAAGTTGAACCTATAAAAACGCTTTAGGGTTCAATAAAGAAGAATAAGGAGAATACTCGCTTAAGAAAAGTAAAGAATCTGAAAACCCAGCTTCTTTACCAACTATCCTAAAGTTTTAGGAGAAACTAAGGATACCGGAATCTCTATTCTCAATATTGACTGTCAAAAGAATTATTCTTAATCCTCTGAATCGTATTCATTTGAAGAATACTCAGAATTCTCTTCGAAGATATAAACTTCTTCTAAGGATTCATATATGTCCTCTATAGATCATATCCCATTTCAACAATTTCTTCCATAAATTTTACTTTATGAGAATTTTGTTGTTTGTTTGGGCATTTGTTTTGCGTAATGTCCTCGCGTATCTTCGTTTAACCTGAGTTACAAGATGGAATTCACCATTTAGTTAATAGAATGAAAAAAAGTTCACCAAATTGTAAGGAAGGTGAAAAAGTTTTTTGGAATGCTACTTTCAGTAGATCACATTAATTTCAACCAAAAACAAGCTCTATATACTGCCTTTCCAAGTCATTGATAGTGGTAGTGTATTAATTATGCTATTTTTTCCTATTGCTGACCATAAGCAAATTCTTGACATAAAGGATTTCCTTCGATTGTTGGAGGAAACAACGTACATTGTTTGTTGATCTAAAGGATAAAATATTGTCTTTAAAATTGAAGGTTCATGTTCACACACACACACACCATGTATTCAAATCAAAAAAAATTTGGCAAACTAAAGTGATCTATTTCCTCCGGTTTAATAATATTTTTTGGAAGCTTTGAAATTATGATTTCATAGTGTACATTAGGCCCGGTATCAAAACATTGTGGGGAATACAAATTCAATTGAACCTTACGTGTAAGAATGATTGGTTTTTGAATGTAGGAAACAAAATCGTGATGAACTTGCAATATGTGTTCATGTGCATTGAATAATTCAAGGAAAAATTAGTTTATAGTCCACTTTTTCTCTCTTAATTAAGTGCTAATCCAACTTCAAATTTTTAGTTGCAATAAGGACAAATAATTTCAGTCGGACTAAATTACCCCTAATTACCCCGCTCTTCTTCATCAGATAAACTTTCCTTTCCTTTCCTTGTTATTATTCCTCTTCTTCGATAGATCATAAAAAGACATTAATGAAGTCGACAAAGCAGTGGAATCCCAATCCCTAAAGTCATATATTTGCCGCATCTTTTGAGTGTCTTCTTCTCGATCTCATTACTTTTACTCATCTCTTTTGTGTGTTTCTTGAACTCCGAGGGGAAAAAAAAGCTATTCAGAAACAAGCTCGTCGATAATCTCTGACCTTAATCACATAAGATCTTCATCAGTCATCACTATTTCAACAGGTACTTAATTATTTACATGTACTTTGATTTGTGACATTTAAGATGGATTTGGTTCTGATCGATTATACTTTTGTGATGGTTATGAGGATGCTATGCGTGTGTGTTGATTAATTGTTTGATTTTGGTTACCTGTGTGTGTGTGGTTTGAAGATTTCTTAATTTTTAGGATTGGCTCAAAGTTTGCTTTTTTAATTTCTTGTTCAATTTGAGGAGATATCGGCTTTCATGGCGTGTGTGTGTGTTTTTTTGATCTTTGCACTTTTCTTCTTCCTCTTTTTTATTTTTATTTTTTGGGATTAGTGAAATTCGTTAATTAATTATCTAGGTAATGGGTTGTGTTTCTATCGTTTGTAATTAAAGAAGAAAAATATTGTACTTTTATAGGACTGTCGTCTTTATGCTCTTCTGTAGCTTTATGAAGCCAAGAACAAGTGGCCTTATGTGATTGAACCCAATAACAAGAAGAGGCCTAAAAGAAATGATCCTAAAGATAAAATAGTATCGAAACATGCTCCGAAAAGAAGTAAATATGAGTGCTTGAAGTGTAAAAAGACATTCAATTCATATCAAGGACTTGGGGGACATAGACCTTGGAACAAAAAATCGAAAGGAGAGTCATTTTGAGCCTAATAATCGATACTGACGTCTTGACATCGATCGTCATGGCGATCTCGATACTCTCGATATCTTGTGTGCCTTAATGCAATAGATAGGCTGGTTCAAAGGCTTACTATGTGCCTTGGCGTCTTTGAAGTTTTGATCTACATTGTATCATCATGTAATAGATAGGCTAGTTCATAGGCTTCTCGAACTTGTAATTCAAAGACCTTGTGAATTCGGGCATGATAATTTAGTTTTTGAACTAGAATATCCTTTTTATAATTTGGTGATAGTTCATTTGTTTTTGACTTGTATTGATCTTCTATGTATTACCTTTTAGTCGATGTACTGTTGTACTAAATCATATAGTCTGTTGTCTTGATCTTCTATGTATTACCTTTTAATCTAATGTACTTTTTAGGCTTAATTCAAGTGATTAACTACTGAACCTATATGTTATAAACACCACACCTTAATCAAGTTATCTGTTAATGATTCTATCTCTTACGAATTGTATCATATAAACCAATTTAACACGGTGTGTTAGTGTATCCGATTTTGCATTTGGAGAATGATCTTTATCTCAGATAAAGACCTTACAAAGAAATTCAGTGATTAAATAGCTTTGATGATGGTAAATAGAGACTAAACAAGCGAAAATCTGTTTTTTCTTTATTTTTTCATGTTGTTAAGCGATGTACATATTGTCTTAAATCTATAGTTTGTTGTACTTGCTATTATTATTCTGCTGAGTTTGTTAACGATCGGTGGAATGTTCTCCTGCATATTCTTGTATAATCGACATCGACATCGATACTACGATCATCGACATACTACATCGACGTCGACGTCGATACTACGATCACGATCGACATCGACATGTTAGTGTAAATCTTTGCGATTAAATTCGGCTTTCAAATACTACGTCGAAAGGTATCAAACGCGTCTCAAAATGAAGATAAAAAATTATGAGCTTTGGTGAAACAATTTTGATGATCGATGTTTAAATCAAAAGTTACGATCGTTTATAAGAAAAAGCGCTCTCAGGTTAATAAAAATATTTTTTCGCTTTTCAAAATATACGTCGGAAGGAGTATCGTATTTGAGGCTCAAATGAAGAGAAAAAAAAAACATGAATTTTGGTGAAAAATTTGATGATCGGGGTTGTAAATCAAAAGTGCGGATGTTTGAAAAAAAAAAAAAAAAACAGAAACAAACAGATCAATGTACTCATATATGATGTAGTTGAGGATGATGTAGTTGAGGACGAGCGCGAGGGTTAGTTTTGTCCTTCTGAAAATGTTTGTCCTTTTTGCAACTAAAAAAATAAATGTGTCCTATTTATTTATTTTGTGCCAAAAAGAGGACTTTTGGCTCTTTATCTCATAATTCAAACGCTTGCAAATGTGAGACAAGTGGTGCTTTCATCAAGAATGATGATTTGCATTTAAGCTAATGTGGAGGTTAGAAACATAATCGAAGTTGGAGATAGATTATTTTAAATTAATTTTCAGCTATGATGTAATGCGGAAAAAGTTTCGGTCCACCTTATTGCCCGAGCTTCATTTTACACTCAAACATAGAGTTTCAACCACCATTTTTTTTGTTCAGTATATACTAAGAATGTTTGTAATTTTCACATATTTTTTCTCTACACATTTTGCATGGAAACAAAAATTTCAACAAAGTTAATCATACATTTTTTTTTGAATACGTTATCATACATTTTTAAATTGAAGTCATTCTTCAATTCATACTGAACGTTGACTAGTATATACATATTTATAAAAACGAAATTCGGTACCAGACACTACTAACCCTAAACTCTTTTCCGCCGATCTCCATTTTCCAACCCAATCCTCTGCGGTCTCCGATTCCTCGATCTCCTCGCCTCTCCATTTTCCGACTCCTCCAAGAAATCTCAGACAATATCATTACTCCGACTCCTCCGCTCTTCATTTTCCGACTCCGGGCCTGCAACTGCAAGAAATCTCACACAATATCATCTCGTCATTTCGATTTAGGTGATTTTTGAATTTATTTTAAATTTCTCTTTGTTTGAGGAAATAATTATGAATGTTTTTGTACAATGGTTTTGTACCTCATCTTATGAAAAAGATGGGATCATTAACCCTAAGATTCGTGTTTTCTTACCTAAGAAACGAATAAAGTTCTGACTTTTTTTTTTTGTAAATCCATGACCAGCAGACCAGGCTTGCACAATGGACTTTAAATTTTTGATAATTTTTGTATATACGATAATTTTTGTATCTTGAAAATTTGGGACTTGGTTAGAGCATTACTAATAGTTCTTTGCTAGACGGGAATCAAAAGACTGAGTCAAAATTTTACACCAATTTAGTGGTAATGGCTCTGTGAAAAACACCCACTAGAAGGTGGCTTGGAGAAGCTTTGCATGATTTTTTTTCCAGATCGATTCTAAACCTTTGCTTGATTAAATTAGGCCACTATTAATGGGCCCAATTTGTATCTTGATGAAATCTGGGGCTGATTGAATGTCGGTGTAACATTATCTTGAGTGTAACATAGTGCCGATTTTATCTAGTCTTAGTAATTGTGTATATTTACATATATTGTGGTGTTAAATTTTTTATCTAGAATTGGAGCTTGCTATAAAAATGGAGCTTGCTAGAAGAGGATTACAAGAAATGTTGCCTCCACCTCCTACGGGACGAAACTAGTACCAATGGACTCGGTGTTGGTAAAAAAGGCCGACCCGTTCGATTGCTTACCAACCATGTAAAAGCTATGGTGTTGGAAACTGATGGCCACTTCTTCCACTGCCGTGTAACTAGCTAGCTATCTTATCAAAAGGCAATACATTGTGCCACTACAACACTTGTATATCATTGATGAATGAGCTTGACCCATATTAATCAATGGAACTCACCATGATCAATGGTTTATGGTTTACATATATGTAGTTGATTCATATGTTGCGGCACAATCATTTTCCTTTGTTTTACCGGTGTTTGTCGGAATAGCTTATCTTCTGTTCATTGCTTGCAGGTATCTATTTACTTCAATGATGGGGCAACGGTTCTAGTGATACTTGGAGAAGAGTACTCGAAGATGTTTTTAGAACGATTTATTCACGATTAGTTAGTTACGTTGTGACTACCAAGAGTTTACGGTGGCACCACATTACATTCCTTCCCCCAGGTTTTATTTCTTCTTGCTTTGGTATAATTAATTTGGTAGATTACCTAGTACCGTACGAAATTAATATTCTATGATATTTATAATTATGTCCATGATGGTTGATAATGAAGACTCACATTATGGTAGCCCACAAGAACGGGCTGAGAAAGGGCTAAGAAACAGTTATGTACGTCCTATAAAGTTTCGAATTTGTTGCATTAATTCCTATTAATGTCATTTTCAATACTCTAAATGGAAACGTTTCTTAACGCTTATTAATGTCATTTTCAATACTCTAAATGGAAACGCTTCTTAACGCTTCCAAGAAGCTTTAAACTTTTTGAATATCATTGTTCGTCAGCAAGCTGTTGAGCGGTATGAAATAATTGCTTGAATCTTGTTACTATATATTTTGGTTTTTTTTCTAATTAAATTGTTATCTGTATGCATGAGATGTCCTCTTATCTGCCGGTCCTTCCTTACCGAGGCACAACTGTTTTATGTGGTCCAGGCTTTCAGTCCACATTTAGAGCTACTCAGGGCAGCCTTTTCGTAAATATTGGTAAAGCTAGCCCTCGTTCTATCTCTTGCCCGGAGAAAAGAAGTCTTAGTGGTTGGTTTTATTGTGCGATAGATGTGTCCACCACTATCATTCTGAAGCCCGGGAAAGCAGTCATTGATTTTCTCATGGCAAACCAAAACAAGCCTTCTCCATTGATATCCATGGCAGTCATTGTTATTTCATCGTAATTATATAAATTGGGTTAGAGGATGCAACGAGTCTTTTTCAAACTTTTTATGTTTTACTTCTTGTGTCATAAATCAATTTACTTTGTTGTTTATTATGTAAGGCTGAAAAAGTGCTAAGGAATATGAGGATAATCAATACTATTTCGATTCTTGAACATAAAATCTCTGGTTTGCGGTGACCAAACGGAAGTTACGGATTTCGTTCATATGATAGCTTCCTTCTAAGATCTATAAAATTTGACTTTTTTTTGATGTTGTTAATGATTAATATTCTCCTACGAGCGAGCGAAGAAATGAAGATGGTGGTTTTGATCCCGTGTCGAGATCACCGTCTTTGATTACTTTATTTGACTTTCATCATCGAGGAATTCGTCTAGAGTAATCAAGGGATCTGCGGTGCATAAATGTGTGGAAACAAAATCGTCTAATCTTCATACCTATTGAGGTATTGCAAGTATCCTGCTGCAAACACAATAATATCGAAATAAGATCGTCCGATCTTCATACATATGTTTGCAGCATCTTACTTGCTAATCACTAGATACCTCAACAAGTATGTATGAAAATCGGACGATTTTGTTTTCCAAGGTTTATGTATCGCAGATCCGTTGAATATTCTTCGATGATGAACAAAGTAATCATAGACGGTGATCTCGATAAGGATTAAAGCCACCATTCTCATTTCTTTTTGTTTGTAGAAGAATCTAAATCATTAACAACATCAAACAAAAGTCAAATTTTATAAATTTTAGAGGGAAGCTACCCTATGACCGAAATCTGTAACTTATGTTTGGTCACCGTATATTTGCTCATTCAAACTAGAGATTTTGTGTTCAAGATTCAAACTAGTATTGATTATCCTCGGATTCCTTAGCACTTCTTTGGCCTACATAATAAATAATGAAATAAAATTGATTTATGGCACAAGAGGTAAAATAGAAAAAACTTGAAGATGGCTTGTTCCTGACCCAATTACGATGGAAGACGTTTTGGTTTGCCATGAGAAAATCAATGACTGCATCCTCAGGCTTCAGAATGATAGTGGTGGACTCATCTATTGTACAATAAAGCCAGCCATTAGAACTTCTTTCATCCGGGCAAGAGATATAACATATTTCAAGGCTAGCTTTACCATTGTTTAAGGAAACGCCGCCCTGGGTAGCTCTAAATATGGACTTAAAACCTGGACCACCTAAAACCGCACCTCTCAATTCCATAAGTTGTGTCGGGAGTAAGGACTGACCGGCGGATAAGAGGACATCCTGCAAAATATAACAATTTAATTAGAAAATAAAACCGAAATATATAGTAACAAGATTCAAACAATCATTTCTTACCCTTTGACAGCCTGCTCACGAAGAATGATATTGTAAACGTTTAAAGCATCTTGGAAACGTTTCCATTCAAAGCATTGAAATGAGATTAATAAGAATTAATGCAATAAATTTAATCTCAACTCTATACGTCGTATATAGATGTTTTTGCAGCAATTCAAGAAATGGATTTTTGTTGTGTTAACTATGTGGTCATTCTGCAGCAACAACACTTTGTATAAGATTAGCCTGTGGAAAAATATGAGAATTTACCTTTTCATATCAATTTTCGGATGATTCACTTGCAGCAATTGTTTTGTTCTTACTTGCTCCCCTATTTATGTTTGTGTCGGATATGGTAATGGTATGTAATATTTACATTAAGATCGGTCTTGAATTGATGAGAAATATTATTCAGTTCTTTTTTGTAAATTCGTGGACATGTGGTACCCTTTTAATTTTCTATTAATATTAATAAACTAATATTTCCCTCCAAATCAACATTAATAAATTTGTATTCCACCAATCTTATTAAACTTTCCCACCAATAATCACACACTTCATGTTGTAGTTTGTGCTCCCTACCTTTTATTTATTTATTATTATTTCTTGCATTTCCCACGGTGATCAAACAAGTCGTGGCAACACAAGGTTTCATATTAATTAAAATATTAATAAAAAGCTGGCAGTTTTTTGTCAGCACCACATCCACACGCCCCAAAAAAAAGTAATTCATTTAGTTAGATTGATTAATAAATGGGGCCTTTTGGCTAATGAATTTCATTTTGTTTTTGGCCAGCATCATATCCACACGCCCCCAAAAAAAGGATTTCATTTCATTTAGATTGTTTATATAAAAAAAGGATTTCATTTAGTTAGATTGGTTTCATTTCTTTACTTTGGTATATACTATTTCTTTCGTCCTGTAAATGGAGCCTTTTGGCTTTCTTAAATTTTCTCATATTATAAGTTATTTTCGAATCTGATATAATATTAAATGTATTGCTTTTCGTTTTCATATTGTATAATCGCAATATTATAGGTCCTTTCTAAAAAAAATATTTCCCTCGAAATATTAAAAGAAAAGTATTTGTACACAAATTTGTTGTGTGCCTACAAACAATCTCAAGTTTCTCAACTATACGATGTTATAATAAAGAAAATAGGAAAAAAAAATTGCCGGCTTTTATTGGCATCATAGTTTTTCTATTCACTTCAGATCACATTGCTTTCGACACCTAGAAAATTACTTGAAAGATCGATGTTGGTTTTCGATAATAACGTCAAAATACGTCGCACTGACGTTTCTAGTGTGGTGTCGGGTAAAAAAAGGAGTCGGGTAAAAAAAAAGAGACACGTCTATGGTGCCATAAGTAAATGAAAAATAATAAGAAAAATGGTGTCGATAGTAAGTACGTGGTGCCGATAAAAGCCACCAAAAAATAATGTGGATAAAGTGTGCCTAAATTATTCTCAATATTTAAAAGCAACCCATTTATGAAGTTTTTTAAACTGTGAAATTTCTTAAAGCCCCTGTAATACGGGACGTAGAGTGTGTTTATGATGGATATACATCATGATTAATGAGTTCTATATCATAAATAATTTTTGTGATGTTTTTTTGAAAATCAAAGCAATCCACCGAACCAATTCAAACCAAATTGGAATAATGTAAATGAGTAAATCACGGTTTTTTCGGTTGGTTTTTCTACGGTGAACATAATATCATGAGTCTATTTTAACTAATGGAAGACAAACACAATATCATTTTATCATTTTTTTTCCCTCTCAACGTGCGAAAACTATCTTGCACTTCTTTCACCAACTTATTAAACATATTTCGATATTTTTTTATACATAAAATTGCTAGTAATTTAAAAAAAAAAAAAAAACTGAATTAGAGTTTTACAAATGTCATCTCCCGGCCACCTCCTTACATTTCGTCATTGATACATAGTCTCTTTAAAACCTTAAGTCGACAATCCAACGTGGGGAAAATCCGACTTTAAAAAAGAGCGTGGCACCTTATGTATCGGAAAGTAATAACCGAAAGTACAATGTATATTTTCTATTACAATGTAATGGAAACATATTTCAATTTATACATGTTTTTTATATATTGAATGTGTTAGTTCAATATTATGAATTTGTAAGGGTCAATTCTTTTAAGATGAATTGAAAAGAACAATCTAGAATTATTTTGTCTTCTTGTTTGTATTTGACTATAGGTTTGGCGGCACATGTCGTGTTTGTAGTTTTGGATGCTGGATGAAAGAAATGATTTTTGAGGATTTTATTTTGGCATTTATATATCTTACTTCAATATAAATTATTTGTCATTTTATTGGATTTACTCGTATAATAGTATCAAGTATCGCATGCATTATAACTAGTGATTTACAATCAATAATAAAAGTTGCTAGTGAAAACCATGAAAACAAAAATCAAGTCAAACCAAATCAGATCGAACAAATGTTTTTAACCTTAAAACCGTCCAGTTTTAGTTTATAAAATTAGAAACCATATAATTTCCTAGGTTTCATTATATTAAGTAACTAAAAATCAGAAACCATAAAGAACGGTTTGATTTTATAAATCAAATTAGGAAATGTTTTTACACAACTAAAAATCTTAACACAAATAAATTTTTTTTTTTTTTTATCCTTCAGAATGATTTGCTGTGTTAAAAGAAGTTCCCTAAAATGAAAATAGCTGAAGCCGATTGAATTTGAGTTTGAGGATTGAAGGATTGAATTTCACTTTTAAACTATGAGGCGTATTAATAATAATAATAATAATAATAATAATAATAATATGAGAAGTATATTCCCTACCCAAAAAAAAAAGCTTTCGCCATGTTTCTTTCTCCGAATCCCTAATCGATGAAGGCTTTACCAAAATCTTCTCTAACAAACCGTTTTCTGATGTCTTAAAAAAACAGTCTTCTGATGTCTTGATACACAACGATCTGTCATGAATTGAACAATTAACCGGATGAATTAACAGAAATTAGGGATAAAGGAGAGGAGAAATCGGGACGGCGAAGGAGAAGAATTTTATTGATAAGGAGAAGATCGATATTACATTCAACGTGACCTAATGACACTCCTTTTACACCCTTATATAGCTAACGACTTAGCTGACGTCACTTTCTAGTTAAATGACATCATAGACCGCCAAATACATAAATTCGATAATACATATAAAAATTATAAAAAAAGGGCAATATCGTGACATATCCTTCCCCTCAACAACCACCTTGTCCTCAAGGTGGTTAGATGAAAATCCCCATCGAAATCCTCCTAAGAGAGTCATGAGATCGATACGAAAAGAACCCGGTCCCATATGTAGTGTTCCACTCTGCGATAAAAATACTAGTGTCTTGGGATTAATCCAATATCGTCCAAGGCACCAAATGTGTCTCCCAATCCATTGGGAATACAGCGTGAAGCATACAAAGCATCCCAATCCAGATTCCAAAACGATTGTCCGTACAAACGTCCCAGTATCATTATCATCCCACTTACCTCCAATGTAGTATCCATAAGTACTATATCCTTTCCCACCCTCTCAAAAACATCCTTGTCCCCAAGGATGTGAACCAAAACGGAAAATACACCCGGATCCCATATAAAGCGCTCCACATTAATGATGAGAGAACAATCTTCGATTTTCATGACATAAGGAATCACACCCGTCATTGCACTAACAGTACCCATGGCAAGGTCAACACCTCCATTAAGGTGAACTTTGTGCACTTGATTAACAAAAGAACAACCAATAAGGACTAGGTGTTTGAAATTCATCATGCCCGAGTTGTTTGACTCGCTTAGCTTCTGCTTTTGGTATATTCTCGAGCCAATTTCATGACAAGTGTAGACATTCGGCTTTCCATGAAGCAACAGTGCAGCTTGACAACTTTTTCCCACCAACACAAACATAAAAAATCCAATTAAATTGGCTTCCTCTACTAGCCTCACCAAAGTCCTTAACCCATTTTGGCCTATTTTCATCATCCTTCCAAACTAGCCTAGAATTCAACACAAAACCAGCCCACTCCACCTTACTTGGCAGCACAATCGCCCTATCACCTACATATCTCGTACTCTTGTCAACGTACAGTGCTGAATCAAGAATGTGCCAATAGAGCCTGCTAATTACATCAATCATACTTTCAGTTGTATAGCACCCAGAGTACTTCATGCATACAAATGGAAACACTAAATATTCATTGACAAAAATTCCTTCAGCTTGCCCAACATAAGGAGGCATAGGCTCGTAATGACTCTTTCTCATTGCGTCTATTTCGTCCTCAGTTCCTGAATACTAATCCAATTCGTGGTTCAGGTTGGCATCATTACTGTGGCTGGAAGCGACTTCTTGAACCCAAAAAGGGGGCACTGAACTTATAAGATTCATCTGACCCTCATTCGCATTCAGCTGACCCAAATTTGCATTCAGTTGGCTCTCATAGTCCTGCCTGGAAAGGGCATCAGTACCCGGATCGAAAACTTGCGGATTAAACTCCAGCTTTGACAAGGATGGATAATTGGTTAAACTAACCCCTAATACATCGTCCTCACCACTACACCACTTTTGCATAACGGTCAAAGGGTATTTTAGATTTTTATTATTACAATATTGGCACTTCACTATTTTCTTAAACTATGTGAAAAATTCTAAATAAACTTATATTTTAAGACAGAAGTAGTATTAATTTTCTTAAACTGTAAGCGTAAATCCTAAAAACCACCATATTGCGAGGAATTGGGATCCTCTGCCGTCTTTGTGAGCTCGAACGCGGCGTCGTTCGAGCCACAAATGACGCCGCTTCGTTCGTGTGTGTGTGTGTGTGTTTTTTTAGGTCGGAACAAAACGACGTCGATTCGACACAAAACGACGCCGTTTTGTGTTCTGAAAGAGCTCGTCTCTGTGTTCCTTTTACAGCAGAGGATCGAGGTCCTATTGCAGGACGGAGGGACTAGATTTTTTTCCCAATGGAAATTAGTAGTTTAAATTGGCGGGTATATATATATACCATGTTAATAGGAAACCTTAATCGATGAAGAAAACGCTAAATGCAAAGAAAAACCTTTCTCAGAAGCATCAATAAGATGGGTAGTTGTCTTCATCTTCTTGAAGAAATCATCGAGGATATTCTTGTTAGGTTACCGGTTAAATCTATCATCCAATTTCAAAGCGTAAGTAAATCATGGTTCGATCTCGTAAAAAGTACTCGTTTCATACACAAGCATCTAATTAGAAGTGGAGAGACTTTTCTTGCTATGTGCTTATACGTTCGCAATGATTTTATAATGGGAGCATCGGCCACTCAGTTTCACAAGGGCATTATTAGATTGATTAATGTATGTGATTTTCAAAAACAAGCCGCCGACTATACATCATCTCCGGAGCTTAATTTTGATCTCTCGTCTTCTCACAGCAACGTTTTGCTAAAATTGGTTTGTCACTGCAATGGCATACTGTGTTTGAGATATATATTGTTGGTTAATCCATCATTGAAGCAGGTGAGAACTCTTCCCATTCCTCCCCTTGCAGTCCTCGAGAGCATTGCAAATTGGTTGGCTTTGGATTTGATAATGCTACCATGGATTTTAAGGTTATTAGAGTTGTGACCTTAGACTATTGGGGAAAAGTTGATGGACATAGAGCTGAAGTACACAACCTAAGATCTAAGATCAAATGCTTGGAGAAAATTAGAAGGATTTCCTTTGGTTGCTGATTATACCTGATACTACTATTAGTTATACTGTTATCGGAATTAGCGGCGAATATTATAAAATCAATAGATGAAAACTTATTACTATCTTACTTATTTTTTTATTATTATTATTGTATTTTTTTATGGCCGAACAAATGATTCTTTGAATATATATATATATATATATATATATATATATATATATATATATATATATTGTTTCCTACATACTGTACTATACATCATCTTTATCAGACATACTACTAAAATAGTGATCCGATCACTATTTTAGTGCACTTTGCTTATTGTTTCAAATAAGAACTACAAATTGAGGAAGCGGGTTTACAGTTGGGTTTCTAGTATTACCTAATAGCAGATTTCCCCGCTTCATTAACTAGTGCCAAGACTCAAACAATAATAGCAGGGTCTTACTAAAATAGTGATCGATGCACTATTTTAGTAGTATGTCTGATAGCGTGGATCAATAGGTATGTATATGAACTCATTTCTATATATATATATATATATATATATATATATATATATATATATATATATATATATATATATAAATTTTTTTTTTAATTTTTAATTTTTTGAAACCACAGCAATAGTGAAGGTTGAAAACACTTGGTTGAAAACACTTGCGAAAGAAACTCTCTAGTTGGAAGGCAAGATGTCTATCTAGAGCAGGGAGGATGATCCTTATAAAAAGCTCTCTAGACACGCATCCTTATTACACAATGCAGACTATGAAACTACCACAGGGATGTATCGATGAAATGGAGAAATTATGTAGACATTTCTTCTAGGGGGAGGAAGATGGAGATAGGAAAATGCACTATGTTTCGTGGAACAAAATATGTAGACCTCGTGACTGTGGTGGACTTGGATTTAAAAAATTGAAGGAAATGAATTATGCTTTTTTGGGGAAACTAGTTTGGCAGATCTTGACGGATGATAATCTTCTTTGGGTGAAAGTCCTTGTGCAAAAGTATGGAAGCCCCTTTGGAAAACCCGCTAGCTCCAGCTCCACTTCTTGGAAAGGAATTTGTTCGGCGGCTGCCTTGTTGAGGGATGGCTTTAATGTGGATGGAGATAATATAATCTGGAACTTTGGGAATAACACCAATTACTCAGTAGCAGCAGGGTACGAGTTTCTCACTCAAGTTCATGATCTTGCTATACACAATCTTTGGGAAGACGTTTGGAAACTAAAAGGACCATCGCGTCTGAATTTTTTGCTGTGGCAGGGAGCTCACAATGCCCTACCGACAAACTCTCTTCTAGGCAGAAGACATGTCGCTCTGTTTGTAGCTTATTCAACAGGGAGGAAGAAACGGCGATCTACACTGCTTGCGAGATTGCAAGTTGCCAACCACAATCTGGAAAAACACGATTGATAGAGGTCGGTGGAGAGATTTCTTCTCACTTTCTACTATAGAAGATTGGTTTAAAGCAAACCTGAAAGGGAGAAGAGGTGACCGTCACTGGCCCTACACTTTCAGGGATCTAGTCTATTGCATTTGGTTTTGGAGAAATCAGATCCATCACGGATGTCACGATTCACACCCACCAATAAATGTCTTGCTTTCGAAAATGGAGATTCGAGTTAGAAATCTCCGGCTAGCTTGGAATATAGAATAGGATTTTTTTTTTTTTTTTTTGCAACTTTTAATTTCCATGAACTTTGATGTAAGATTTGAATTTTTCCTCTTTTGATGATATATATATGGATCGTTCTCAACCAAAAAAAAAAAAAAAAAAAAAAAAAAAAAAAAAAAACTTGGTTGAGAGGGATAATGCCGTATGTTGGTTGTTGGGATTTTTGGAGATACTTGTTAACAAATTATGTTTTTAATTTAGGGATAAAGTGTAGGTTGTTACTACAGATAAAAATAAAAATAAAATATAGTTTTAACAACTAATATCAAAATTAGGAGATAAGAGATAAGTTGTTAAAACAGAAAAATTTAAATTAGGACTTATCTGTATAGGTTTAGTAGTATAAATAGAGCATATGACTTGACTTCACAGAACACAAAACCAAAACAAAAGAAAAGCTTCTCGATAGCTCTCAGCAAGGGAGATTAGCTAAGTGTGATTGTGAGTTTCATTCTTCTTACTTTGTATTTTTTCTTCAAATGAAAAGGTGTCAAATGCATGGCTTTCAATTGTTAATTCATTTGTTTCTCGAAAATTTCCCCCTCGAAAGGGGCCAATTCATTTTCTTTCTTTGAGCAGTCTTATTCCTCATATTATTAAGGGAAACTTGAAATTCTATGCTTGGAAAGTTGTTTCTTGGGAAAATATCCGTCGCATAGTGTTATTGGAAAAATATGCTTGCGTCAATTATGCGTCCATAATGCGTCCGTTTTGTTTTTTTTTTTTTTGTTTTGAAAAAGACTTTGGATAGTAAAAAATGGTAAAAGTATCAACACTCCCTCGTTCATCCGACTTTCTCCCTCCCCTCCTTCCTCTGTCCGTTCTCTACTTAGAATAGAAGTCTATCACTCTCACAGATCGAAGCGGCGGCCGGCGGTGGTCCGTTCATCCGACTCTCTCCCTCCCCAACTTCCATCGTCCGCTTCAGTCCGGTACTCCGTTCCGGTGGTGGCTGCTCTGCTCCTCCTCCCTCCTCAATCCATTTCCATTTCCATTCCTCATCAGACAAGCAAGGTAAATTCTAATTCCTTCCGGTTTTCATTTCCAATTTTCCAACTAATTTGGTATATGATTTCCATTTCGGTAAATTGTTGTGTTCATCCATACTTGGTATTTGGTGTTTGGTTTGGAAATTGGAATTTAATCTTAACAGGCTCGGTCTGTGAATTTTTTTTGAATAAAGTTGATAAATTAACTAGTATATACATTAGGAACAAATTTGTGGCTATTTGTTTATTTTTATTTCCTTACAGATTAGTTGAAATATGGACCGTCCGACAGATTAGTTGAAATTTGTTGAAATTTGTGGCTATTTGTGAATGATTAGTTGAAATTTGTGGCTATTTTCTTAACAAGTATATAATGATTATTTTTATTTTCTTAACAAACTCATTAATAAACGAAATCCGGTGAATTTGAGGAAATTGTTAGTGAGTTTGAGAATCCAGGGGGTGGGTGCATCCGGCGGGGATAGGTGTCAACCATTTTCGTATTTGAGTAGCCTCCATAGGTAATAGTGATTTTAGTGTAATGTATACTCATTTATTCGAATCAAGCTAATTGTGAACACTTGCATTGTAGATGTTTGGATGAAGGCGTTGTGGAGTTTTAGGAAAGAGGTATTGACTAAGTTTGAGGGATTTGAGTCAAGGATTTCACGGATGGAATCTGTGCAATCAGAGATTCGTGACATGAAGTACGAGAAGTCATGGAGGTGTAAGGAGAAGGCGGTGGAGTACGTTAGAGGAACACCGGAAAATGCATATGCATTGTTGCCTTCCTATCTTCACATGCTAGCTGAAAAAAATATGGATACCATACATGACCTCGTCACAGAAGAAAACGGTGAATTCAAATATTGTTTCTTTTCCCTTGGTGCTTCTAGAAAAGGGTTCAAAACATGCCGTCCTGTCATTTGTGTGGACGGAACCGCCTCAAGTCGAAGCATGGTGGTGTCTTGCTAGTTCTTTGTTGCTAAGGATGCGAATGAATCTTTATTCCCAATTGCTTGTGCTATCGTGGGCGAGTGAGAACAATGATTCATGGACGTATTTCATGATTCACTTGAGGATCGCAATCGGCTTTGTGCCGACCTTGTGTTTGTATCGACCGACACCCAAGTATCGCAAACGCTTTGGATCTTGTGTTTCATGAGGCCCACCATGCTTCCACCATATCAAACAGAACTTGATCGCAAAATTTAAAAATGAAGATCAGTGGGAAGATGCTTTCACCTCTGCGGCCTTTGCATATTGGCGCTCTGAATTTCGGTTGCACTTTGGGAAACTTCAAGCAGATCATGATAAAATTGCCATGTTCTTGGATGTATGTAACTATATTTGTGAGAGTAAACTCACTAAATTAAGGTCTTTTCCAACTGATGTTATCGAATGGTTGTCTAGTGCCATGGATATTCCAACTGATGTTTCCAACAAATATTTTTTTACAGTGAAGAATTCAGACAAATATTTTAATTCAAAAGCTACTAAATCGTCAATCCTTCTCTGTAAAATATTTGTTGAATTAAAATATTTGTCTGAATTCTTCTCTGTAAAATATTTGTTGACTTGCAACTTTAATATCTATCTTCTTTTAATGGTGAAAGTTCTTCCATGGCACTAAGGTCGATTTTGAATTACGGGTTGTGTTACGTGTAGTGCCCGAAAGACAATTTGTGTAATTGTTTTTAATAATGAATGACAGAATTTATCTCACTTTATTACTTCCTTTGTGCTTGTGAAGTAATACACTGCTGCAAACCCTAAGTATATCTGTATGTAACCACTTAACTCAGTGTATGGATTACACGTGAGGATTGAGTTAGTGGTGATATACTTAAACTGTTAGTCCGTGGTGAACTTAATCAGAGTTTAGGGTCTCTTGATTAAAACACCAATAATGCGCCCAGAACACCTTAGGGTGTGAAAGTCTTATCCGGACTGTCGGTAGAGGGTACCTACGTGGGGCATTTATATATGATGGCATTCATATAGAATCGGACCGATTTAATCAGTATTTCTCGGTATAATTCCGTAATCGAGGAATCTTATTAAATCATTAGATGATCATATATGGATCAACCTTAATCCTGAGGTGATCACGCGGATCTTTGCTTGTCCCGGGGTAGTGTTTTATGTGTTAGTTACGGTTCACTTTAATATGTGTTCCAAGCCACTTCTCATTGGCACTATCTCCGCAGGATGAGTGAGTAGTTACGATTTTCGCAGACATGGAATCCATTCCTTCCTGCGGAAGTAGAGAGACAGTCCCTTATTTGTTAGCCCTAAGAAAGTGATCGATCCCGGAGTTCACATTTGACTAATTAGCTACTAGTCGATATGTGTACTAATTGATCATCGTGGGTTAATGGTAAATAAGGATAAGATATTCTGAGTCGGGTTCACGGAGACTTCCCACTCGAATGGACGATCTATGGAGGGTTAATCCGTATGTAGTGATTATATCAATGGACGCTTATTAAGCTACATGGGTTGAGTATAAGTATACATCTATAATCGGTAGAGTTCGATTTCGGGTTTATGGTGGCGTAATCCCGCATTAATAATTAATGTACTTTCGCTCGATGAATAATTAATTATTGAGCTACTTTGGTTATAGGTCCATGGTCCCGATGTGCTTCGTAATTCGGACTAATAATCTTTTATTTGGGCCTCGATTATAATTAATTGGTGGGCTAATTAATTGATATGCATGGATATTATTTAGTTGAAATTAAAATAATATAATACACATAAAAGATATTTTATGTGGGCTTTTGACCCTAAAGGTGGCGCCAATATCATCATTTAATTAGAGAGAAATTAGTTTTCTTGGATAATTATTTGACATGTGATTTATCTTTTATTTGTTAAATGATAATTCATGGAATATTAGATAATAATATGATTTATCCTAATTTGTATGGGATAATCATTTTATTTATCTTTTATTTGGAAAAGGATTAATGTGATAATTATCACTTAATTATTTAATCCTTGGAGGACATTGATTACTCTCCTATATAAAGAGAGTTAGCTCCCAAGTCTAATGGCAAAGGTACTATTCACGTCACTATTCACCGAGAGAAATTGGCCGAAAAATTTCGGCCTCTATTCTTAGGGTTGAGTTGGAAAAATCTTCGGGATTTTTCTCTTGCATATCAAGGAGGCTCGTGTATCAAGAAGGGTGTCCACCAACCAACCGTTTGGAGAACACATCGGAAGATCAAGGCTTCTCTTCCTATATTGGTAACATGATCTTAACCCCCTTGTAGTAGTTTAAGTCCTTTAATTATGTGTTTTGATATATAAATCGTGATCCATCTATTGCTGCGCGTAGATCTAATTGCTTAGATCTAAGAACCTGCATCCTTCATGTGGTATCGAGCCAGGTTCCACGATTTATATAGTCATAATCGTAGTTAAACGATTTAAAGGAGTGGAATTGCATGTAGGTGATATTTTGCTTATTATTATGCATTAATAATTTTTAAATTGCTATGGTTGAAGAGATGGATTGGAGTTGGCACCGTTTTCCCGTTAGATCTATTGTAAACTCATATAAACGATGAAAATTCGTTCATATGAGTATAGGAAATTATGTAATTTATTTATTATTGCAAGTTTAATTTCCTGTAAGTAGATCTGTTTAGTAGCTGTATAGTGTTTTCGTTTTTTCCGTTGTTTGAGCCGTTAAAACGAAGATCCCTCCGGTCAGAATCTAGATTGGAAGTTGATGAACAATCCCACAAAATTTGGCGTCGATCAGAGTCCGTTTGGATGTCCGTTCGTTGCTGCGAAGTGGCTGCTGTAACAGAAAAACGCAGGATTCACAGAAACCCTAACTGTGACTTCTTCGATTTTCTGGGCACAATTGGACCGTTCAAATTAAAATCCGACCGGTCAGATCGAATACCATGGAGTTTTGGACGTGAGATAAAATTTTCAGGACGATCGGGATTCATCTTGATCCCCGATCGGCCTCGGGAAGTAAATGATGCGCTGCTGTAAGAGTCTGTTTCAGCAGCAAGTTGGGCGGCTCACTGAGGAATATTGACAAGTCCAAGCTCCAATCCGACCGTCCATCTTCAAGTCCGAAGAATGAAGATCAGATCTGGAAAGTTTCGTCCCGATCCGAGTTCGTTTGATATTCCGATCGTCAAAGATTCTTAACAGCTGCAGATTAGGGTTTTAATTTATTTTCGAGTAGATTAGTTACGGGGGTGCCAACGGTCCATCTCGGTGTTTATTTTCCGCACTAGTATACATGTGTAGATTGTATGAGTAGAACCGGAAAATTGCCATGACATGCATCATATCATGAATTCCACTCCATATGCATACATGTAGAAATTAATTCGAGGAATTAGTTAGGCATGTATAAAACACACGATTAGTTTTAATTAATTGTTTGATATTAATTAGAAACTAATTAGGGTAAAAACCGAGGAACACGAGTTTTTTCAATCGTCGAGGTTGGGTGATGGATTCTCGGTGAATCCCACTCTGCGAAAGCATAAGGAGTAAAATCCCGAAACCTCGTGGTTAAGGTGTTGGATTCTTGGTGAATTCCACCTTACCTAAGACGAGATTATGTTTTTGTTCCGTAGTGTCTCGTGAAAGTTTGATGTTTAAGGATTAGATAATCACGGGCAAACAGGTTCGAAAGTGGTTTAACCACGGTTGGGTGGTCAACGATAGCTACGGCTCAATCGACTTCACCCTCCCACGTGTGGCGTTTGCACGGGGTGCGGCAATATTGAGCCATCCGAAGAGCCACTACGGCTCAACGGAGCTCTCCTAGCCTTGACCCGTCCGACGGCCACATATGTTCTAACGAATAGGTCGGGTGGGCTAGCCCACTTAACCGACAACATTCGGGCCTATGATTTATTGTTCCTTAATGTAACATCAAGTCCAAAACGTGATCGATAAACCCACCACTTTTTAAAAATATTGAGTGGGAGCGGAGAGGCGACGGCCGACCCCACGGCCTCTATCGTTGACACAAGAAACGTGAGAGAATGGTGACGCCTCGTGCCGGCTTTGATTTCGCCCCCTGGGAAGGCCTTCACCGCTATCAAAATTCAAGGCTTGGTCTCCGAAAGGATAGGATTTTGGGTACTGTCGGGTCACCGACCGACCCTAAAGGCGGCACACTCGGGGTCTACCTAAAAATCTGAGACAGAGGTCACACTCATAAAGGGTATTTTTGGTAGTACCTTGGTGAAAAGGAAAGGTGATTGATGATCATCTTGAGATGTTCGATTCTCAATCTGATCTTCAATATTAATCGAAACCTCTTTGACCTACCCTAAGGCGCACTCGAGGCATTAGATTAAATCCTTGGAACGTAGGATAGACTATAAAGTACTTAGTTTATGTTCCTAAAATTTTAGTAGTGTATGATTTGGATTTATTTTTCATCCATTTTATTTACAATCATATATATATATCTCTCTAGTGCTAGAGGCGCTAGTGTAAAATTGACTAGTAATGACTTCGTTAAAAAGTGGTAAGTAACTAGAACGTTGTATTTATTAATCTCACATGCGATTAATTTTTCGGAAGAGATATTTCTCTTGAAGCCTTCAAAACTTAAGTGACGTAAATAGGCATGTCACATCTTCACTCGTCTTGAGCGAGAGACAACCGTAGTTAGTTTGAAAGATGATTGGGACGATAAAATTCTTCTAGTGAATTGTGTAGTGTCTACACGAAATTTTCTCGATAGAAAAATTGGAGAATCATAAATTAAAGTGTCGCTAGTTAGACGGTATTTGGAACCGATAAACTAGTGGGAGCTTTTATATTATGTTTTACTAATTTATTAGAAAATCAGTCCCACTTTGGATAACACTTTCATTAGACATCCCACGCCTCACGAGTAGTGTCTACTCAAACGAATCGCTAGTTCAAGACTATTTCCTTTTGAAAGTTAAGAATGGGAAAGAATGTCTATAAGTGTTAATCATCTCAACTAAAGTTTTGAGGCTAAACCGAACATTAATTAAAGAAAGTATAGGATAAGGAAAGTGATTTCGGATCACTAACCAATGAATCCTTAGCGACTTTCTTAACCGAGTAACTTGACTCATGGCTTAGTTCTTTGGAAGAACAATAAAGTCGTGCATTAATAAAGTAACAACGGGCGATAATTTCACTAGAATAGTGGGAGTGATATAAGAAATGAATTTCGATTCTATCCTTGAATATCACGAGAAAAATTTATTTTTCTGCTTACGATTCGTTGAAACAATTGGATTCACTTTCAACTCGATATATTGTTGCCTCATAGAAAGTGAATATGACATTTGTAGTAATGAATCCGAGACTCGGACTTTTGTTTGATAAAGTCGAACCACTTAGAACAAATTTGAAAAAGTACGTGTAACACATCTAAAATCATTAAAGGTAAAAGGTTTCCGTATTAAGATAAACGACCTTTCAATATCTATTAATTAGTGCATATATCCTAGAGACAAGACCTGCTGACTGGCTAAGGGTGATTCCTATCTCCCAGTCTTGGAACACTATCTCAAAGGAACAATGACTAAGTTTCTTTTCAATCGGGAAAGGGTAATAGTTTTGAAGAGGTAACATAGCTTGTTCACCATGACCTTCGGGGTCTAGTGAGAGATACAAGCTAGTGGGAGATTTTGAGTGGTGACATTTTGTCTGATAACTACTCGAAACGTGATTTAGTTTACCAAAAGAATACGAGGAGGAGTCTCTGATTTTAGCAGAGAATAGAGTATTCCATGCTCAGAAATAGGCTACCGCATAGTCTTGGGACTGATGCTCGGCCTGCCTCCTAGTGGAATGTTTCTCACTGAGGAAGAAACCATAGACTTGCCCTATATAGTTATTGATATGCTACAATACACTGCTAAAATCGATTAAGATAATTCGTTGCAAAATAACGGTTAACATTATTATGTAAATCGAGAAGTCTACCTAGAAGATGCTAGTGAGTTTATGGATAAGGAGTGAATTCGGTTCACAACACATCCGTAAATGTAGGCATTTAGCATTTAATGCTTGAAGGTAGGACTGGGGATTTTGTGCATACGTTCAGATTGTGACTGTTCGTGAAATATCTTAATGAGACGAGTGAAGGTTGATTATAAGATTCTTGAGATTAGAAAGTGACGGTTGAACTGTCACAAGCCTTCTGATAGAATCTATAAGAAACAGCCTTAAACCTTGGAGTACGGTTACCCAAAGGTAGTTACTATCTGATTTAATCAGACCACGTCCAACATTAGTTGTTGGTGATTACACTGATAAATACTACTAGATCAGAATGTCAATCCACCCAAGACGCAGTGGGAGTATGGTTTAACCGTTGACCCATTGTGATTTTGTGGACTTTATAATCTGCTGGGGTGATTGATAACCTATGGCTCTTGGTGGGTCAGATAGGATTCTCGATTATAGAGGTTAGTTTGAAAACCTTAACCCTGTGAATGGAGTTTTGGTACTCCAGGTTCATTCACCTCTTGTAGAACCACCGAGTGTCTCAGGCCCATGGGAGCAATTGGATCTACACGGAAAAGAGTCGAATGAATAGGAAAGTTTAAACTTTCAGCGCAAAGTTGAGTGGTATAGGGGTGATTCCCTGACAAGTAGAGAGTTAACCAGACCTTGAACTCTCTCACCACTCAGTCTTGCTAAATTTCGTTAGAAAGCAGAAAATAGGGGTGATTCCCTGAGACTTTCTTGCCGAACAACGGAATCTGAATTCATTCAGAACATAAGGGTTTTAGCTAAGAATGAATAACGGATTCATTACAAAGCAGAAGATAGGGGTGATTCCCTAAGACCTTTTTTGCGAGACTAACGATATCTTAATTCATTCAGAAAGAACCTTTGGTATGAGGCCTGCCATGGCTTATATCCTTTGTGGATTTAAGAGAACCTCTCGGTCATTTAAAAGTCACATGTTTTAAAATATGTGAACTTGACCAAAGTATTGACAAGTATTTCGTAGATTGGATATCAATATTGGTGAAGTAGTAGTATTAGTGTTCATAAATGATAACACTAAAACGGTTGGAAAAAACATGGGTGTGCTATCCAAGTCGAAATCGACACGCCTAGATTCTCTGGATGAGAGAATTGGACTATATTCTAAGAATTTGATTCGGTCAAATCCACGAGAATGAGTCATTGGCTATCCCACCTGTCTTATTGAATAAGATTGATTATGCATATACGGTTGCGACATTCATCGAGAGTAGTCCTACCCTACCTCTCGGAATGATTCTCTAAATCTCCGGATAAAGAGAAAATGGGATAGAGTCTCTCTTGGATAACGGCAAGTCAGGTTATCATAAGTCAATAGTAATCGAATCTTGGATTTGAGCAATAAGTAGCAGTTTTAGTACGTCCTCAAGTATCTTTAGAGAACGAGGAATCATATGCTTGTATATTCAGTGCAAACTTGAATATGGTTGACTACACCGATTCGACTTGTAGTCGATTAAGGATGATCATTACGTTGATCTCGGGCTCGGTGTTTACTCATAGTGCTTAAAATTTCCTTTTTTGGTCCGGGAGTAATTCCGTGTCCGATAAGCCGATATCACTTCATTGTGAAAACAAGTGAAGAAATAGCTTAGAAGGATCTTCTCACCCTAGAGGTCAAAAGCATATTGAGAGAGAGTACCGCCGATTAGATGGACCGGCAACGTTTAGTCTCGGGCCGACAACCAAAGCGATCGATGTACCAAGTCCGGTGCTTGGAGGGTACGGCATTGGGGAATATATCTCATCCGCTTTTAGAGCAAGTGGGAGAGTGTTGTGAATAAGATGAGAGGTGGTGTGCTCTAAAAACAATCGTTGCTTGTCATTTCGTGCAAGTGGGAGATTGTTAGGTGTAGTGCCCGGAAAGACAATTTGTGTAATTGTTTTTAATAATGAATGATGAAATTTATCTCACTTTATTACTTCCTTTGTGCTTGTGAAGTAATACATCTGCTGCAAACCCTAAGTATATCTGTATGTAACCACTTAACTCAGTGTATGGATTACACGTGAGGATTGAGTTAGTGGTGATATACTTAAACTGTTAGTCCGTGGTGAACTTAATCAGAGTTTAGGGTCTCTTGATTAAAACACCAATAATGCGCCCAGAACACCTTAGGGTGTGATAGTCTTATCCGGACTGTCGGTAGAGGTACCTACGTGGGGCATTTATATATGATGGCATTCATATAGGATCGGACCGATTTAATCTGTATTTCTCGGTATAATTCCGTGTCGAGGAATCTTATTAAATCATTAGATGATCATATATGGATCAACCTTAATCCCGAGGTGATCACGGGATGCTTTGCTTGTCCCGGGGTAGTGTTTTATGTGTTAGTTACGGTTCACTTTAATATGTGTTCCAAAGCCACTTCTCATTGGCACTATCTCCGGATGAGTGAGTAGTTCTGATTTTCGCAGACATGGAATCCATTCCTTCCTACGGGAAGTAGAGAGACATCCCTATTTGTTAGCCCTAAGAAAGTGATCGATCCCGGAGTTCACATTTGACTAATTAGCTACTAGTCGATATGTGTACTAATTGATCATCGAGGGTTAATGGTAAATAAGGATAAGATATTCTCGAGTCGGGTTCACGGAGACTTCCCTCTCGAATGGACGATCTATGGAGGTTAATCCGTATGTAGTGATTATATCAATGGACGCTTATTCGCTCACATGGGTTGAGTATAAGTATACATCTATAATCGGTAGAGTTCGATTTGGGTTTATGGTGGCGTAATCCCGCAATTAATAATTAATGTACTTTCGTTCGATGAATAATTAATTATTGAGCTACTGGTTATAGGTCCATGGTCCCCGATGTGGCTTCGTAATTCGGACTAATAATCTTTTTATTTGGGCCTCGCTTATAATTAATTGGTCAAATTAATTAATTGATATGCATGGATATTATTTAGTTGGGCTAAATAATATAATACACATAAAAGATATTTTATGTGGGCTTTTTGACCCTAAAGGTGGCGCCAATATCATCATTTAATTAGAGAGAAATTAGTTTTCTTGGATAATTATTTGACATGTGATTTATCTTTTATTTGTTAAATGATAATTCATGGAATATTAGATAATAATATGATTTATCCTAATTTGTATGGGATAATCATTTTATTTATCTTTTATTTGGAAAAGGATTAATGTGATAATTATCACTTAATTATTTAATCCTTGGAGGACATTGATTACTCTCCTATATAAAGAGAGTTCTCCCAAGTCTAATGGCAAAGGTACTATTCACGTCACTATTCACCGAGAGAAATTGGCCGAAAAATTTCGGCCTCTATTCTTAGGGTTCGAGTTGGAAAAATCTTGGGATTTTAAGTTTGCATATCAAGGAGGCTCGTGTATCAAGAAGGGTGTCCACCAACCGCCGTTTGGAGAACACATCGGAAGATCAAGGCTTCTCTTCCCTATATTGGTAACATGATCTTAACCCCCTTGTAGTAGTTTAAGTCCTTTAATTATGTGTTTTGATATATAAATCGTGATCCATCCGCTGCGCGTAGATCTAATTCGTTTAGATCTAAGAACCTGCATCCTTCAGGTTGTTTCTGCAATTCTACCATTGTTCTTGCACTAAGGTCGAACTGGCTGTGAAGATGGTAAAGTTTACGGGTGCTGGCACCACACATCTATTGTGGCTGGCTGTGAAAATGATAAACTTTACGGGCGCCGGTAATGGCACCACAACGTGAATGTCACCACGGTGCTCTGAAAGTAGCCGCTAAAGACGCCCAATATTTTACTTGTACCGGTAGATTTAGCTTTTGTGCTTATATCTTTCTTACAAGTGATTATATACAACATTCAAAACTAAATCCTTGAACCAATTTTATCTGGCATTGCAAATTGTCCGTAACACGTTTGTGAGTTGCAGAAGCCTGAATTATCTTTTTGAAACTCCAATTCAAAAATAAATATTTGACAAATCAGAAATTGTTTTCAATACAGGTCATCATTTGGAATAAATGGACACACTTACACAATTCCCACACAAAATAAAGATTATAAATGTTAAACTTCATTTACTTGTAGTTCTAATTCCAAAACTGAGAAGCATAAAAATCAACTGGTCACAAAAATCATAAAAATGTACATTCAAGATTTCAACTCCATTGATATTCAGTCCGAAAGTTCTGAACTTTCTGCAGCAAATCAGACTGTCGTTACCTGGGATTGTCCTATCCGATCAGTATCAAGGAACCTGCATTAAAGATAAGAGAATCATTACATTATGATACCCTTTAGATAAAGTCAATGCTTTTCTTATTTAGTTACCTCGAGTCCTACGAGCGATCTGTAGTAATGGGCGTAGTTACTAAGAAGAGTATAGTTTGATCCTCATTCACTGTCTTTAAGTGACATGTTGGATTCATCAATATTTGCAAAAGACCAAGGATATTGATAATTTTGAGCAACAGAACCAACTTGTGAAGATGATCTCTGCATTCTCACGGCTCGTGGAACGTTTCTCCCTTCGATAGATGGCCCCTACTAAGCCTTTTTAGTTGTCTCTCAAAAACTTCAGGCTGCTATTTTGGAGCGCTATGAGATCGTACTTTAGCCCTTGAAGATTGTGTATTAGCCATGCAACTTGGGTTATAAGGGTACTCGGTGTAATACGATTCACCGAGCGTCGACCGCACATACGGGAGTACCACCGGGGCGACAGATGTTGATCAAGAATTATCTGATTTTTATATGTTAGAATAGTAGTGTTGTGGACTGCTTTGAGCTGTGTAAGAAGAAGTAAAAAAAGTGTGTATTCCTTGAAATGTCCGCTACGAGCTTTCGGGCTTAGACCATTTATTTGCTGCTGCTTTTCTTGATGTATGAATGCCCTGCTATTAAGGTTTATCGTCATCACACACAATATACACACTTACAACATAGTTGCAAAATATCAAATGATGGGAGCTTGAAAGAATTCATATAAACATACTGATCAAGCCCAATAATCACAAGTCACCGATTCAAAACAATGAATATTCAAGCTGATACCTCAAAACAACCAAAATTTCTTGAGTAGCACCAAATTAAACATCACAAGTCACAACGAAGGAGAAGATACATATTTGAGCTTAAATTAACGGTTGGGGTCTTGGAGAATCAAACATTGTTAACTATTAAGATTCATCCTCATCACACAATATGCACAATTATAACGACATAGAAAACGATTCTAAGCATCATTGGACCTCGAAAAAAAAGCACAATATGCTTGATTTACTAAACAACTACACATATATCAGACAAGAAGCATACTTGAGACGGTCCAAATAATCATACACAACCACAAGACAGCTCAATTAGGAGAAAATCAATCCCCTCAATCATGAAGTCACCACCATAGTTAGTCACCACCATGATACACACAATGGGATGGATCCGTCGATAGCTTTTACGCTTCAATAAAATTCAGAGAGCTTTCATTAATCTACCCTCATCATCCAATACCCAGATGAAGCCAACCACTTAAATTCAGCATTAACGAAAAACTAATTAGAAAAAAAATTGACACCTAAATTCAGCACTAATCTACTCTCTATTGACACCTATCTCCACCGGATGCACCCACCCCTGGATTCTCAAACTCACTAACAATTTCCTCAAATTCACCCGATTTCGTTTATTAATAAAACAGTACATATTTCAACTAATCTGTTAAGTAAATTAAAAATCATTGTTCTTTTAGTTGTGTTTCTCAGTCCAGTACACATAATTAATCACAAAATATTGTTGTACCAAATTCACACAACATTCAATATATCATTGCCCATGAAGGAAGAAAAAACACAGGATAAGCCAAGACGCAAACTTTCTAAAACACAGGATTCAATATATCAATTAGTTTATAAGTGAAGCAATAACAAAGATAGTAACTTAATAATAATTAAATCACCAGAATCACAGAAAATTTCACAAAGAATAAGCCAAAACGCAAACTTTCCCTACTCTCACCACAAAAAAAAAATACAACAAAAAAATACCGAATGAAAAAATCAAGCGAGAATTCATTCCGTGGAATTAGGAGATGCCATTAAAGACTTGCAACTGGATTAGGGGATGCCATTGAGATTGAGGATGAATAACCTAAGATTATGCAAGCATTATTCTGAACATCCGAATGAAAATTTGTGAAAGTCTTTAATGGCATCCTCAAGTTTCCCTAAAAATAAACAAATAGCCACAAATTGAGGAGGGATTAGAATTTACCTTGCTTGTCTGATGAGGAATGGAAATGGAAATGGAATGAATTGAGGAGGGAGGAGGAGCAGAGCAGCCACCACCGGACAGGAGTTGTAACGCCCCAGACCCCGGGCCTGGTAGCGCTAAATGAGTCATAAATGTCCGGTCAACTTCTTAGACCGCCGTCCTTGCTTGGTCTAAAAGGGCTAACCCGAGTTGACAAGACCTTTATGTCTCACACTTATATGGGGGTGAGCATTCTCTTATTTTACCGATGTGGGACTTTACAATCTCCCCCCTTATAAGGGACTGGCGTCCTTGCCAGGACGGCGAAGACTGGTCCTGGAACGTCCCTACCAGAGGTAACCAGAGGCCATCCTTACACCGTCTTCTTGTACGGTGCAGCGCATAGTTCCGTCTGATAGTCGGCTCTGAATACCATTCTATAACGCCCTCAGACCCCGGGCCTGGTAGCGCTAAATGAGTCATAAATAGTCTGGTCAACTGCTTAGACCGCCGTCCTCGCTTGGTCTAAAAGGGCTAACCCGAGTTGACAAGACATTTATGTCTCACACTTATATGGGGGTGAGCATTCACTTATTTTTACCAATGTGGGATATCACATCTACTTTGCTGAAAATTTGCAGAATTTTTTTTAGAGTAAGGGAAGACAGTCTTATGTTAAAGGGAAAACATAGGAACAAAAGCATTTAGTCATGTTGGATAAAGCCAAACACAAGGATGATGAATAATAGATGCCAAAGTAGACCTTTAACACTAATAATTTGAAACGACTGAGGAGTACTTGGAAAGAATAGAATTACACATGGAGTTCGTGTAGAACCATATCAAGCAAAGCAAAGGTCTAAGAATGTTGATAAACTCAAACCAAGCGATGGTGAAAAGAGAAAGTGGGGGATTTGTAGAGTTGAATCAAATATCATTCTCTACAAAGTTAGGCCAAGATAAAAGTAAACTTAGACATTCGTGTAGAGAAGGTGGAGAGATTTCAATAGAGATGTTGGACTTATTTTTAAGTTTTAGTGATGAGTGCCAGACTAGCTGTTATAGAGCAAAGGCAAAAAGATGTCTAGATCAAATGTATAGGTTTATTAGAGTTTGATTTTGTATAGGTTTGATCAAACAAGCACTGTAAAGGTCAGCTGACTTACATCAGCAGACTAGTCTATATCGATGAGTTAGTGAGTCGATGAGACTTGTCGAACTCTTGAAGACGAAGGTCGATGGGTCAAACTCGATGAATTGAAGGCTAAGGGATCAAACTTAGTGATTAAAGTCAAGGATATGGAATCAGAATTTAGGGAAGTCTGTGATGACCTAAACTGATTACATATACCTTATGTACAAGGTCTAAGTTCCACAAGTTAAGTGGTGATTGGAACTTAGTTATATGCAAAAATGTGTAATCTAACTTCATAAATAAAAGTTGGATAAAAGACAGTAAGCTGAAGTGTTCTTAAACACGGCAAAATAAGGATAAGCTTACTGATGTGTATATCAGCAGGGTTATGTTCTCAGGAACCTGCTGGACACATATTTCGATTATTCAAAAGCTACATTGGAAGATTAAAAAGAAAGGGACAGCTAACAACCTCTGATTTATCAAACAAATCAATGGTTAAGATCAAATGGACGTCGGGATTATTCAGACCTTTATCCAATGAATACAAGTCAAAGGTGGATGTGATCACCTTTCATCAAAAACAGTCTGACCGAGTCGAGATTATGAACAAAGATGAAAAGCAAGTCAAATGGGACAAATCTGAAACGGCTATGTTTGAATTTCAAACATAAGTCACAAGGAATCCTACCTATAAATAGAGGAATCCTAATTCAGATACAGATGATGAAAATTGATGAACATTAAGAGAAAAATACAGATAATCCTGAGCTTCAATTTCTGATCAAGAAAAACACCTGCGACCCTCTGAGCTTTAATCTACTGATCCAGAGAAATTCTTCAAGTGTAATCTGCATTCAAGCTACATCAAGTTTACACACTTGAAGACATCAAGCTGCTGATCATATCATCCTGATCAAGTCACGAAAAGTCAATCACTTACTTGATTCAATCTTTCTTTTACAAGATATCTACTGAAGACAGTGAAGCATCCTTGGGTGTGAAAGATCTGTTGTTTGTGGTGGAGGCGGTGAAGAGGCAATCCTACCCTTCAAGGACCAGTGGAAGACTTTGGAGCAAAGAATCCTACTGCTCCAAGTGTTTAGTTTGTGAAGCCATAGTTATTGGTGAAGGACAAGCAACTTAGGGATTTTTGTAATAAATACATCAAAGATCTCTAGTGAATTACCTCCAACATCATAGGAGAAGAGTGGGTGACAGGATTACACCACACGGAACCACTATAAAATCTCGCCTACTTACTTTCTGCATTTATATTCTGCACCTAGTTTATATAACACATCAATCTACTGAATCTAGCAACTGATTTCACACACATATACTACTGAGTATCTAATACTTAGTATCATATTTAACAACAAGTTATAAGGCTTAATTTTTGATATATTTCACATTTGCACAAATTCAAGAAACTCAACAAATCAAGAGACTATCGAGTGTCAAGCAGACTATCAAGTATCGCTAGTTTCTTTGAAGTTCTTTGAGTTTGTTAACTCCAAAAGTTTTAAGTGTTAAGTTTATTCACCCCCTCTAAAGTTAACTAAAGCCTTTTCAAGGGACCAACACATATATCAAATGGGTTTCTGTTATTATATATTTGTTCATTTAACGGACCAATTATGATATTGTATATATGATAACGTCCCAGCGTCAAACTATGAAAGAGAAATCATAATGGTGATTATGGTTGATGAGATCTTGACTCACTTTAAAAGGTTTGATACTTAAATGTCTCTAGTCGTATGTACTATTAAATTGGACATTGATAGTACAATTAGACTATCACGTATTAGATGTCTTCTATCTTATTGAAGATAGGGATATATCTCGTCTATCAAAATGTTGAGACACTTGGACTGTACGTGGATGTGTATTAGAGAATGCTTACGTTAGACTGACCCACTTACTTTATTAATTGTCGCACTATGTGGCGGTTGTGTATTTATCCTAAGACCGAAGTCTTCATGACATCACGGTATGGATTGTCATACTTTGACACTATTGAGATTTCCTCTAGCCATGGGGCAATCATGAGGTATTGATTGGATGTGGTACTGAAGCATGTGTAGGATTCATGTTGCTCATCCGGGAATCGCGTATCCTATAAATAGGAGTAAATATCCGGAAGGGCCTTATTATAAGGATTGTCTAGCTCTCGTGAATCTTTGCAAAATGGGAGTAAATGAGTTACTTTGAGAGAGCATGATATCCAGATTATAAGATACGGTCGTTAATGTATTGACACTCGAGATACGACTGTATGGATATTATTATAGCGATAGGATTGTATTCACACAGTAACCGTGTCACATGAAAGGTTGTAATCATTGCATTTGACTCTTCCGATGATTGTGGGTCACGGTGTGTTGCTTTGACGCTATTCCATGATCGTAAGGTATGAAGTGTATTTTAGTAAATGCACTTTGTGCCTACGGCCAACATATTCGGAAGCCTATCGGGTCACACAGATAAGGACTTCTAGCCGGATTAAAATGCGGTTATGGTGATAACCAAATAAGGAAAGTTTTATCTCGACTGTAAGGCGTTATAGTGATTAAATTAATATGGTGGTATTTATTTATTATGAATAAATTAAATCCAAGATTTTAATTATGTTGATTAATTATTAAATATACATATTTGATGTTTATGTCGAAATATATATGTATATATGATATATATGTATTTTGTGAATTAATTGATCATAGTATTATATTAATTAAGAATATTGCGGATGCCAATATTATGGGATATGAGGCGCAGGTTATAAGTGTTTAAGATACATTGGATTGTGCCATTTAATTAATAGTATTACCATATATTAATATTAGATATTAATAGATTTGCATAAATTTATTTATAAGATAAAGATATAATCAATATAAGATATTGTCAATATATATCATGGAAATATATTTAATATAAGATATTGAATATTAATGAGATAAATCTAGAATATCTATTTTTCTTATTTTACTATTAAAGGCTTTTCTTTCTCCTCATTCTATTAGGAAGTTTCTCCCAATCAGTTTTTGGGCACAAGGGGCGCACCACCCTCTATATAAGAGAGGGTTGGCTATCTCTTTTATATCATCACAATTAGAAGAGTTCTAATTTACTAGAAAATATGAGAGCTTCCTAGAGAGAGTTTTGAGAGAGAGAAAATGTCGGTCTAGCAACCGAGTTTTTCAAGTAGCAATCCAATAGTGAATTTCGGCGGGATGTTCGTGTGGATCAACGGTAGAGGCTGAACGCTTGGGCGGCTTCGTGCAGCTACAACCGTAGACAAAGCGTCGATCTATTTTAGATCATCCAAGGTAGTTCTTTCATCTACTTATTTTATGTTTGTTGCTTAAATGAAGTCGATCATGGTTAAAAGGAAACAAAATTTTAAATTCCGTTGCGTTCCCGCGTAGATTTCCTAACACGTGCAACTTTATTATATTATCCAAGTATAGTGTTGTTATCTTCTTCAAGGACATATCAACTTTAGTTGGCAAGAAATGGGCTGATTTGATCAATCTATCTACGATCACCCGAATAAATATCATGTCTCGCTCTTTGTCTTTGGAAAACCGTTGACAAAGTCCATCGTGGTCATATCCCATTTCCACTGGAAATATCCAATGGCTTAAGCATGCCTCTTGGCCTTCTATGTTCGCCTTAAATTTCTAGCATACATCGAATTCTACTATGAACTTTGCTATTTCCAACTTCATTGAAGGCCACCAAAAGTGCTCCTTCAAATCCATGTACATTTTCATAGCTCATGGGTGAACTGCAAATGCAATCCTATGTGCGTCTTCCATGACTCTCTGCCTTAAATCATCGACATTAGGCACACACAAATGATCCTGATACCAAAGGTTACCGTTCTTGTCCAACATATAACACACTGTAGGTTTCTCTCTTGCAACACGCTTCAAATCAACCAATACTGGATCTTCATCTTTCTTTTCCCGAATATCATCCATCAACTCAGATCTTGCTAATAACGGTGCCAAAAACCGTCGATCTTCAATCTGATAAAAATCCTGGATTATCAGCCCATCTAACTGTTCTACCACCTCTTCGACGCTTGGAACTGTAACCACTGGTTTTCTACTCAAGGCATATGCAACCACATTGGATTTACCCAGATGGTATTGAATATCCATGTCATAATCCTTTACAAATTCTAACCATATCCTCTGTCTCATATTCAGATTCCCTTGAGTGAAGAAATACTTTAAGCTCTTGTGGTTCGTAAAGATCCTAGCCTTAACTCCATACAAATAATGCCTCCAAGTCTTTAAGGAAAACATTGCCGCTGCTAACTCCAAGTCATGCATTGGGTAATTCTTTTCATGCACCTTTAACTGTCTAGATGCATAGGCAATCACTTTCCCTTCTTGCATCAACACACAACTTAAACCTTGTCCCGAGGCATCGGTGTAGACGTCGTAGTTGTCAAAGATCTCCGGAACTGCAAACACTGGGGCTGTAGTTAACTTACCTTTCAAGGTTTGAAAAGCTGATTCACAATCACTAATCCATTCAAACTTCACATTCTTCTATGTAAGCTTGGTGAGTGGTGTAGCTATCTTTGAAAAGTCTTGCACAAACTTTCTATAGTATTGTTGGTCCCAGAGAAGGGTAATGTTAGGTGTGATGCCTGAAAGACAATTTTTGTAATTGTTTTATTTAATAAATGAAATGATATTATTATTCATATTTATTATTCTCATATTCACCGATGTGACAATAGTATTTATACTACAGAAAACCCTAAAGTATATCGTTTATTTAATCACTTAACTCAGTGTATGAGATATACACGGGAGGATTGAGTTAGTGAAGATGTACTTAAAATACAATTAGCCCGTAGTGAAGTTAATCGAGAGTATCGGGTCTCTCCTTTAACATGCTATTAATGCGCCCAGAACAAAATTGGTGTGATTGTCTTATCCGGACTTTCGGTTAAGAGAACCTAGTGGGGCATTTATATATGATAGATATATCATATATAGGCTGGACCGATTTGATTAGAGTTCACGATATAATTCCGTAATCGAGAAGTCTTATCGAATCAATCGATGATCATATTTATGGATTTATCTTAATCTGAGAGTGATCACGATCCAACCGCTTGAATCGCATGAGGTTTGACTTGACGGTTAAGGATTACACTGAGTCTGATCCGAATTACCCCATCTTGGCATTGTATCTTTGGATTGAGTGAGTAGTACGTGTTATCACAGTGCGGAATCCATTCCTTTCCATTTATGGAAGTAGATAGACGATTCCTTGTTTGTTAATCCTAGAAACCGATCTATCGCGCGAGTTCATATTACAACGATTAGCTACCAAAGGAGTTGTATGAATTAATTGATCACTAGGGGGTTAATGGTAAATAAGGATAAGAGGTTCTAAAAGGGTTAACGGTAACTTCCCGATTTAGAATGAATAGTCATATGAGGATTAATCCATATGTAATGATTATATCAATGGGCGCTTATTATCATTCTCGTGAGTGAGAGATAAATATAATCTTATAATCGGAGGAGTGCGATCACGGGATTATGGTGGCATATTCTGTGATTGATTTATCGAATATAATTATTCATTTCGTAAGATAATTATTTATTTGATTTATCGGAGTCACGATTATTAGTCCATGGTCCCTCACGTGCCTCCTATATATAGCATAAATATTCTCGGACGTCGAATCCTAATAATATTAATTTAGTTCTTGTTGGAATTTATTAAAATGATATGTGAATTAATTGTTTAGTGACTATTAAATTAGTTGGGCTAAATAATTAAATATGTGAAAAAGATATTTTTCATAATCTTGGCCCAATTTAGTGTGTATAGTTGAAATTATTGTGACTAGGTCACAAGCTAGAATTTTCGGCCATAGCATAGTCTTGTTCAACAAGAAATTAGTTTTCTTGTGTATTAATAAAGCGTGTGTGTCAAAATATTTATTGGATAAATATTTATGGTAAGAAATAAAGATAAATATTATTCTAGATTTGTTCTAGAATATTATGGGATTATCTTTTATTTAATAGGATTATTATAATTGATTTTGTATTAATTATTAAATCTTTGGAGACAATGATTCTTTCTCATATAAAAAGAGTTCTCCTGTCCTAAAACACTAATAAAATTCGACTTCATCTCTTAGAGAGAGGAAGGTGAAATTTCGCCAAAGGGGAAAAGAGGGGAAAATCTTGGAGATTTTTCCGGGTAGCATCTCGGGAGGATTCGAGACGAGAATTTCCTTCCACCGAGTTGCTTGGATCACACGTGCACGGAAGATCGTGGTGCTCTTCACATCTTCGTTTGTTATTTCTATTATGGCTCTTCTACTTGGATTTTGAGATCCAAGAGGTATGTTCTACAACCCCCTTGTAGATATAGATCTAGTTATTTTATTACGTGTAATTTATAGATCTAGATCCTTAAATCGCTTCCATTGCGGATGGTATTACTAACAGTGGTATCAGTCGCCAAGGTGATCTATATTTATACGTATAAAATATTAGATCTAGGAGTGGTAAACATGTAGATTTTTTGTCCCAATTTTTTGATAGGGGCCGAAAATTTGTTTTTATTTTTTATGTTGCGATTGTTGTGGTTGAAGAGATGGATTGTGGTTGGTATTGTTTACTCGTTAGATCTATTGTAAACTCATATAAATTCGTTTATATGAGTATAGGAAATTTTGTAATTTTAGTTTCCTAGAAGTAGATCTGTTTTGTCTCTGTTCCTTTTTTATTTATTCCTGGAGATTGAGCCGTTGAAACGACAATCCCTCCGGTCAGAATGAAGAATAAAAGTTTCGGAACAGGCCCTCAAAATTTCATGACGATCGGAGTCCATCTCGATGTCCAATAGCTGCAATAAAGTTACTGATGTAACAGAAAAGCACAGCAGCCATAAAAACCCTAGCTGTGAGTTCGTCGATTTTCTGGAAGAGATTAAACCGTCAAAATGAAGATCCGACCGTTCATATTGACTAAAATGGAGTTATGATCAAGCCCTAAATATTTCAGGTCGATCGGGTTTTGTCTCGATGCCCGATCAGCCCCGGGAAGACACTGCTGCGCCGCAGTTATAAACAGATGCAGCAGTTGGATCGGTGGCTTGCTGGGATTAATTGGACCGTCAAAACTCAGATCCAACCGTCCATATTAAAGTAGGAGGAGTGAAGAACAGGTCCATAAATTTTCGTGACGATCAAAGTTCGTTTCAATGTCCGATCATCGACAAAACGCAGCAGCAACAGATCAGAAAATTGTAAACCCTAGTTAGGGTTTGTTTGTGTTTTTTTTTATAGGTTAGATACGGGGTACCAACAATCCATCTCGGTGTTTAAATTTTCTGCAATTTATTTTTTTATGTGTTTGATCATAAAATAGATATAAAATCGGAATTGCCATGACATGCATCATATCATAAATCCACTCCATGCATACATGTAGAATTTTAATTTTGGTAATTAAAATAGGCATGTATACAAACTCGCGTAATTAGTTGAAATTTAGTTAATACGTGGTAATTAATTAATTTAGTAACTAATTAAAGATCCGAGGACGGGTTATGGAATCGTTAAGCCTTTCGGTGTGTGTTCTCGGTGAACCGCCTTAAAAGCACAAACGAGATCACGTTTTCGATTCGTAGTGTCTACGAGATTGAATGATGGTAAAAGAACAATAAATCTTGGATAAAAACGGTTCGCCTATAGGTTGGGTGGTCAACTGAGCTGGACTCGACCGACTTAACCTTCCTAGTGTGATGTATGCACGGGGGTCCGGCAAAACTAAGCTACACCGGCGAGCGGAGGGGTGATTCCTTCTTATCTCAATGGGGCTCTCTTGACCCGACTTCGTCCGACTGTCACATATGTTCCAAGGAATAGGACGGGTAGGCTTGCCTACGTTACCGACACCATTCGGAATCCTTGATTTGATGTGCTTTTATGTTAACATCAAAAATACGTGGTTAGTTAACCCACCACCACTTCCAAAATTATATCACTTACTAAATTGCTTAAAATTTATAATTGACTAGTATTGATTTCGTTAAAAAAAAGGTGGAAAGTAACTAGGACGTTGAACTAGTTAATCGATAATGCAATTATTTTTCGGAAGAGATATTTTCTCTTAAGCCTTTTAAAAACCAGAGTGACATATAGGTATGTCACTAGTGTCATTCGTGTCAAACGGAAGACAAACTTAGTTTGATCAAAGGTGATTTTGGACTTTGAAATTCTTCTAGTGAATTTTGAGTGTGTAGTAATTACACGAGTAATTTTCTAATTGAAAAATCGGAAAATCATGAAGTGTTACTAGTTGGACGATATTTGGAATCGATGAACTAGTGGGAGCTTTATGATTTGTTGTTTTTCTAGAACATTAGAAAAGTGTAACTGACCACACACATAACCGTTCTAATTGAAAAACCGGAAAGTCATGAAAAGTCGCTAGTTGGACGATATTTGGAATCGATGAACTAGTGGGAGTTCTATGATTTGTTGTTTTTCTGGAAACATTGGAACAATGTACGAAAGATTTTCTAATCGAAAAAAATCAGAAAATCATAAAAAAAAATAAAGCATTGCTCGTTAGACGGTATTTGGAACCGATAAACTAATGGGAGCTTTAATATTATGATTTGTTGTTTTTTCTGGTATATCCGAGAAGTCCCGACGAGTAACACTCGAAATAGACATCCCACGGTTCAAGAGTAGTGTCAACTCAAACGAACCGCTGGTTCAAGACTGTTTCCATTCACGGAATGAATGGGAGAATATGTCTAAAAGTGTTAGTCATCTAAACCGAGAAAACTTTAAGGTTTGAACTGAAATTAATTAATCAAAATCATAGGATAAGGGCGGTGATTTTGGATCACCAACCTATGAATCCTTGGCGATTTTCTCGAGCTAAGTTCTTTGGAAGAACAAGGTAGCAAAGGCATTTAATGATTAAAAGAGTAAACAACGGGCAGTTAATTTTAGCTAGAATAGTGGGAGTGATATAAGGAAATGAATCTCGGATTCAATCCTTGGATATCGCGGAAAAATTATTTTCTGTTTAAGATTCGTTGGAACAAAAGGATTTACCTTCTATTCGATAATTTATTTGTCGTATAAAAAGTGAATATACCATTTGTAGTACGAATCCTAGACTCGGACTTTTGTTTGATAAAGTCAAAACCACTTACAATTGCTGAAATATGTATATGAAAGACATCTTAAGAACTACTAAAATCAAATGGTTTCTATATTTAGATAAACACTTCTTCATATTCCATAGTTAGTGCATAGTCCCTAAAAGACAAGACATGAAGACTGGCTCATGGTGATTCATTTCTCCCAGTCTGGTTATATTGTCTCAAAGGTTCAATGACTAAGTTTCCTTTCAATCGGGAAAGGATAATGGTTATAAAGAAGTAACATAGCTTGTTCATGACGACGCTTTCGGTCCGATGAAAGATACAAGCTAGTAGGAGCTTCCGAGTAGTGACTTCTTGTCTGATAACTATTCAAACACTCCGGTAAGTTTATCCAAAATATTTTGAGGTTTCTCTGTTTTCAACAGAGATAGAGTATTCTATACTCGAAATAGGCCATTCATAGTCCTCGAGATTGATGCTCAGCCTGCCTCATTGTGACATGTTCTCACTAAGTAAGAAACCGTTAAATTGCCTTATATAGTTTTAGATATGCTACAATACACTGCTTAACTCAATAAAGATATTGGAAGCGAAATAACGGTTTACATTGAAATGTAAGACCGAGAAGTCTACCTAGAATATGCTTTGGAATTTACGGATAAGGTGTGGATTCGGTTCACCCCACTTCCATAAATATAAGCACTTACCACACGGTGCTTGAAGGTAAGACTGGGAATTTCACGCATACGTTCGGTCAATGACCATTCGTGATATATCTTTTAACCTATTGTGTATAAAGGTTAGATTCTTGAAATCGGGAAGAGACAGTTATACTGTTGCATCCTTTCTGATAGAGTCCATGAACAGCAAAACCTTGAACCTTGAAGTACGTTTACTCAAGGTAGTTACTAACTGATTAAAATCAAACCACATCCAACATCGGTTGTTGGTGATAACACTAAATACTACTAAACTAGATCAGAATTTTGATCCACACAGTAAGTATTGGGAGTATGGTTTATCCATTACCCATTACGGTTTCTGTTAGGTGTTGTGCCCGAAAGACAATTTGTGTAATTGTTTTTATGACAGAATTTATCTCACCTTATTACTTGCTTTGTGCTTGTAAAGTAATACACTGCTGCAAACCCTAAGTATATCAGTATGTAACCACTTAACTCGGTGTATGGATTACACGTGAGGATTGAGTTAGTGGAGATATGCTTAAATCTGTTAGTCCGTGGTGAACTTAATCGAGTTTAGGGTCTCTTGATTAAAACACCAATAATGCGCCTGAACACCTTAGGGTGTGATAGTCTTATCCGGACTGTCGGTGAGGAGTACCTACGTGGGGCATTTATATATGATGGCATTCATATAGGATCGGACCGATTTAATCTGAATTTCTCGGTATAATTCCGTAATCGAGGAATCTTATTAAATCATTAGATGATCATATATGGATCAACCTTAATCTGAGGTGATCACAGTGTCTGCCGCTTGTCCCGGGGTAGTGTTTGATGTGTTAGTTACGGTTCACTTAAATATGTGTTCCAAGCCACTTCTCATTGGCACTATCTCCGGATGAGTGAGTAGTTCCGATTTTCACGACATGGAATCCATTCCTTCCTCATGCGGGAAGTAGAGAGACGATCCCTTTATTGTTAGCCCTAAGAAAGTGATCGATCCCGGAGTTCACATTTGACTAATTAGCTACTAGTCGATATGTGTACTAATTGATCATCGGGGTTGATGGTAAATAAGGATAAGATATTCTCGAGTCGGGTTCACGGAGACTTCCCACCGAATGGACGATCTATGGAGGGTTAATCCGTATGTAGTGATTATATCAATGGACGCTTATTATTCACTCTATGGGTTGAGTATAAGTATACATCTATAATTGGTAGAGTTCGCTTCGGGTTTATGGTGGCGTAATCCCGAATTAATAATTAATGTACTTATTCTGCATTCGATGAATAATTAATTATTGGAAATTACCGGTTATAGGTCCATGGTCCCCGATGTGGTTTACGTAATTCGAATGATATTCTTGTTATTTGGGCCTCGAAATAATTAATTGTTTGGGCCAATTAATTGATATGCATGAATATTATTTAGTTGAAATTAAATAATATAATACACATAAAAGACATTTTATGTGCTTTTAAACCCTAGGGGTGGCGCCTCATACTTCATTAAATGCAAGATTTGATTTTCTTGTGTGATTAATGATTAATAAAAGATGATTTATTTGTAATTGATTGATTGATTAATCACAATCTTTTATAAATGGAATTATCCTTTATTGTGATTTCTTTTAATTATTTATTTAATTAATTAGAAACTTGGAGGCCAAGGATTTACTCTCCTATATAAAGAGAGTTCTTCCAAGACATATGGGCATGGAAAATTTACTTCATCATTAAAAAAGAGAGAAAAAATTTGTTTCTCTTGTGCAGGGTTTTTAGAAGAAGAAAAGCTCTAAGTTTTTCTTGGTGTTGCATATCGAGGAGGTTCAGTAGATCAAGAAGGGTGTCCACCAACCGCCGTTTGGAGAACACATCGGAAGATCTTGGCTTCTCTTCCTACTATTGGTAATATGATCTAAACCCCTTTGTAGTACTTAAGTCCTTTAATTATGAATTGTGTCATATAAATCGTGATCCATCCGCTGCGCATAGATCTAACTCGTTTAGATCTAAGAACCTGCATCCTTCATGTGGTATCGGAGCGGGTTCCACGATTTATATAGTCATAATCGTAATTAAACGATTTAAAGGAGTGGAATTGCATGTAGGTGATATTTTACTTATTATTATGCATTAATAATTTTTTAAATTGCTATGGTTGAAGAGATGGATTGGGGTTGACACCGTTTTCCCGTTAGATCCATTGTAAACTCATATAAACGATGAAAATTCGTTCATATGAGTATAGGAAATTATGTAATTTATGTATTATTGCAATTTTAATTTCCAGAAAATAGATCTGTACATTAGCTGTTTAGTATTTTCGTTTTTTCCGTTGTTTGAGCCGTTAAAACGAAGATCTCTCCGGTCAGAATCAATATTGGAAGTTGATGAACAATCCCACAAATTTTGGTGTCGATCAGAGTCCGTTTGGGTTTCCGTTCGTTGCTGCGAAGTGGCTGCTGTAACAGAAAAACGCAGGATTCACAGAAACCCTAACTGTGACTTCTTCGATTTTCTGGGAACAATTGGACCGTTCAAATTAAAATCCGACCGGTCAGATCGATAATCATGGAGTTTTGGACGTGAGATAAAATTTTCAGGACGATCGGGATTAATCTTCATCCCCGATCGATCTCGGGAAGTATATGATGCGCTGCTGTGAGAGTCTGTTTCAGCAGCAAGTTGGGCGGCTCACTGAGGAAGATTGACAAGTCAAAGCTCCAATCCGACCGTCCATCTTGAAGTCCGAAGAATGAAGATCAGATCTGGAAAGTTTCATCCCGATCCAAGTTCGTTTGATATGCCGATCGTCGAAGATACTTAACAGCTGCAGATTAGGGTTTTAATTTATTTTTTCGAATAGATTAGTTACGGGGGTGCCAACGGTCCATCTCGGTGTTTATTTTCCGCACTAGTATACATGTGTAGATTGTATGAGTAGAACCGGAAAATTGCCATCACATCCATCATATCATGAATTCCACTCCATATGCATACATGTAGAAATTAATTTGAGGAATTAGTTAGGCATGTATAAAACACACGATTAGTTTTAATTAATTGTTTGATATTAATTAGAAACTAATTAGGTAAAACCGAGGAACACGGGTTTTTTCAATCGTCGAGGTTGGGTGATGGATTCTCGGTGAATCCCACTCTGCGAAAACATAAGAGTAAAATCCGAAACCTCGTGGTTAAGGTGTTGGATTCTCGGTGAATTCCACCTTACCAAGACGAGATTACGTTTTTGTTCCGTAGTGTCTCGTGAAAGTTTGATGTTTAAGGATTGGATAATCACGGGCAAACGAGGTTCGAAAGTGGTTTAACCACGGTTGGGTGGTCAACGGTAGCTACGGCTCAATCGACTTCACCCTCCACGTGTGGCGTTTGCACGGGGGTGCAGCAATCTCGAGCCATCCGAAGAGCCACTACGGCTCAACGGACCTCTCTAGCCTTGACCCGTCCGGCGGCCACATATGTTCTAACGAATAGGTCGGGTGGGCTAGCCCACATAACCGACAACATTCGGGCCTATGATTTATTGTTCCTTAATGTAACATCAAGTCCAAAACGCGTGATCGATAAACCCACCACTTTTTCAAAATATTGAGTGGGAGCGGGAGAGCGACGGCCGACCCCACGGCCTCTACATCGTTGACACAAGCAACGTGAGAGAATGGTGACGCCTCGTGCCGGCTGGGACCGGCCTCCTAAGAAGGCCTTCACCGCTATCAAAATTCAAGGCTTGGTCTCCGAAAGGATAGGATTTTGGGTACTCATCGGTCACCGACCGACCACTAAGGCGGCACACTCGGGGTCTACCTAAAAATGCAGAGACATGAGGTCACACTCATAAAGGGTATTTTTGGTAGTACCTTGGCTGAAAAGGAAAGGTGATTGACGATCAAAAATGAGATGTTCGATTCTCAATCGATCTTCAATATTAATCGAAACCTCTTTGACCTACCCTAAGGCGGCACGGAGGCATTAGATTAAATCCTTGGAAACGGTAGGATAGACTATAAGTACTTAGTTTATGTTCCTAAAATTTTAGTAGTGTATGATTGGGATCTATTTTACATCAATTTTATTTACAATCGTTATATATATCTCTAAGGTGCTAGATCGCTAGTGTAAAATTGACTAGTAATGACTTCGTTAAAAGTGGTAAGTAACTAGAACGTTGTATTTATTAATCTCACATGCGATTAATTTTTCGGAAGAGATATTTCTCTTGAAGCCTTCAAAACTTAAGTGACGTAAATAGGCATGTCACTGCTGTGTCACTCGTCTAACGAGAGACAACCGTAGTTAGTTTGAAAGATGATTGGGACGACAAAATTCTTCTAGTGAATTTTAATTGTGTAGTGTCTACACAAGAAATTTTCTAATAGAAAAATTGGAGAATCATAAATTTAAGTGTCGCTAGTTAGGCGGTATTTGGAACCGATAAACTAGTGGGAGCTTTTATCTTATGTTTTTCTAATTTATTAGAAAATTAGTCCCACCGGTAACGCTTTTATTAGACATCCCACGGTTCACGAGTAGTGTCTACTCAATTGAATCGCAAGTTCAAGACTATTTCCTTTTAAGGAAAGTTGAGAATGGGAAATAATGTCTATAAGTGTTAATCATCTTAACTAAAGTTTTGAGGCTAAACCAAACATTAATTAAAGAAAGTATAGGATAAGGAAAGTGATTTGGATCACTAACCAATGAATCATTAGCGACTTTCTTAACCGAGTAACTTGACTCGGTAGCTTAGTTCTTTGGGAGAACAAGGAAGTCGTGCATTAACGATTAATAGAGTAACAACATGCGCAATTTCATTATAATAGTGGGAGTTATATAATGAAATGAATTTGATTCTATCCTTGAATATCACGAAAAAATTTATTTTTCACGTTTACATTCGTTGAAACAAATGGATTCACTTTCATCTCGATACTACTGATTGCCTTAAACAAAGTGAAGATGACATTTGTAGTACGAATCAGTGACTCGACTTTTGTTTGATAAAGACAGAACCACTAAGAAAAGTCGAATAGGTATGTGTAACACGTCTAAAACTATTAAAGGTAAAAGGTTTCCGTATTAAGATAAACGACCTTTCAATATCTATTAATTAGTGCATATATCCTGCAGATAAGACTGACGATCGGCTAAGGGTGATTCCTATCACCCGCCTAGAACACTATCTCAAAGGAACAATGACTAAGTTTCCTTTCAATCGAGGAAAGGGTAATAGTTTTAAAGGGGTAACATAGCTTGTTCACCATGACCTTCGGGTCTAGTGAGAGATACAAGCTAGTGAGAGATTTTGAGTGGTGACATTCTCGTCGATAACAACTCAAAACACTCGGTTGGTTTATCGAAAAAGAATACGAGGAGGTGTCTCTCGATTTTAGCAGAGAATAGAGTATTCCATGCTCGAAAATAGGCTATCGCATAGTCTTGGGGTGATGCTCGGCCTGCCTCCTAGTGGAATGTTTCTCACTGAGGAAGAAACCATAGACTTGCCCTATATAGTTGTTAATGTGCTACAATAAACTGCTAGACTCGATTAAGATAATTGTTTGCAAAATAACGGTTAACATTATTATGTAAACTGAGAAGTCTACCTAGAAGATGCCGGTGAATTTATGGATAATGAGTGAATTCGGTTCACACCACTTCCATAAATGTAGGCATTTAGCATTTAATGCTTGAAGGTAGATCGAGATTTTGCGCATACGTTCAGATGTATTTGTTCATGAAATATCTTAATAAGACGAGTGAAGGTTGATTATAAGATTCTTGAGATCGAGAAAGTGACAGCTTGGATCGTCACAATTCTTCCGATAGAATCTATAAGTAATGACCTTAGACCTTGGAGTACGGTTACCCAAAGGAAGTTACTATATCGATTTAATCGGACCACGTCCAACATTAGTTGTTGGTGATCACACCGATAAATACTACTAGATCGAATGTCAATCCACCCAAGACACAGTGGGAGTATGGTTTAACCGTTGACCCATTGTGATTTTGTGGACTTTATAATCTCTTTGGGGTGATTGATAACCTATGGCTCTTGGTGGGCTGTATAGGATTCTGATTATAGAGGTTGGTTTGAAAACCTTAACCCTGTGAATGGAGTTTTGGTACTCCAGTTTTGTTTAGTCTATTGTAGAACCACCTGAGTGTCTCAGGCCCAGTGGGAGCAATTGGATCTACATAGAAAATAGACGAATGAATAGGAAAGTTTAAACTTTCAAAGCAAAGTTGAGTGGTATAGGGGTGATTCCACGACAAGTAGAGAGTTAACCGGACCTTGAACTCTCTCACCACTTTCGATCTTGCTAGATTTCGTTAGAAAGCAAAAAATAGGGGTGATTCCACGAGACTTTCTTGCCGTAAAGCGGAATCGAATTCATTCGTAATGCGAAGGTTTTAGCTAAGAATGAATAACGGATTCGTTACAAAGCGGAAGATAGGGGTGATTCCTAAGACCTTTTTGCGAGACTAACGATATCTTAATTCATTCGAAAAGAACCTTTGGTAGGGCGCCGCCATGGCTTATATCCTTTGTGGATTTAAGAGAACATCTCGGTCATTTAAAAGTCACATGTTTTAAAATATGTGCACTTGACCAAAATATTGATAAGTTTTTTCGTGATCGGATATCAATATTGGTAAAGTAGTAGCATTAGTGTTCATAAATGATAACACTAAAACAGATTGGAAACAAACATGAGTGTGTTATCAAAGTCGAAATCGACACGCCAAGATTCTCTGGATGAGAGAATTGGACTATATTCTAAGAATTTGATTCGGTCAAATTCACGAGAATGAGTCATTGGCTATCCCACCTATCTTATTGAATAAGATGATTATGCATATACGCCGCGGCAGATTCATCGAGAGTAGTCCTACCTACTACCTTTCAGGAATGATTCTCCAAATCTTCGATAAAGAGAAAAATGGGATAGAGACTCTGCAGGATAAGGGCAAGTCGACTTAAAACGAGTCAATTGCAGTTGAATCTTGGATTCAAGCAATAAGTAGCGGTTTAGTACGTCCTCAAGTATCGTTAGAGAACGAGGAATCATATGCTTGTATATTCAGTGCAAACTTGAATATGGTTAACTACATCGATTCGACTTGTAGTCGATTAAGGATGATCATTAAGTTGATCTAGAGCTCAAGATTTACTCATAGTGCTTAGAATTTCCTTATTGGTGCGGGAGTAATTCCGTGTCGATAAGCCGATATCACTTCATTGTGAAAAAAAGAAGAGATAGCTTAGAAGGATCTTCTCGGTCACGAGAGGTCAAAAGCATATTGAGAGAGTACGCTGATTGGAAGGACGGGCGACGTTTCAATCCTAAAGATCGTCTCGAGTCGACAACCTAATCGATCGGTGTACCAAGTCGAGTGCTTGGAGGGCACGGCATTGATGGATATGTCTCATCCGCTTAGAGCAAGTGGGAGAGTGTTGTGAATAAGATGAGAGGGTGTGCTCTAAAAACAATCATTACTTGTCGTTTCGTGCAAGTGGGAGATTGTTAGGTGTTGTGCCGAAAGACAATTTGTGTAATTGTTTTTATGACATAATTTATCTCACCTTATTACTTGCTTTGTGCTTGTAAAGTAATACATTCTTGCAAAACCCTAAGTATATCTCAGATGTAACCACTTAACTTTCGGTGTATGGATTACACGCTGAGGATTGAGTTAGTGGAGATATGCTTAAATCTGTTAGTCCGTGGTGAACTTAATCGAGTTTAGGGACTCTTGATTAAAACACCAATAATGCGCCTGAGAACACCTTAGGGTGTGATAGTCTTATCCGATCGTCGGTAGAGGTACTACCTACGTGGGGCATTTATATATGATGGCATTCATATAGATCGGGTCGATTTAATCTGAATTTCTCGGTATAATTCCGTAATCGAGAATCTTATTAAATCATTAGATGATCATATATGGATCAACCTTAATCTGAGGTGATCACAGGTCTTTGCTTGTCGGGGTAGTGTTTGATGTGTTAGTTACGGTTCACTTAAATATGTGTTCCAAGCCACTTCTCATTGGCACTATCTCAGGATGAGTGAGTAGTTCGATTTTCACAGGACATGGAATCCATTCCTTCCTGCTGGAAGTAGAGAGACAGATCCCTTATTTGTTAGCCCTAAGAAAGTGATCGATCCCGGAGTTCACATTTGACTAATTAGCTACTAGTCGGATATGTGTACTAATTGATCATCGTGGGTTGATGGTAAATAAGGATAAGATATTACGAGTCGGGTTCACGGAGACTTCCCACTCGAAATGGACGATCTATGGAGGTTAATCCGTATGTAGTGATTATATCAATGGACGCTTATTCACTCTACATGGGTTGAGTATAAGTATACATCTATAATTGGTAGAGTTCGATTTGGGTTTATGGTGGCGTAATCCCGGAATTAATAATTAATGTACTTATTCGCTTCGATGAATAATTAATTATTGAGCTCACGGTTATAGGTCCATGGTCCCCGATGTGGTTTCTGTAATTGAATGATATTCTTGTTATTTGGGCTCGAAATAATTAATTGGGTTGGCCAATTAATTGATATGCATGAATATTATTTAGTTGGGCTAAATAATATAATACACATAAAAGACATTTTATGTGGGCTTTTAAACCCTAGGGTGGCGCCTCATACTTCATTAAATGCAAGATTTGATTTTCTTGTGTGATTAATGATTAATAAAAGATGATTTATTTGTAATTGATTGATTGATTAATCACAATCTTTTATAAATGGAATTATCCTTTATTGTGATTTCTTTTAATTATTTATTTAATTAATTAGAAACTTGGAGGCCAAGGATTTACTCTCCTATATAAAGAGAGTTCTTCCAAGACATATATGGGCATGGAAAATTTACTTGATCATTAAAAAAGAGAGAAAAAATTTGTTTCTCTTGTCAGGGTTTTAGAAGAAGAAAAACTCTAAGTTTTTCTTGGTGTTGCATATCGAGGAGGTTAGTGTATCAAGAAGGGTGTCCACCAACCGCCGTTTGGAGAACACATCGGAAGATCTTGGCTTATTCCTACTATTGGTAATATGATCTAAACCCCCTTGTAGTACTTAAGTCCTTCAATTATGAATTGTGTCATATAAATAAATCGTGATCCATCCATTTGCATGTGATCTAACTCGTTTAGATCTACGCAAATGGATGGATCACGATTTATATATCACTATACATAAATAAAGGATTTAACTACTACAAGGGGGTTTAAGATCATGTTACCAATTGTAGGAAGAGAAGCCAAGATCTTCCGATGTGTTCTCCAAACGGCGGTTGGTGGACACCCTTCTTGATACACGAGCCTCCTTGATATGCAACGAAGAAAAAAATCCCAAGATTTTTCCAACTCAACCCTAAGAATAGAGGCCAAATTTTTCGGCCAATTTCTCTCGGTGAATAGTGACGTGAATAGTACCTTGCCATTAGACTTGGGAGAACTCTCTTTATATAGGAGAGTAATCAATGTCCTCCATGGATTAAATAATTAAGTGATAATTATCACATTAATCCTTTTCCAAATAAAAGATAAATAAAATGATTATCCCAAACAAATTAAGATAAATCATATTATTATCTATTATTCCATGAATTATCATTTAACAAATAAAAGATAAATCACATGTTAAATAATTATCCAAGAAAACTAATTTCTCTCTAATTATTAGGACATTAATGGCGCCACATATTGGGTCAAAAAAAGCCCACATAAAATGTCTTTTATGTGTATTATATTATTTAGCCCAACTAAATAATATCCATGCATATCAATTAATTAGCCCGACCAATTAATTATCAATGAGGCCCAAATAACAAGATTATTAGTCCGAATTACGAAGCTTGCATCGGGGACCATGGACCTATAACCATGAGCTCCAATAATTAATTATTCATCGAACCGAATAAGTCCATTAATTATTAATTCCGGGATTACGCCACCATAAACCCGAATCTGAACTCTACCGATTATAGATGTATACTTATACTCAACCCATAGAGTGAATAAGCGTCCATTGATATAATCACTACATACGGATTAACCCTCCATAGATCGCCCATTCTCGAAAGGGAAGTCTCCGTGAACCCGACTCGAAATATCTTATCCTTATTTACCATTAACCCCGATGACCAATTAGTTCACATATCCGACTAGTGATCAATTAGTCTAACATGAATTGGGCCCATCGATCATTTTCTTAGGGCTAACAAATAAGGGATCGTCTCTCTACTTCCCGCAGGAAGGAATGGATTCCATGTCCGTGAAAATCGAACTACTCACTCACTCATCCGGAGATAGTGCCAATGAGAAGTGGCTTGGAACACATTATTTAAGTGAACCGTAATTAACACATCAAACACTACCCCGGACAAGCAAAGCACCTCGTGATCACCTCGTGATTAAGGTTGATCCATATATGATCATCTAATGATTTAATAAGATTCCTCGATTGCTGAATTATACCGAGAAATACAGATTAAATCGGTCCAAATCTATATGAATGCCATCATATATAAATGCCCCACGTAGGTACCCTCTACCGACAAATCGATAAGACTATCACACCCTAAGGTGTTCTCAAGGCGCATTATTGGTGTTTTAATCAAGAGACCCTAAACTCGATTAAGTTCACCACGGACTAACAGATTTAAGCATATCTCCACTAACTCAATCCTCACGTGTAATCCATACACCGAGTTAAGTGGTTACATACGATATACTTAGGGTTTGCAAGTTAGTGTATTACTTTACAAGCACAAAGCAAGTAACTAAGGTGAGAAAATTCATCATCCATTATTAAAAACAATTACACAAATTGTCTTTCGGCACTACACCTAACAATCTCTCACTTGCACGAAATGACAAGCAACGATTGTTTTAGAGCACACCATTTCTCATCTTATTCGCAACACTCTCCCACTTGCTCTAAAAGCGCATTTGCAGACATATCTATCAATGCCGTACCCTCCAAGCACTCGACTTGGTACACCGATTAGTTAGGTTGTCGACTTTGAGACGATCTTTAGGATTGAAACGTTGTCGGTCCTTCCAATCAGCGGTACTTCTCTCAATATGCTTTTGACTTCTTGTAATCGAGAAGATCCTTCTAAGCTATCTCTTCACCTTTTTTCACAATGAAGTGATATCGGCTTATCGAGACTGGAATTACTCCCAGAACAAAAAGGAAATTCTAAGCACTAAACACTGAGCCCGAGATCGACTTAATGATCATCCTCAATCTGACTACAAGTCAGAATCAGTGTAGTCAACCATATTCAAGTTTGCACCCGAATATACAAGCACATTATTCCTCGTTCTTCAAAAATACTTGAGGATGTACTAAAATCGCTATTCAATGCTCGAATCCGAGATTCGATTACTATTGACTTGTGATAACCTGACTTGCCATTATCCAAGAGAGACTCTATCCCATTTTCTCTTTATCCGAAGATTTAGAGAATCATTCCTGAGAGTTAGGGTAGGACTACTCTCGTTGAATGTTGCATACGTATATGCATGATCATCTTAACCAATAAGACGGATGGGATAGCCAATGACTTCGATCTTGTGAATTTGACCGAATCAAATTCTTAGAATATAGTCCAATTCTCTCATCCAGAGAATCTTGGCGTGTCGCCTGTCTTCGATAGCACACACATGTTGTTTCCAACCGCTTCAGATGTTATCATTCATGAACACCAATACTACTACTTTGCCAATATTGATATCCAGTCTACGAAAGACTTATCAATATTTTGGTCAAGTCCACATATTTTAAAACATGTGACTTTTAAATGACCGAGAGGTTTTCTTAAATCCACAAAGGATATAAGCCATGGCAGGCCTCCTACCAAAAGGTTCTTTCTCGAATGAATTAAGATATCGTTAGTCTCGCAAAAAGGTCTTGGGAATCACCCCTATCTTCTCGCTTTGTAACGAATCCGTTATTCATTCTTAGCTAAAACCCTTCGTTTCGAATGAATTCGATTCGTTGTTCGGCAAGAAAGTCTCGTGGAATCACCTTTATTTTACTCGCTTTCTAACGAATCTAGCAAGACCGAGGTGAGAGAGTTCAAGGTCCGGTTAACTCTCTACTTGTCGTGAATCACCCAAGACCACTCAACTTTGCGCCAAAGTTTAAACTTTCCTACTCATTCGACTCTTTTCCGTGTAGATCCAATTGCTCCCACTAGGCCTGAGACACTCAGGTGGTTCTACAAGAGGCTGAACAGAACTGGAGTATCAAAACTCCATTCATAGGGTTAAGGCTTGCAAACCAACCTCTAAGATCGTAATCCTATACACCCACTAAGAGCCATAGGTTATCAATCACCCCACAGAGACTATAAAGTCCACAAAACCACAAAACCACAATGGGTCAACGGTTAAACCATACTCCCACCGTGTTTTTGGGTGCATTGATATTCGATCTAGTAGTATTTATCGATGTAATCACCAACAACCGATGTTCAACGTGGTCTCGATTAAATCGATAGTAACTACCTTGGGGTAACCGTACTCAAGGTTTAAGGTTGTTACTTATAGATTCTATCGAAAGGCTTGTGACGGATTCAACTGTCACTTTCGATCTCAAGAATCTTATAATCAACCTTAACTCGTCTCATTAAGATATTTCACGAGCAATCACAATCTGAACGTATGCAAAAATCTCCAATCCTACCTTCAAGCATTAAATGCTAAATGCCTACATTTATGGAAGTGGTGTGAACCGAATTCACTCATTATCCATAAATTCACCGGCATCTTCTAGTAGACTTCTCGGTTTACATAATAATGTTAACCGTTATTTTGCAACCAATTATCTTAATCGAGTTTAACGAAGATATTGTAGCACATTAATAACTATATCGAGCAAGTCTATGGTTTCTTCCTCGAGAGAAACATTCCACTAGAGGCAGGCAGGCCGAGCAATAGTCCCAAGACTATGCGATAGCCCATTTCGAGCATGGAATACTCTATTCTCTCGCTAAAATCGAGAGACACCTCCTCGTATTCTTCGATAAACCAACCAATGTTTTGAGCGCTTATCGCACGCGAATGTCACCACTCAAAATCACCCACTAGCTTGTATCTCTCACTAGACCCGAAGGTCATGGTGAACAAGCTATGTTACCCTTTCAAAACTATTACCCTTTCCGATTGAAAGGAAACTTAGTCATTGTTCCTTTGAGACAGTTGTTCCCAGATCGGGAAATAGGAATCACCCTTAGCCGCCTTTTAGGTCTTATCTCTAGGATATATGAACTAATTAATAGATATTGAAAAGTCGTTTATCTTAATACGGAAACCTTTTACCTTTAATAGTTTTAGATGTGTTACACATATCTATTCAGCTTTTCTTAGTTGTTCTGTCTTTATCAAACAAAAGTCCGAGTCTCAGATTCGTACTACAAATGTCATCTTCACTTTGTTTAAGGCAACTGCAATATCGAGACGAAAGTGAATCCATTTGTTTCAACGAATCTGTAAACAGAAAAAAAAAAAAAAAAAAAAATTTCTGTGATATTCAAGGATAGAATCCGAAATTCATTTCCTTATATCACTCCCACTATTTTGTAGCTAAAATTACTACCCATTGTTACTCTATTAATCGTTAATGCAAAGCTCTCTTGTTCTTTCAAAGAACTTAGCTCCCGAGTCGAGTTACTCGGTTAAGAAAGTCGCTAAGGATTCATTGGTTAGTGATCCGAAATCACTTTCCTTATCCTATACTTTCTTTAATATTTTGGTTTAGCCTCAATCTTAGTTTAGATGATTAACACTTGTAGACATTCTTTCCCATTCTTGACTTTCCTTAAAAGGAAATAGTCTTGAACTAGCAGTTCGTTTGAGTAAACACTACTCGTGAACTCGTGGGATGTCTAATGAAAGCGTTACTCAAATGGGGACTAATTTTCTAATAAATTAGAAAACAACAGATAAAAGCTCCCACTAGTTTATCGGTTCCAAATACCGTCTAACTAGCGACACTTTAATTTATGATTCTCCAATTTTTTTTTATTAGAAAATTTCTCCTGTAGTCACTACACTATTAAAATTCACTAGAAGAATTTTATCATCCCAATCATCTTTCAAACTAACTACAGTCGTCTCTCGTTCAACATGAGGGACAGCAGTGACACACTTGTTTACGTCACTCAAGTCTTGAAGGCTCAAGAGAAATATCTCTTCCAAAAATTTAATTGCATGTAAGATTAATAAGCACAACGTTCTAGTTACTTACCACTTTTAACGAAGTCTTTACTAGTCAATTTTACACTAGCAGATAGCACCTGAGAGATATATATACAGCTTGTAAATAAAATTGACGTAATAAATCCAAATCATACACTACTAATAAATTTTTAGGAACATAAACTAAGTACTTATAGTCTATCCTACCGCTCCAAGGATTTAATCTAACGCCTCAAAGTGCGCCTTAGGGTAGGTCAAAGAGGTTTCGATTAATATTGAAGATCGATTGAGAATCGAACATCTCATTTGTGATCTTCAATCACCTTTCCTTTTCACCAAGGTACTTCCAAAATACCCTTTATGAGTGTGACCTCTGCCTCTCATTTTTAGGTAGACCCCGAGTGTGTCGCCTTAGGGTCGGTCGATGACCCGACGAGTACCCAAAATCCTATCCTTTCGGAGACCAAGCCTTGAATTTTGATAGCGGTGAAGGCCTTCCTTAGGGGCGAAATCAAAGCCGCACGAGGCGTCACCATTCTCTCACGCTGCTTGTGTCAACAATAGAGGCCGTGGGGTCGGCCGTCGCCTCTCCGCTCCCACTCAATATTTTGAAAAAGTGGTGGGTTTATCGATCACGCTTTTGGACTTGATGTTACATTAAGGAACAATAAATCATAGGCCCAAATGTTGTCGGTTATGTGGGCTAGCCCACCCGACCTATTCGTTAGAACATATGTGGCCGCCGGACGGGTCAAGGCTAGAGAGAGTCCGTTGAGCCGTAGCGGCTCTTCGGATGGCTCGATGATTGCCGGCACTTCGTGCAAACGCCACACGTGGAGGGTGAAGTCGATTGAGCCGTAGCTACTGTTGACCACCCAACCGTGGTTAACCACTTTCGAACCTGCTTGCCCGTGATTATCCAATCCTTAAACATCAAACATTCACGTAGACACTACGGAACAAAAACGTAATCTCGCTCTTAGGTAAGGTGGAATTCACCGAGAATCCAACACCTTAACCACGAGGTTTCGGATTTTACTCCTTATGTTTTCGCAGAGGGATTCACCGAGAATCCATCACCCAACCTCGACGATTGAAAAAAAAAAAAAAAAAAAAAAAAAAAACGTGTTCCTCGGTTTTACCTAATTAGTTTCTAATTAATATCAAACCATTAATTAAAACTAATTGCGTGTTTTATACATGCCTAACTAATTCCTCGAATTAATTTCTACATGTATGCATATGGAGTGGAATTCATGATATGATGCATGTCATGGCAATTTATCCGGTTCTACACATACAATCTAAACATGTATTCTAGTGCGGAAAATAAACACCGAGATGGACCGTTGACACCCCCGTAACTAATCTATTCGAAAAATAAATTAAAACCCTAATCTGCAGCTGTTAAGATTCTTCGACGATCGGCATATCAAACGAACTTGGATCGGGATGAAACTTTCCAGATCTGATCTTCCTTCTTCGGACTTCAAGATGGACGGTCGGATCGGAGCTTTGACTTGTCAATCTTCCTCAGTGAGCCGCCCAACTTGCTGTTGAAACAGACTCTTACAGCAGCGCATCATATACTTCCCGAGACCGATCGGGGATGAAGTTGAATCCCGATCGTCCTGAAAATTTTATCTCACGTCCAAAACTCCATGATTATCGATCTGACCGGTCGGATATTCGTTTCAACGGTCTAATACTTTCCAGAAAATCGAGGAAGTCACAGTTAGGGTTTCTGTGAATCCTGCGTTTTTCTGTTACAGCTGCCTCTTCTCATCAATGAAAGGACATCCAAACGGACTCTGATCGACGCCAAATTTTGTGGGATTGTTCATCAACTTCCAAGCTTGATTCTGACCGGAGGGATCTTTGTTTTAACGGCTCAAACAACGGAAAAAATGAAAACACTATACAGCTACTAAACAGAAAAGAGTCGAATGGAACAAAACTGGAGTACAAAAACTCCATTTACAGGGTTAAGGCTGTCAAACCAACCTCTATGATCAGAATCCTATACAGCCCACTAAAATCCATAGGTTATCAATCACCCCAGCAGACTGTAAAGTCCACAAAACCACAATGGGTCAATGGTTAAACCATACTTTTTCCACTGCGTGGTGGATTGACATCCCGATCTAGTAGTATTTATCGGTGTAATCACCAACAACCGATGTTGGACGTGGTCTGATTAAATCAGATAGTAACTACCTTTTGGGTAACCTTACTCCAAGTTTAAGGTTGTTACTTATAGATTCTATCAGAAGGCTTGTGACAGTTCAACCGTCACTTTCTGATCTCAAGAATCTTATAATCAACCTTCACTCGTCTCATTAAGATTTTGTAGTCTGAGGATCGTTTAATGACCTATGCCTCTTTTGTGAGCAGTATAGGATTCTGATAATAGAGGTTGGTTTAATAGCCATAACCCAGTGAATGGAGTTCGGTACTCCAATTACATTCATGCTCTTGTAGAACCACCGAGGTCTCAGCCCAAGTGGGAGTAATTGGATCTACACGGAAAAGAGTAGAATGAATAGGAAAGTTTATCTTTCAGAGCAAAGCTTGAGTGGTCTAGGGGTAATTCCCTAAGAAGTAGAGAGTTAATCAGACCTTGGAATCTCTTACCACTTAGTATTGCATGATTTCGTTCGAAAGCAGAAAATAGGGGTGATTACCTAAGACTTTCTTGCCAAACAAACAGATTCTGGATTCATTCGAAACAGAAGGGTATTGCCTTATGAACTTATGACAGGATGACTGTCAAGGCTTATGTCCTTTATGGATAAAAAGCAAACATCTCGGTCATTAGAAGTCATATATTTCTACAATATGTGGATTTGACCAGAATATTGATAAGTCTTTTGTAGACTGGATATCAATTTTAGTACAAGAGTGAATATATACATATATTAGTGTTTGTGAAGGATAACACTTGCACTGGTTGGAATCAACATGGGTGTGTTATCTCAAGTCGACTTGACAATACCACAATTCTTCCTGCAATGAGATTTGGACAACATCCTAAAGAGTTTGACTCGGTCGAATTCATTAGAATCGATCCACTGGATTCCCATCCATCTTATTGGTTAAGATGATGCATCCGTGTATGCAAAATTCAACGAGGAAGTTCTACCCTATGCCTCGTGAATGACTCTCTAAATTTTCGGATCAAGAGAAATGGGATAGATTCCCTTTCTAGTAAGAGATGGTCAGGTTATTGAACATCAACTTTGATCGAATCTTAGATTCGGCGGTTAACAAAGCAAGTTTAGTGTGTCCTTTAGTATCTTGAGAGAACGAGGAATAATATGCGGACATATTCATGTGTGAACTTGGATATGTGAGATACACTGATTTTGACTTTAAGTCGTTGAGGATGATCGTTAAGTCGATCTCGGGCTCAGTGTTTACTCTTGTGTTGAAGCTATTGCCTGGAGGAATCCAACAACGCCAACTCAACTTTAACTAGTTGGGTGATTAGCGGCTTTTGTAGTAGCTAGAGAGGTGATATAGCTTAAGGATTTCCTTTTCATATCTGGGAATGATTCTAGATTTGGAAGCCGATACCACATAATTGTGCAAACGATGAAGGGGTAGCTTATAAGGATTTTCGAAATCACTAGAGGTCAAAAGCATATTGGGAAAGTACCGCATGATTAGATGGACCGGTAACGTTTCGGTTCTACGGATCGTCTCGAGCCAACAACCTGACTAATCATTAAGACCCATGACATTTAGATGTAGGTACTCCCCGAGTCACTGACCTATCCTACGACGGCACACTCGGAGTATATTTTGTCATCTACAATGGTTATGATATGCTTAATGGTTACTAAAATACGGGATGGGTCTCCATTGCTTTAGAGCAAGTGGGAGATGTAGTTTGTTGTAGTTTAAATAATAGGGTGTGCTCTAAAACAATTAATCACATGCTTTCGTGCAAGTGGGAGTTTGTTAGGTGTGATGCCCGAAAGACAATTTTTGTAATTGTTTTATTTAATAAATGAAATGATATTATTATTCATATTTATTATTCTCATATTCACCGATGTGACAATAGTATTTACACTACAGAAAACCCTAAAGTATATCGTTTATGTAATCACTTAACTCAATGTATGAGATATACACGGGATGATTGAGTTAGTGAAGATGTACTTAATATACAATTAGCCCGTAGTGAAGTTAATCGAGAGTATCGGGTCTCTCCTTTAACGTGCTATTAATGCGCCCAGAACACAATTGGTGTGATTGTCGTATCCGGACTTTCGGTTAAGAGAACCAAGTGGGGCATTTATACATGATAGATATATCCTATAGGGCTGGACCGATTTGATTAGAGTTCACGATATAATTCCGTAATCGAGAAGTCTTATCGAATCAATCGATGAACATATTTATGGATATATCTTCATCCTGAGGTGATCACAGTCAACTACTTGAATCAGTATGAGGTTTGACTTGACGGTTAAGGATTACACTGAGTCTGTGATCTGAATTACCCCATCTTGGCATTGTACTGGATTGAGTGAGTAGTCTGTGTTATCATAGATACGGAATCCATTCCTTTCCATTTATGGAAGTAGATAGACAGTTCCCTTGTTTGTTAATCCTAGAAACTGATCGATCGCGCAAGTTCATATTACACTGATTAGCTACCAGTGAGTTGTATGAATTAATTGATCACTAGGGGGTTAATGGTAAATAAGGATAAGAGGTTCTAAAAAGGGTTAATGGTAACTTCCCGATTTAGAATGAACAGTCTATGGAGGATTAATCCATATGTAATGATTATATCAATGGACGCTTATTATCATTCTCATGAGGAGATAAATATAATCTTATAATCGAAGGAGTGCAGTCACGGGATTATGGTGGCATATTCCTGTGATTGATTTATCGAATATAATTATTCTGTTCGTAAGATAATTATTTATTTGATTTATCGGAGACGCTCATTATTAGTCCATGGTCCCCGATGTGCCTCCTATATAGCATAGCTATTATCGGACGTCGAATCCTAATAATATTAATTTAGTTCTTGTTGGACTTTATTAAAACGATATGTGAATTAATTGTTTAGTGGACTATTAAATTAGTTGGGCAAAATAATTAAATATGTGAAATGACATTTTTCATAATCTTGGCCCAATTTAGTGTGTATAGTTGAAATTATTGTGACTAGGTCACAAGCTAGAATTTTCGGCCATAGCATAGTCTTGTTCAACAAGAAATTAGTTTTCTTGTGTATTAATAAGACATGTGCACAAAATATTTATTGGATAAATATTTATGGTAAGAAATAAAGATAAATATTATTCTAGATTTGTTCTTGAATATTATGGGATTATCTTTTATTTAATAGGATTATTATAATTGATTTTGTATTAATTATTAAATCCTTGGAGGACAAGGATTGCTCTCCTATATAAAGAGAGTTCTCCCAAGCCTAAAACACTAATAAAATTCGACTTCATCTCTTAGAGAGAGGAAGGTGAAATTTCGGCCAAAGGGGAAAAGAGGGGAAAATCTTGGAGATTTTTCCGGGTAGCATATCGAGAGGATTCGAGACGAGAATTTCCTTCCACCGGGAGTTGCTTGGATCACACATACGGAAAATCGTGGTGCTCTTCACATCTTCGTTTGTTATTTCTATTGCGGCTCTTCTACTTGGATTTTGAGATCCAAGAGGTATGTTCTACAACCCCCTTGTAGATGTAGATCTAGTTATTTTATTACGTGTAATTTATAGATCTAGATCCTTAAATCGCTTATGTTGCGGATGGTATTACTAACAGGTAAAAATATAGTCAGGGGGTGAATGACTATAGTGGAGTTTCAAAAACTTTTCTTGTATTCAAAAGCTTTTGGGCAAAGGATAAGTCCCTTCTTACTCTATTGTTTCAAAGTAGTTTAGGTAATCACAGATATAAGATATAATATAAGAAATTAAAAGAATGCAATACGGTAAATTGCAGAAAGTAAGTTGACACAAGGCTTATAGTGGTTCAGGGTGGTGTAATCCCTTAATCCACTCTTCTCCTGTGATGATTGGAGGAATTCACTATTGTTTTCACAAATACAATAGCCTGATTGTCCTTGACTACACAAGCTTCACAATCTACAAGACTATCACTCCTTGACTGCAACAACTTCAGTGACTCAGTCTCTTTCACTGCTCATTGGGATCAAATCCTTCAACAGCTATCACAAACTCAACTCCTTCTCAGATGGCTCTGATTTAGTTGCTTGATTTATGTGAATTGAATTCACAAACTTGTTGATCAATCTCAATGCTTGATGTTTGAATTGTAGCTCTCAGTTTTGAGTTGATCACTGATATTTCTTTTTAGCACAGATAGAAGGCTTTTCAATTTGACAGAGTTTTTGCTCAGATTTTTCGTTCTTGCTCCCTTTTTTTATTTTTGTGAATGCCTTCTATTTATAGCCTTGATTATCCTTGATTTGAATTTTCGTCCGTTGGCTATATTAATGAGGGGAATAATCCTTGATTTTATTCTTGATTCCCCCTTAATTATATTTTCCTTGATTTCAGTGATCGGATTTTTCTTCAAACGTTTATCAGAAAATCCGTCATTGATTGATCCTCTATTGATTGTGCATTTAATGCTTGGTCTTCTGTATCTTCTTCATATTTCAATAATCTGAATAAGTAAGGTTTACTCAGCCGTTCTTTGAACGGTCAAGTGATCCATCTGACTTTGCCGCTTAGATCTTCCTTCACTGCTTTGTCTTCACTCATCCGAAAGTCAGTTTACTTTGCCGATTCACCGTTTCCTTCATTCTTTAAGTTTAAGGAGAATCCTTGTACTTCACTGATCCTTGATTTGGGTGAGATCATTAAGTTTCATCACTTAAAACATAGCTTAAACATTAAGTTTCATCACTTAAAACATAGCTTAGACTTATCCAAGGTCATCACAGACTTCCTTGGTTATAAGTTAGACCATAATGTCTTCATTGCTTCTCTGTTGGTACTTGACTGGCTTCATTCTGCCAACAATCTGTTTTTACTTTGCCGTCCATATCTTCCACACATCCACCTTTTCACAATCTCAATATATTTATGACAAGACTTTCTAATGTCCCACTCAATTCTTAACTACCCCTACTACAAATTATAAATACCCAGAATTTTTTTTTGTAATTTCTTACGCTTAAATTTTGAATTCACTTTCTGAATCTCAAATTTTCAAAAAATTCAATCAAATCTAGAAAAATGACTTTCACTCTTGTTGAACCCGGAATGATCGTATCTCTTGAAATAAAGATATTGCAAAATATATTGATCAAACTCTCGTCAATTCTATTGCAACAAAAATCCGGAAAATTAAAGGTTTGGATGTTGTTTTCAACATCGATCTGAAAAGTGTATGCTTAGAAAGCATTGGAGATTTCTATCAATTTGGTAGAACAACTGTAGAAGGAGAAGACACACAAACCTATATCACTACTGTCAATGATAAGGAGATCAAGGTCACCGAAGATCTAATTGCAGAAATCTTTGGATTTGACAAATCCGGAGGATCAGCAGCCATCAAACTGACCAAGGAACAAAAGGAGAAGCTATGGAAAGATATAGCGATTAGTGGAGAATCCGCCGTCTCACAGACCGGGAGCACAAGCCTACTCAAGCCAGAGTTTAATTTTCTCTCAAAAATGTTAGCAAACTGCATCATTGGAAATGCAAGAAACTTTAGCAATCTATCTGGAGCAAAATTAGATTTGCTATATGTGATTTGGTTTGGAGAATATTTCAATTGGGCAAGATATTTATTTGATCAGTTGATAGCACAGTCAATTGACGTACCCAAAAAGAAGACCGATGAAAAGAAAGGTCGATTTTATCACAAGAAGACTCTTGCATTAGTAGTCCAGAGGATACTCGACCATTTTGGAGTCGCAAAGAAAAAGAAACACCAATTCTTTGATGGGAAAATTGTCGTTAAGGAAGAAAAAGCTGGAAAAGGAAAGTCGAGAAATCAGTGGATCGAACCCAAGAAGAAGAAAAGCGAAATCGAAGAAACACATGAATCGGAGATGAGGTGTTGGCACAAATTGAAGATTTAAAGAAAAGAATGAGACAGTTGGAAGAATCAGAAAAAGGCTTGACTGATCAAGTAACTGAAAAATCAATAGAAGTGTCACCAACAAAAGAAGCAAGAATCAAGTTGCTTGTGATCGGCACCGAGAGTGAGAATCAAGCAAATCTCACAGAATCTATTCCAGTTTTGGTAACTGGATTTTTACTAATTCAAGAACCAGCTCCGCAATCACAAGAAATGGAAATAGCAAAAGAAACTGAAGTTGTCAACAGAGAATAGACTGTTGAAACTGATTTACAGAAAGAAGCTGAAACTCAGGGGGAACAGACCCTGAGAACTGAGCCTGATGATGAAGAATCCGATTGTGATGAAAGACTGATTAGTGAAACAACATTGAATATGCTTATGTTGCTTTCAAAATCCAAGTCTACTTCTCAAGAATCTGACCCCAGATTAGAACATAAGGAAACAGTTAAAGAATCCTCAATTCCTCACTCTGAGGAAAAGGAGGCTGAAGCAGAAAAAGAATCAACCAAGGTTATTCAGTTGGATGATCAAGTCGATGAAGATGAACCCACTGAGCATACAATGGATGAAGTTCCTATTGCTGATTTGGAACTGAACATCTTCGAAAAACAAGTTCTTTGAAGAACTTGTAAGTGAGAAAGTTATGGAAACTGAGCCGACAATCTCAGTTCCAGTCATTGAAAAAGAGACATCAGTTGTCCCAGACACAACTGAGGGAGGACAACTTTATGGAAACTGATGATATTGCAAGAACTGATCACATGCAAATTGAAGTTTCTATTCAAGAAGAAGACCATGAGATCACAAGAGAATCAGAAGATACTCTCACACCATTTAAATCCACATCTGATCATGGAGAACTTATGAAAGCTGATTATGAGCGATTGCGCAAATATAGAACTTGGAAACTCAGTTCCATTGACAATCAAAGAAGTGAGCAAGCAGAAATGGAAGCTATTGAGAAATAGGTATTTGATTTATACAACATTTCAAGTCTATCGGAAGTAATCAATACCGATGAGTTCATAGATCTAGGATATGCGCTGATCAGAAACAGTTATTGGAATGAAGCCAAAACTGATTGAAATTTCAAGAAAAATGATGATGATGATGATTTTCAGGAAGATCCCAACTTACAAAAAGGGATTCTTGCCTTTCTACAAGAAAAGGAAACTGCAACAGAACTGATCGTAAACTGACAAGTGATAAACTCAGCATAAAACTGATAAAGAAACTCAGTTTTACAAGTCAGCCATCCATTAAACTGATCGTACAATCGAATGTTATAAATGAAGTGATTTTATTGGATGAACTACTGACAAATCAGAACGGTCATAAAATATAGCCGTTGCAAGATTCAAGCAGGATGAACGTTGGATAAACCCCTATAAATAGACCACCTCTACAACGTCAACAATGGGTTGTGTGTGAATGTTGCAAGAGAGCAGGAAAACTAAAAAGAATGTATCTAGTCAAGAAAAATTTAATTAAGGGGGAAAGCCAAATTCAAAAGAACACCTGCTAAGCACTTAATTGCAAGATCAAGAAATTTCTTCAAGTGTTCAAAGCGCATTCAAGCTTAATCAAGTTCACTCATTTGAAGAAATACAGAGCCGTGCTTAATTTAACCATCCAGAAGAAAAGCTCAAATCACAGTTGAATCATAGTTATTGATTCAAAGCCTCAACTTTGATTTTATCAAAGGTTTAGACTGTGAAACACCAAGAAGGTGTGAAGGATAGATTTGAGTGCGATCGGGAAGACTGTGTTTGTGATGAAATGGTGAAGAGGCAATTCTACCCTCCAAGGACCGAGTGGTTCAAGCAGTTGAAGCGGCAATCCTACCTGTTTACACAAGTGTTTAGATAGTGAAGCTAGGGATTAGTCAAGGACTATCAGTTTAGAACTTTTTGTAACCAGGCCATCTCAAAGAAGTTCTAGTGGAATTTTCCTCCGCATCACAGGGGAAGAGAGGATTGACAGGATTACACCACCTGGAACCTCTATAAATCTTGTCTATTTACTTTACGCATTCATTTACTTTATGATAGTTACATTTATGTAGTTTTGACTCTGAAACTTAGTTAACTAGTTGTTAAAGGCTAATTTATATCCGCTGCCAGTTAACAAGACCAAATATAACTCGGTATTGACTTATACTCAGTTTAGTTAGCTGAACTCCGCACAAGTTTCAGGATAGGAACAAAACTGAGCTGTGTATCAGTTTGAGTTTGATAGAAACTCGCCTTCTGGGCTTTTTCGCTTTGGGAAAGTTTTTGGTGACAAGTTTATTCACCCCCCCCCCCTCTAAACTTGTGTTAGCCTTTCCAAGGGACCAACATTAAGTTTATGGTGATACACTTGAACTATTAGTCCATGGTGAACTTAATCAAAGTAAGGGGTCTATTAATTAAACAACCATTAATGCGCCCAGAACACTTTATGGTGTGACCGTCTTATCTGGACCGTCGACATTGGTTGTCTAAGTGGGGCATTTATATATGATGAGAGTCATATAGGACTGGACCGATTTAATCTGAGTTTCTCATATAATTCCGTGATTGAGAAATCTTATTAAATCACAAGATGATCATTTATGGATTAACCTTAATCCTGAAGTGATTACAGACTCCTACTTATTTCAGGATAGGGTTTGATGTGTTCATTAAGGATCTCTAAGAGGCGCGGTCCAAATCACTTTCACGTTGGCACTATTCTGGGATGAGTGAGTAGTGTGTGTCTCACAGATATGGAATCCATTCCTTCCTGCGGGAAGTAGAAAGACAATCCCCTTATTTGTTAATCCTAGAAACTGATCAATCCACAGAGTTCGTATTGGTTATGAACTAATTGATCACTATTGGGTTAATGGTAAATAAGGATAAGAGGTATTGAAGAAGGTTTACGGAAATAATCCCGCTTCATTACGGATAGTCTATGGAGGGTTAGTTTATAGGTAATGATTATATCAATGGACACTTATCGACTCGATGTTTTGAGAATAAGTTATATCTATAATCGATAGAGTTCAGTTTCGGATTTATGGTGGCGTAATTCCGGAATTAATGAATTAAGTAGAAATATTTTGTTCGATGAATATTTTATTTAATTTATTGTAGCTACTGGTTATAGGTCCATGGTCCCCGGGTTGGCTCCTAACACGCGAGTGTTTTCTCGTTTTATGGAACCTAGATAATAAATTAAATAGTTGGTCTATTTAATGAATATGCAATATTATTTATTTGGTAAATAATATGTAAAATATAAAAGACATTTTATATTAAGATAATGACATGTAAATGGCGTCCCATGTGGATAAATTAGGAAAAGAAATTTTCCTAAATTATGTCACATGTGTAGTTAATTAATTGTCTATTTGTTGGATAATTAATGGAAAACTAAGAGATTGAATTTTTGGTAATTATCTCTTATCTTTTGGAAAATATCTTTTCCTTGTGGGAATAAGTAATTGTGGTGTGAAAATGAAAACTCTCTTATCTAGTTATTTTCCTATATAAAGAGAGTTCCTCCTAGCACAATAATCATCACAAAATTGCGCCACTTTCACAAATAAAGAAGAGAAAATTAGTTTCTTGTTCTAGTCATTAAGGGAAGAAAAACCTAGTGCATATTCGAGGAGGTTCTAAGGCGAGGATCGACGTCCACCAGTCGTCGCTAGGAGATATAATCCGGAAGACTGCGGCTTCTCCATCTGTCGATTTACTATTCCCCTTAAATAAGGTAAATTTCAACTTTCTCGTAGTTAGATTAATTTTTTATGCGAATCAAATCGTGGTAAAATCGCATGCGAATTTATTCGCAGCTTCCGTTGTGCATGATCGAGCGTCTTGATCGGTGCTGTGAATCAGATCTGACGATCCAATTATGGATCGGATCCGGATCGGGTTTCTGTATATCCAGCATGTGGTATCGGAGCAAGGTTAATGCGATTTTGCGATCTTGATTGCGTAATTGATTAATAAGGAGTGGAATAGAATAAAATTGCATCTTTTAAAATTTTATTTATGCGATTGAATGTTTGGTTGACGAGATGGATTGGGGTTGGTACCTGTTTACCGATAGACCTATCGTAAACCCGTTTTTGGGTATAAGACGTCATGTAATTTAATTTTGCAATTTAATTTTCTGCAATTTAGAATTATTTTATTTATTTCTTTTTGGCCGGCATCCATTTTAATTAAATCAGATCAAGACTGTGAAGAAGAAGAACCGTGGCACAGTGGTCAAGACACATGTTCAATTCTGCGCAGACCCGAGTTTGAATCCCCTTGACCGGATTAATTCTGGGATTTTTTTTGTGTTTTTCCCTTCCCTGTTTGAATTTTTTTTTCCTGAACGAAAAAAAAACGAAAAGACGGAAAAAAAATACGAACTGAAAAAAAAGGGGGGAGGGGGATGGAATCAAACTCGGGTGGTGATGAAAGAAGAAAAGACTCTTAACAACTCAGCTAGAGCATTTTTTGATAAAGTAACAAGAGCAGAAAAGTAAATACCTGAAGCGGCTGAAAAATATAGTAGATTAACTTTTATTCTATTCTTAGGGTTTATTTATTTATATATTAGATACGGGGGTTCCAACGGTCCATCTCAATGGTTTATTTTTCGTATTTATTTTCTTGTATGATTATTTATGTGATATAACCATGCCATGCATCATATTCATGAATTACACTCCTAGCATATGCATACATATAGAAAATTAATATTGAAATTAATTAGACATGTATCAACACGATAATTAATTCAGATTAAAAATAAATTAAATTAATTAAAGGAAACGGAATTTTATCGGGATATAAAATTCACATGATAAACTTAATTTGGGATTAAGAATCCTTCGGGGTTTTGATTATGTAGTGTCTACATAAATTAGAATTTTGATAATCAAAAAATTGGAAAATCATGAAAAATTGGACACCAACTAGACGGTATTTGGAACCGATAAGTTAGTGATTGTTTTTTCTTGATTTATTGTTTTTCGATTTATTGGAAAAATCCTAAAATCCTAAAAACTTTTATCATGACATATTAGGACTTTTAAATTCTTTGGTGAATTTTTGTTGTGTAGTGACTACACAAGAAGTTTCTAAATAATCGACAAATTGGAAAATCATGAATATAGTGTCACTAGTTAGACGGTATTTGGAACCGATAAACTAATGAGAGTTTTAAATTTGTGATTTATTGGGAAATTCATAAGTCCTAATATATTAGGATTATAAAATTCTTGGTGAATTTTAATTGTGTAGCGTCTACACAAAGAATTTATAAATCCATAAAATTGGAAAATCGTGAATATAGTAACACTAGTTAGACGGTTTTTGAAACCGATAAACTAGTGGGAGGATTAAATTAAATATTCATGATCTATTGTTTTTGGATTGTTATAAAATTCCAAAATCCTAAACCAAAATTTCAAAATAACGAATGGGAGCGGGGAAGGTGACAACCGACCCTTCAGCCTCTACTGTTGACACAAGCACGTGAGAGAAGGGTGATGCCTCGAGCCGCTTTGATTACGGCCCCCTGTGGATGTCCTTCACCCCAATCAAAATTCAAAGATTGGTCTCCGGAAGGATAGGATTTTGGGTGCTCATTGAGTCACTGACCGACCCTGCGGCGGCATACTCGGGGCATACTTTGAGATCTGAAATAGTAGGTCACACTCAAAGGGATATTTTTGGAAATATCTTGGCTGAAAAAAGAAGGTAATCAACAATTGAATGAAGATGTTTGATTCTTAATGGTTTGATTGTTGAGAGAGATTGTCTCAATTTTAACTATCATTGTGTTGATACCGACCCTACAGCGGCAACATGATGTGAGGTTAAATCCTTTGAATGGTAGGATAAACTGCATGCATGACATCACGTTTATAATTCTTAAAATAATTATTTGTTGTGGTGTATGATTTGATTTATATTTCTGTCATAATTTATTTTTGCAACTACATATCATCTCAAGGTATCTAAACTGCTAAACACGATATATTGACTAATGATGACTTCGTAAAAGTGGAAAAGTAACAAGAACGTTGAACTCATTAATCGAATGCAATTAAATTTCGGTAGAGGATTCTCCAATTGAGCCTTCGAACTTAAGTGACATTGATAAGTGTGTCACTGTTGTCACTCGTGTTGAATGGGAGACAAATTAAAATTAGTTCAAAGATGACGAGAATGATTTGGTATCAATCGCACTAGACATCCCACAGTTCACGAGTAGTGTCTACTCAAATGAACTGCTAGTTCACGGCCATTTCCTTTATAGAAAGCCAAGAATGGGAAGGTAAATATCTACAATTGCAAGTCATCTAAACTAAATAAGTTAAAGGCTAAACCGAAATATTAATAAAAGAAAATATAGGATAAGGAAAGTGATTTCGGATCACTAACCAATGAATCCATAGAGACTTTATTAATCGAGTAATTTGACTTAGAAGCTAAAGTTCTTTTGTAAGAACAAGGTAGCTGGGCATTCATGATGAAGAGTAAGCAACGGGCGGTTATCTCAGTGTTAAGGGTGATTTTATACGTTTTATAAGGATATATTTTACATCAATTTTCCCCATATATAGATGTTTTTCATAGAAATCGAGCTTATAATCGATTAATTGAGTAAATGGTGTTTCTAATAGGTTAAATTGCAAAACGTAGCGATTTATGTGTTTAAATCATGATTTTATATTATTTTAGGATTGTGTTACGCTTTGGTATGTTTTTCCTACATTGTAGATACACATTGTTGATGGAAATGATGATTTTAAAGAGAGAAATTCGAAGTTGGAGAGAATCAATCAAGTTTATGGAAGAATAAAAGAGATAAGGAAAGAAATCAAGTTGATTGATCCAGCTGAACTGGCGTCCACTATCTTGAACCGGCGTCCAAGAAGAGCAACTGAGATCAAGATGTTGAGAGTTTACGTGAACGAGTGTTTGCATGCACAAACTAGCGTTTACACATGCATGGACGGGCGTCCATCACGTTAAACGTGCGTCCAAGAGGATTAAAAGGAAGGGATAAATGTGGAATTATCCTTACTAGGGTTTTAGTTTTTATTCCTTAAAAGAAAAGGATAATTATTAAGTCTTAAGTCGGTTTAAACGATCTATATAAGCAAGCATGCGAGCGATGAGCATCATAACCCAGAGACCCGAAGCGACCTTGAGATCAAGAAGCCGGACGCTCGGTCGACCGAGCCACTTTTATTTTTTTTTATTTTGTTTTTCATCTGTTTCGCAACTGGAGGATGAGCTAAGCCGTCCTGAACGAGCATGTGAAACTGTTTCAAAGAACGAACTCAATTTCAAGTCTTGGATGTTTTGTAAGTTTAAATTAAAGTTGCTTTCTTTTCTATGTTTATTTGTTATCTTGCAATTTCAATCGAGAGATGTCTTTGCATGTTGATCTTTGCCGTATGGCGAGTCGGTGTAAACTTGATCACCATAGAAGATTAGAGCTTTAACCTTTTAACGAGAGTTGTTAGGTTAGGAGTCTAGGTTCATCATGAATCACAACTTTAGTTAATTCGTTACAAAGTTATCTTAGAAAGAGATTGAGGATATTATCATCACCGAAAAGATGAGATTTTGTATGCGTTTATTTTATCAAGTTGTACTTGTTCTACCTTCATGTTTTATGCGCATGTTAATAGAACTTAGAAATACGAGAGTTGATAAGTTCATTAGATTACCGTGAAAGAGAGTAGCAATAATTATTCCAACAAACGAGAGTTGAGGGATAATGTTGTTAGATTAGGGTTTTTAAATCCGTATCTTTGCTTCTTATAGATGTTAGTTAAACCGAGAGGTAACCTAATTAATTGCGTGATAAATCGAGAGAGAAAAACATCTTTAGATAAGATTTAAATCCAAGGAAACTTGTGAATAAATGTTTGTACTTCTTATCACTTTCGGTGAGGTGATGGTTATGGGAATTGGTGGATCATTGCTTGTTCGTTTTAATTATTTTCGTTTGTTTTATTTTTGTTTTGGTTTTATTAGTTAAGTTACTAACGATTTTCCTGGCTTTGGGTGACAATCCTCTGTCCCGATTTATCTTTCGTTTTGTTATTTTAGGTTTAGAAATAAGTAGTGACAACTTTAGAATAATTAATTAAACTAGATTCAACATCCCGATTCCTGTGGATCGACCCTGTACTTACCCTACTTTACTAGCAACTACCCGGTATTCGGCCGGTTAGGAGGTAGTTTTGCATGTTGGCTAGTTTTTCTTGAATCAATTTCAAGTGTGGATTTAGTGGAAGTTTATTATGGCTATGCACACACTCACTTGGGTGAACCTCTAAACTACTTGAATATGTTTTATATTTGCATAAGTGTTTATTTGTCTCGAGTGATGATTATGTTTTGTCTTGCTCGGGACGAGCAAGGTTTAAGTGTGGGGGAGTTGTTAAGGGTGATTTTATACGTTTTATAAGGATATATTTTACATCAATTTTCCCCATATATAGATTTTTTTCATAGAAATCGAGCTTATAATCGATTAATTGAGTAAATGGTGTTTCTAATAGGTTAAATTGCAAAACGTAGCGATTTATGTGTTTAAATCATGATTTTATATTATTTTAGGATTGTGTTACGCTTTGGTATGTTTTTCCTACATTGTAGATACACATTGTTGATGGAAATGATGATTTTAAAGAGATAAATTCGAGTGGAAAAGAAATCAAGCAAGATAAATGTCGGAAAATCAGGATTCCGGGTAGTCCCGACTTCCGACGCAGTTCTTGATATGATAACAACCGATTTGACTCTGGACCTCAAGAGAAGAGTTGTAGGGCTTGAAGAGAGGATTCTACAGGATTTTGAATCACTCCATTCCGACTTACGAGGCCCGAGATATGAGCGTTACAAGTTTGGATGCTGTTGCTGAAAATAGTGAACGGGCGTCCGACATTATGGAAGGGCGTCCGGCACCTTTACTGTAGCAACCGACTTGATTTTTCTATAAAAGCAGCTACGATTCCAACCCTAATTACATCAGAATTTCTCATACACAAAACACCAAGAAGCAGCCGCAACTTGGAGGTTTCAAGGCCGGTCACCCGAGCCTTGTGCTCGGGTGATCCGAGGTTAGATTAGGTTTTAGATTAGATGTTTATTTCTTTTTCTTTCTTGTCTTTGCGTTTTTACAAGCTCCATGCTTGGAGGCTGAACATGTTCAACAGTTTGACTCTTTTTCCATTCAGGTTTTATCTATCTTTTATTTAAGTTTATGTTGGGATCTTAATTCAAAGTTGTATCTTTTCTATTCGTTTATTCGTTTATGCAACTCATATCGGAAGATCGTTGCTTTTGATGTTTGATTTTGATGGAAGTCATGATTAGATTTAGATCACCATAGGAAAGATTAGATTTTTAACCTTGACATAACGGAAGTTGATAGGTTAATTATCTAGGTTGTTAGATTTAAAATCTTGCACCTTGGTTTGTTTGCGTCAATTCTATACATTGGAAGTTGTTAGATTGATAGACGGATTATCTACGGAAGTAGTATTCATACCTTCGAGAGGTGAACCACATCTTTAGTTAATCGTCATGAGATAACCTTAGATAGAGATAGAGGATTTGTTGGATTGGATGATTTTGTTTGTTCGTTGTTTGCTCTCCATGATCATCTTAATAGTTATTTTTCGTTTTCGTTTGTAGTTTAGTCTTTATTGCTTTTTATTTTTCCTGGCTTTGGACTAACAATCCTCTGTCCAGTTACTTTCCGTTCTAGATTAGGTTTAGGTTTAGTTAATAAAGAAGAGTTAATAAAATTAGGTTCAATATCCCTTTTCCCTGTGGATCGATACCCGTACTTATCCAACTTTACTAGCAACTACCCGGTATTCGGCCGGTTAGGAGGTAGTTTTGCATGGTAGTATAGGTTTTATAAATTGTCTTTTGTTTTAATGATGCAAAATCTCCCCAACACTCATCTAAGATAATGGGAGTGATATAAGGAAACAAATTTCGGATTTAAATCCTTGAATATCGCAAAAATTTAATTTCTGTTTTCAGATTCGTTGGAACAAATGGATTCACTTTCAAACCGATAATATAGTTGCCTTAAAGAAAGTGAATATGACATTTGTATACGATTCCGAGACTCGGACTTTTGTTTGATAAAGTCAAAACCACTAAGTAATGCTGAAAAGGTATACGTAACACATCATAAACTATTAAGACAAATGGTTTCCATATTTAGATAAACGATTCTTTAGCATCTATTAATTAGTGCATATATATCCTAAAGATAAGATCTGAAGACAGGCTAAGGGTGATTCCTATCTCCCAGTCTAAGAACACTATCTCTAAGGAAAAATGACTAAGTAACCTTTCAATTTGGAAAGGGAATAGAGCTGAAGAAGCATCACAGCTTGTTCATATTGACCTTCGAGGTCTTATGAAGGATACAAGCTGGTGGGAGCTTTTAAGTGGTAGACATTCTGTCTGACAACTACTCGAAACGCCGATTAGTTTATCTAAATGATTGGAGGAATCTCTGATATTACAAGAGAAAAGAGTATTCCATGCTCAGATATAAGACATAGCATAGTATTTGGAACTGATGCTCGGCCTACCTCCGAGTGAAACGATTTCACTGAAAGAATAAACCATGTATTGTCTTATATAGTTATTGATATGCTACATTATACTGCTTAACTCAATTAAGATATTGATTGCAAAGTATACATTGTTATGTAATACCGAGAAGTCTACCTAGAAGATGCTTATGAATTTGTGGATAAGGAGTGAAGTAAATTTACTCCACTTCCGCAAATAGAGGCATTTAGCATTTATGCTTGAAGGTAGGGCGGAGATTTTTCATACACGTTCGGATGGGGGACCGATCGTGAAATATCTTAATACAATGAGTGTAGGTTGGTTATTAGATTACGAAGATCGGATAATGACGGATGTATTGTCGCACCCTTTCTAAAAGAATGTTTAAATAACAACCTTGGACCTTGAAGTAAAGATACTCAAGGAGTTACTATCGATTTAATCGGACCACATCCAACATTGTTTGTTGGGGATTACGCCGATTAATACTCTTGAACTAGATCGAAATATCAATCCACCCAAATGCAAAGTGGGGAGTATGGTCTAACCATTGACCCGTTGTGCTTATCACGATCTTCTGATCGCTTGGGGTGATCGATCACCTATGGTCCTACTAGAATGACTCATATAGGATTATGACAATAGGAGGTTGGTTTAAAACAATAAACCTGTAAATGGAGTTTTGGTACTCCAGTTCTGTTAACAATCTTGTAGAACCACCTGAGTGTCTCAGGCCCAGTGGGAGTAAATATATCTACATGGAAAAGAGTCGAATGAATGAGAAAGTTTAACTTTCAAGGCAAAGCTAGATGGTCTAGGGGTAATTCCCTGAGAAGTGGATAGTTCAATTGGGGTAATGCCCTGAACTCTCTCCCTATTCAGCCTTGCTTGACTCCGTGGAAAGCAGAAAAATTACCAGGGGTGATGCCCAGAAACTTTCTTGCCGTACAACAGAGCTTGAATTCATTCAGAACATAAGGGTTTTAGCTTAAAGCCAATAGAAGATTGATTTCTAATGCTTACATCCATTCGAGGATTAAAGAAAACCTCTAGGTCATTAAAAGTCACATGTTTTGAAATGTGTGGGCTTGATTGATAAGTCTTTTGTAGACCAGAGAATCAATATTCGTAAAGTAGTGAATGTTAGTGTTGATAAAAGTAACACTGTAACAGTTGTGAACAACATGTGTGTGTTATCTGAAGTCAAAAACTGATGAGCCAAAGCTTCTCTGAATCAGAGAAGTGGACTATGTTGTTAGAATTTGATTCGGTCGAATTCATGAGTACAAGTTGGGACAGTTTCCCATCCATCTTATTGTTTAAGATGATAATGCATTTTCGTATGCAATATTCAACGAGAGGTTTCCTTCCCAACCCCTCACATAATAATTCTCTCAATCTTCGGATATAGAGAAAATGGGATAAATTCTCTTTTGGATAGAGAAAGTCAGTTTATTGAAGTCAATTAAAGTCGAATCATGGATTCGGACGTTGAGTAGCAATATAGTGCATCCTCAAGTATCTTCGGAGAACGAGGAGTAATGTGCATCTATATTTAGGTGCAACCTGAGTATCGTTGACTACACTGATTCTGACTTACAGTCAGATTAAGGATGATCGTTAATTGATCTCGGGCTCAGTGTTGTCTCATAGTGATGGAGCTATAGTCTGGAGCAATCCAGCACTGCCAATTTGACTCTGTTAGTTGAATACATAGCAGCTTTCGGAGCAGCTAAAGAGGCAATGTGGCTTAAGAAGTTCATTGTTGGACCGGGAAGTGATTCCAGGTCTCGATGAGACGATACCATTTTTTCAGTGAAAACAGTTGAGAGGTAGCTCATGCAAATGTTCTTCGCAGTCACAAGAGGTCAAAAGCATATTGAGAGAAAGTACCAGCTGCTCAGAGAGACCATGTAGAGAGGCGACGCTTTCGGTCTTAAAGTTCACCTCGAGGCGACAACTTAGCTGATCAGTTTACTAAGTCGCGTGGCATCGAATGTCACTGATAAGCGCTTGGCGGGTATGAAATTGGGAGAAATGTCTCATCTACTTTAGAGCAAGTGAGAGAATGTTATGGATAGATAGAATAAGGGTGAGGTGCTCTAAAAACAATTGTTGCTTGTCTTTACGCCCCAAGTGGGAAATTGTTAGATGTAGAGTGCCCGAAAGGAAATTGTTGCTTGTCTATATGGGCAAGTGGGAGATTGTTGGAAGTAGAGCCCGAAAGACAATTTCTGTAATTGTTTTTATAATTAATAAATGACAGATTTATTCTCATCTTATTATTTGCTTCGTTTTTATAAGTAATGCACTGCTGAAAACTCCAAGTCGTATCATATGTAGCCATGTAACTTAGTGTGTGTCACACTTAAGGATTAAGTTATGGTGATACACTTGAACTATTAGTCCGTGGTGAACTTAATCAAAGTATGGGGTCTATTGATTAAACCACCATTAATGCGCCCAGAACACTTTATGGTGTGACCGTCTTTTCCGGACCGTCGACATTGGTTGTCTAAGTGGGGCATTTATATATGATGAGAGTCATATAGGACTGGACCGATTTAATCTGAATTTCTCATATAATTCCGTGATTGAGAAATCTTATTAAATCACAAGATGATCATCTATGGATTAACCTTAATCTGAAGTGATTCTGAGACTCCTACTTATATCAGGATAGGGTTTGATGTGTTCGTTAAGGATCGCTAAGAGGCGCGGTCCGAATCACTTTCATGTTGGCACTATTCTGGGATGAGTGAGTAGTGTGTGTCTCACAGATATGGAATTCATTCCTTCCTGCGGGAAGTAGAAAGACAATCCCTTATTTGTTAATCCTAGAAACTGATCGATCTGCGGAGTTCATATTTGTTATGAACTAATTGATCACTAGTGGGTTAATGGTAAATAAGGATAAGAGGTATTGAAGAATGTTTACGGAAATAATCCCGCTTCATTACGGATAGTCTATGAAGGGTTAGTTTATTTGTAATGATTATATCAATGGACACTTATCGACTCGACGTATTAAGAATAAGTTATATCTATAATCGATAGAGTTCAGTTTCGGATTTATGGTGGCGTAATTCTGGAATTAATGAATTAAGTAGAAATATTCTGTTCGATGAATATTTTATTTAATTTATTGTAGCTACTGGTTATAGGTCCATGGTCCCCGGGTTGGCTCCTAACACGCGAGTGTTTTCTCGTTTTATAGAACCTCGAGAATAAATTAAATAGTCTTTACGAAAGAAAGGGGGATTGTTTTGGGCATATAAAAGGAAGCAGCTCTACTATATTATATATGATAATACGAGGCGAAGCACATTTGGCAAAAGCAAAAGGATAACGTAAAAAGAAAACCATTGATAGTTAGAATAGATTCGTAGACCCGGTCGACTGATTCGGTTTAAATTGAAAAGGTTTCTATAGGGCTTTTTTCGAGATCGACGATATCGATGAGATTGATATTCAAATATTTCTTCTTAGGACGTATTGATTTGACCCCATAAGCGGGACCAAGCATGTTGACGACCTGTCTTAGGTCTAATCAGCCATGAGGGGCACTGAAACATGCCTTAAAAGCTAGCCGTTAACACCAGTAAAGCACGGTAACAACTACAGCAGCTTCGGAGACTTATAGGGGAAGCCGCCCCACCCTCACTCGTAGATGCCATAGCTTATTAGTAGTGTCTGAAATTGGCCTATGAATAAGGGGCTGATGTATGGTGGCCGGGTTAGCACCCCTCGTCGCCTCAACTTCAAAAAGAAGATCTGTCCCTTGCGATTCGCAACTGCTTTTCCCCCCACGACGTGATTGGATTGGCACTTTCATTTTGAGCTTCTCTTCTTCTCTAAAGAAGCAAAACTAGAACGAATAGAACAGATGGTCCAACTACATAACTTTTTATTTTTCATTACTTTCATGGTTGTGCCTCGTGGCACGGCTGCACCCAATGTGATCATGACATTGTAGGTGGGACGGATGAGACTTCTGGTCTATTTAATGAATATGCAATATTATTTATTTGGTAAATAATATGTTAAATAGAAAAGACATTTTATATTAAGATGATGACATGTAAATGGCGCCCCATGTGGATAAATTAAGAAAAGAAAATTTCCTAGATTATGTCACACGTGTAATTAATTAATTATCTATTTGTTGGATAATTAATGGAAAAATAAGAGATTTATTTTTTGGGAATTATCTCTTATCGTTTGGAAAATATCTTTTCCTTGTGGGAATAGGTAATTGTGGTTTGAAAAAAGATAACTCTCTTGGCTAGTTATTTCCCTATATAAAGAGAATTCCTCCTAGCATAATAATCATCACAAAATTGCACCACTTTCACAAATAAAGAAGAGAAAATTAGTTTCTTGTTCTAGTCATTAAGGGAAGAAAAACCTAGTGCATATTCGAGGAGGTTCTACAGTGAGGATCGACGTCCACCAGTCGTCGCTAAGAGATACAATTCGAAAGACTATGGCTTCTCCATCTGTCGAATTACTATTCCTCTTAAATAAGGTAACTCTTCAACTTTCTCGTAGTTAGATTAATTGTTTATGCGAATCAAATCATGGTAAAATCGCATGCGAATTTATTCATAGCTTCCACTGTGCATGATCGAGCGTCTTGATCGGTGCTGTGAATCAGATCTGACGATCCAATTATGGATCGGATCCAGATTCGGGTTTCTGTATATCCAGCACATACCTCGTACTAAAATCCGTCTTAGGTATGTCTGCTATCTTAATCTTCAACTGGTGATAACCCGACCTAAGATCAATCTTAGAGAACACTCTCTTGCCTTGCAACTGATTAAACAAGTCATCAATCCTCGAAAGTGGGTACTTATTCTTGATGGTGAGATTTTTTAGGGCTCTGTAGTCGATAAACATCCTCATGCTACCGTCTTTCTTCTTGACAAACAAAACAGGGGATCCCCAAGGTGAAGTAATAGGCTGAATTATATTCTTTTCGAGCATATCTTTAGGTTGCGCCTTCTGAAGAAACAAATTTCGGCCAAGGGGAAAATTTGGGGAAAATCTTGGAGATTTTTCCGGGTAGCATATCGGAAGGGTTCGAGTCGAGAATTTCCTTCCACCGGGAGTTGCTTGGATCACACGTACGGAAGATCGTGGTGCTCTTCACACCAACCTTCATCCTATCCATTGCGGTTCTTCAACTTGGATTTTGAGATCCAAGAGGTATGTTCTACAACCCCCTTGTAGAAGTAGATCTAGTTATTTTATTACGTGTAGTTTATAGATCTAGATCCATAAATCGTTTCCGCTGCGGATGGTATTACTAACAGTGGTATCAGTCGCCAAGGGGATCTATATTTATACGTATAAAATATTAGATCTAAGAGTGGTAAAACATGTAGATTTTTTGTCCCAATTTTTTTGGGGGCCGATGCACATGATTATTTTTTATGCTTATGAATGTCGTGGTTGAAGAGATGGATTGGGGTTGGCACTGTTTACCCGTTAGATCTATTGTAAACTCATATAAACGATGAAAATTCGTCCATATGAGTATAGGAAATTATGTAATTTTTTTTTATTGCAATTTTAATTTCCAGAAAATAGATCTGTTTAGAAGCTGTTTAGTTTTTTTTCTTTTCCCGTTGATCGAACCGTTGAAACGAAGATCCCTTCGGTCAGAATCAAGACTAGAAGATGATGATCAACTCCACAAATTTTGGCGTCGATCAGAGTCCGTTTCGATATCCGTTTGATGCTGCGAAGAGGCTGCTGTAACAGAAAAACGCAGGATTCACAGAAACACTATCTGTGACTTCCTCGATTTTCTGGGAGAGTTTGGACCGTTGAAAAGCAAATCCGACCGTTCAGATTAATCAAATTTGAGTTTTGGACGTACCATAAAAATTTCAGGTCGATCGGGATTTATCTCGATTCCCGATCTGCCTCAGGAAGTCCTTGATGCAGTGCAGTTAAAGTCAGATTCAGCAGCAAGTTTGGCGGTTTACTGGAGAAAATTGGTAAGTCAAAGCACCGATCCAACCGTCCATATTGAAGTTCAAGGAGTGAAGATAAGATCTGGAAAGTTTCGTCCCGATCCGAGTTCGTTTGGTTTCCGATCATCGAAGAGTTCGTACAGCTGCAGATTTAGTTAGAAAGTAGTAAACCCTAGTTAGGGTTTTGGTTTTATTTTCTAATAGATTAGATGCGAAGTGCCAACGATCCATCTCGGTGTTTAAATTTTCCGCATTTATTTTTATGTGTTTGATCATAAAATAGATATAAAACCGGAATTGCCATGACATGCATCATATCATAAATCCACTCCATGCATACATGTAGAATTTTAATTTTGGTAATTAAAATAGGCATGTATACAAACTCGTGTAATTAGTTGAAATTTAATTAATCGTGGTAATTAATTAATTTAGTAACTAATTAAAGATCCGAGGACGGGTTATGAAATCGTTAAGCCTTTGATTGTGTGTTCTCGGTGAACCGCCTTAAAGCACAAACGAGATCACGTTTTCAATTCGTAGTGTCTACGAGATTGAATGATGGTAAAAGAACAATAAATCTTGGATAAAAGCGGTTCGCCTATAGGTTGGGTGGTCAAGCGAGCTTCGCTCGAGCGACTTAACCCTCCTAGTGTGATGTATGCACGGGGTCCGGCAAGACTAAGCTACACCGGAGAGCGGAGGGGTGATTCCTTCTTATCTCAATGAGGCTATCTTGACCCGATTTAGTCCGATCATCACATATGTTCCAACGAATAGGGCGGGTAGGCTTGCCTCGTTACCGACACCATTCGGAATCCTTGATTTGAGGTGCTTTTATGTTAACATCAAAAGGCGTGGTTAGTTAACCCACAACCACTTCCAAAATATTGAGTGGGAGCGGGGGAGGCGACAACCAACCCCACGGCCTCTACTATAGATACAAGTAAGTGAGAGAAGGGTGGCGCCTCGAGGCGCTTTGATTTCGTCCCCTAAGGATGGTGTTCACCCCTATCAACATTCATGGCTTGGTCTCCGAAAGGATAGGATTTACGGGTACTCGTCGGGTCACTTTGACCTATCTAAGACGGCATACTCAGGCGTACCTAAGAGATCCGATATAGTAGGTCACACTCATCATGGGTATTTTCTTGATAATATCTAGGCTAAAAAAGGAAGGTAGTCAATGAATAAAGGGATGTTCGATTCTCGTGGGATGTCCGATTCTCACAAGTTATTCATTGATGAGATTGTCTCGATTCAACCGTCATCTCTTTGACCTACCCTAAGCGCGCATTGAGATGCGAGGTTAAAACCTTGGAATGGTAGAGTAGACTTATTTTTTAGTTTACAATTCCTAAAATAAAATAATATAGTAGTGTTAAACTTGAATTAATTTATGTCATTTTATTTACTGACATTATCCCTTACTAAATTGCTTAAAATTTATAATTGACTAGTATTGACTTCGTTAAAAAGTGGAAAGTAACTAGGGCGTTGAACTAGTTAATCGATAATGCAATTATTTTTCAAAGAGATATTTTCTCTTAAGGCTTTTAAAACCAGAGTAACATATAGGTATGTCACTAGTGTCATTAAATGTCAAGCGGAAGACAAACTTAGTTTGATCAAAGGTGATTTCGGACTTTGAAATTCTTCTAGTGAATTTTGAGTATGTAGTAATTACACGAGTAATTTTCTAATTGAAAAATTGGAAAATCATGAAGTGTTACTAGTTGGACGATATTTGGAATCGATGAACTAGTGGGAGCTTTATGATTTGTTGTTTTTCTAGAACATTAGAAAAGTGTAACTGACTACACACGTAACCGTTCTAATTGAAAAACCGGAAAATCATGAACTGTTGCTAGTTAGACGATATTTGGAATCGATGAACTAGTGGGAGTTTCTATGATTTGTTGTTTTTCTGGAAACAATAGAACTATGTACGAAAGATTTTCTAATCGAAAAAATCGGAAATTCATAAAAATAAAGCATTGCTCGTTAGACGGTATTTGGAACCGAAAAACTAGTGGGAGCTTTAATGTTATGATTTGTTGTTTTTTCTGGTATATTAGAAAATCCGAGAAGTCTCGACGAGTAACACTCGAAATAGACATCCCACGGTTCAAGAGTAGTGTCTACTCAAACGAACCGCTGGTTCAAGACTGTTTCCATTCACGGAAAGTCAAGAATGGGTGAATATGTCTAAAAGTGTTAGTCACCTAAACTGAGAAAACTTTAAGGCTGAACCGAAAATTAATTAACTGAAAATCATAGGATAAGGAAAGTGATTTTGGATCACCAACCTATGAATCCTTGGCGATTTTCTTGAGTTAAGTTCTTTGGAAGAACAAGGCAGCAGTGCATTTAACGATTAAAAGAGTAAACAACGGGCAGTTAATTTTAGCTAGAATAGTGGGAGTGATATGAGGAAATGAATCTCGGATTCAATCCTTGGATATCGCAGAAGATTTATTTTTCTGTTTAAGATTCGTTGGAACGAATGGATTTACCTTCTATTCGATAATTTGTTTGTCGTATAGAAAGTGAATATACCATTTGTAATCTGAATCCAAGACTCGGACTTTTGTTTGATAAAGTCAAAACCACTTACAATCTTTGAAATATGTATATAAAACACATCTTAAGAACTATTAAAAGCAATTGGTTTCTATATTTAGATAAACGCTTCTTCATATTCCATAGTTAGTGCATAGTTAGTGCACCAGTTGGAATCAACATGGGTGTGTTATCTGAAGTCAGAATCTGACAATGCCACAATTCTCTGCAACAGAGTTTTGGACAACATTCTTAAGAGTTTGACTCGGTCGAACTCATTAGAATCAGTCACTGGTTTCCCATCCATCTTATTGGTTAAGATGATGCATCTGTGTATGCAACATTCAACGAGGAAGTTCTACCCTATGCCTCAGGAATGACTCTCTAAATCTTCGGATCAAGAGAAATGGGATAGATTCTCTTTCTAGTAAGAGATGGTCAGGTTATTGAACGTCAATTTTGATCGAATCTTAGATTCGGCGGTTAACAAAGCAAGTTTAGTATGTCCTTTAGTATCTTGAAGAGAGGCGAGGAATAATATGCGGACATATTCATGTGTGAACTTGGATATGTGTGATACACTTTTTGACTTTAAGTCGATTTAGGATGATCGTTAAGTCGATCTCGGGCTCAGTGTTTACTCAGTACCACATGATTTGATGGACCGGTAACGTTTCGATTCTACGGATCGTCTCGAGCCGACAACCTGACTAATCATTAAGACCCATGACATTTAGATGTAGGTGCTCCCCGAGTCACTGACCTATCCTACGACGGCATACTCGGAGTGTACTTTGGAATCTGAAATGGTTATGATATGCTTAGTGGGTACTAGAATACGGGATGAGTCTCCATTGCTTTAGAGCAAGTGGGAGATGTAGTTTGTTGTATTTTAAATAATAGGGTGTGCTCTAAAACAATTAATCACATGCTTTTAGTGCAAGTGGGAGATTGTTAGGTGTGATGCCGAAAGACAATTTTGTAATTGTTTTATTTAATAAATGAAATGATATTGTTATTCATATTTATTATTCTCATAATCACCGATGTGACAATAGTATTTACACTCTGAAAACCCTAAGTATATCGTTTATGTAATCACTTAACTAAGTGTATGGTATATACACGGGAGGATTGAGTTAGTGAAGATGTACTTAAAATACAATTAGCCCGTAGTAACGTTAATCGAGAGTAACGGGTCTCTCCTTTAACGTGCTATTAATGCGCCCAGAACACAATAGGTGTGATTGTCTTATCCGGACTTTCGGTTAAGAGAACCTAATGGGGCATTTATATATGATAGATATATCATATAGGCTTTGGACCGATTTGATTAGAGTTCTCGATATAATTCCGTAATCGAGAAGTCTTATCGAATCAATGGATGATCATATTTATGGATATATCTTAATCCCGAGGTGATCACGATCAAGCTGCTTGAATCGGTATGAAGTTTGACTTGGCGGTTAAGGATTACACTTTGAGTCTGTGGTGCGAATTACCCCATCTTGGCATTGTCTTTGGATTGAGTGAGTAGTCCGTGTTATCACGAATACGGAATCCATTCCTTCCATTTATGGAAGTAGATAGACGGTTCCCTTATTTGTTAATCCTAGAAACGATCGATCGCGCGAGTTCATATCACAATTGATTGATCACCAGTGAGTTGTATGAATTAATTGATCACTAGGGGTTAATGGTAAATAAGGATAAGAGGTTCTAAAAGGGTTAACGGTAACTTCCGATTTAGAATGAGCGATCTATGGAGGATTAATCCATATGTAATGATTATATCAATGGGCGCTTATTATTATTCTCGTGAGAGATAAATATAATCTCATAATCGGAGGAGTGCGATCACGGGATTATGGTGGCATATTCTGTGATTGATTTATCGAATATAATTATTCTATAATTATTTATTTGATTTATCGGAGCGATGATTATTAGTCCATGGTCCCCGACGTGCCTCTATATAGCATAGCTATTCTCGGACGTCGAATCCTAATAATATTAATTTAGTTCTTATTGGACTTTATTAAAACGATATGTGAATTAATTGTTTAGTGGACTATTAAATTAGTTGGGCTAAATAATTAAATATGTGGAAAAGACATTTTCCATAATCTTGCTTGATTATTGTGTGTGTGAAATAAATCATATTGACTAGGTCAATGATGATGATTTTCGACCCCAAGCATGTTTAATGAACAAGAAATTAGTTTTCTTGTGATTAATAAGACATGTGCATAAAATATTTATTGGATAAATATTTATGGTAAGAAATAAAGATAAAGATTATTCTAGATTTGTTCTAGAATATTTTGGGATTATCTTTTATTTAATAGGATTATCATAATTGATTTTGTATTAATTATAAAATCCTTGGGGCTTAAGTTTTACTCTCCTATATAAAGAGAGTTCTCCCAAGCCAAAACACACTACAAATTTCGACTTCACCTCTTAGAGAGGAGAAGAAACAAATTTCGGCCAAGGGGAAAATTTGGGGAAAATCTTGGAGATTTTTCCGGGTAGCATATCGGAAGGGTTCGAGTCGAGAATTTCCTTCCACCGGGAGTTGCTTGGATCACACGTACGGAAGATCGTGGTGCTCTTCACACCAACCTTCATCCTATCCATTGCGGTTCTTCAACTTGGATTTTGAGATCCAAGAGGTATGTTCTACAACCCCCTTGTAGAAGTAGATCTAGTTATTTTATTACGTGTAGTTTATAGATCTAGATCCATAAATCGTTTCCGCTGCGGATGGTATTACTAACACCTTCAACTCTTTCAATTCATTCATGGCCATCCAAAGGGTGCCTTAGAAACTAGTGCAGCTCTTGGTACTAACCTGATCTCAAATTCTATTTCCCTATCCGGCATGTTTCCTGGTAACTCATCTGGAAACACTTCAGGGTACTCCTTTACTATAGGGGTTTCTTCTAGATTAGGCTTCACTTGTTCTACATCTATTGCATACAACAAGTAGCCTTCACAACCTTTCTGACAGGCCCTTATAGCCTTAACTACAGAAATTATCGGATGACGCTTCTTACTAGGCTTGTAAACATTAACTTGATATGTCTTAGATTATTTTCCGGGTACTTTAAAAGTCACTTTCTTTTCCTTGCAGTCCAAGTGCAAATAATTCTTGGATAGCCAATCTATTCCAAGAATTACATCAAAGTCTGAGAAGTCCAAAACTGTGAAGTCACTTTTGCACCGATACTATCCTACTCGAACATCCACTTGGGGTATCGTCCTAGTTACCTTATTTACCTTTCCTATCGGTGTGCTTATCTCCAAAACATTTCTTAGGAGTTCCAAAGGTAGATTCAACTTTTTAGCTATCTTAGCTGACACAACATGTTAGACGCTCCCGTGTCAAATAAGGCCGTAACTGCTAGGATATCTAATATTATTGTACCTATGATGTAGATTCGTTTATATTAAATACAAATACAACATGATTTAACATGCTATACAAGTACTTTAACAAAATAGAATAAACAACAAAGGTAACTGAAATAACATTGCCGTTTGGTTCAGCAACCTCGGCATCCACGGCATCCACGGCAAAAACTCAGACAGGTCGGCTTGGGCTGCCTTTCCCGCTCTCTTGGCTCGAGTTTCCTTGGTTCCCTTTGGTTGGACATGCTCTTGCATAATGCCCTGGATCTCCACAATAGTAACAGCCGCTTGCATGTAATCGGCACTCACCTGAATGATGCTTGTTTCACTTGGAGCAAAGAGGTGCGCAGATTGGAGGTTTAGTGGCCAATGGAGTTGTTGTCTTCTTAGCATTCTGTTGCAGTGCTCCTCGACTGTGGCCCTGACTAGCTCCAAAGCTTCTCTTAGCACCAATAAGGACCGAAGGCTTATTCCTAAAAGTCTCGACTTCCAAGGCCCTGTTCAACATCTCGGCCATATTCCTCGGCATAAAACCCAACATTCCTGCTTGAATCTCATGGGCCAACCCTTCCTTGTAAAGTGCCATATTCTTCTCTTCAACCCTCATGATCTCCGGGTAGAACCTACCCAACTCTTTGAAGTTGTTGGTGTACTGTGAAACTTTCATATGGAGACCTTGCTTATGGCTTAAAAACGGGCTTGCCTTGTTTGCCTATATTGTAGCTGGGAAGTACATGATCTTGTACTTCATCCAAGTGAGAGTCCCACTTTTATTCTTGTTCAACCAATTCTTGATGAAACAAATTACCACAGCTGGAAGATTGCTGTGTTGAATGCCTTGGCTTCAAAGAATAAAACATGTTTCATTGATGGATCAGTTGATAAACCAGCTATTAATGATCCCAATTTTAAGCTATGGCATCAGAATAATAGTATGGTTAAAGCATGGCTGACCAATTCGGTTTCTAAGCATATTGCTCAGAGTGTAATGAGTTATCCGACTTCAAAAGATATTTGGGATGATCTTGAGGATAGGTATGAAGGTGGAGATGCAGACAGATTGTCAGATTTAATGGATGAGATTCAAGCATTAAAGCAAGGTGATTCTTTAGTTACAGAATACTTTGCAAGGCTCAAGATTCTCTGGGATCAGCTCTTGGCTCTTACTCATCCCCCCACTTGTGCCTATGGATAAGAATGGTATAGAGATCATAATGAGAGGAATCATGTAATCTGGTTTTTAAAGGGACTTAATGATAGTTTTACAATGAAATCCCAGGTCTTAATGATTTCTCCCCTTCCTTCAGTCAAAAATGTTTTCTCTATGGCACTGAAACAAGAAAGGCAACAACATTATTCTTCTAGTGGACAATTTGCCAATTCATCAAGTATTTTGAGTGATAGTCTGGTTAACAATATGGAAAAGGTTGCATTATCTTCTCAAAATCAAGGGCAGAATTCTGCAAATTTTATAAAGAATTACAATAATGGAAATGAGAAGCCTTAATGCACTCATTGTGGAATGACTAGGCACATCATTGATAGATGCTACAAGAAACATGATTTTCCTCCAAACTTTAGAGGTAGAGGAAGGGGAAGATCTTATGCAAACAATGTTTCTGCTGATAAAGAAGGTTGGTGTGATCAAGATTCTCAAAATTCCGGTTCAGCAGATGCTAAAGCACCACCTGCCACCAAGGAGCAGTACCAGCAGATACTAAACATTCTGAAGGCAGGTTCTATGGCTTATGGAGGATTTGATAACTTTCCAACAGTTAATTATGTTGTTCTGTGTAGATATTTTGGTAGTATAGAATCTGGTTTGTCTAAGCACTCTAATCTCTTTGAATGGATAGTAGATTCTGGTGCATCTAATCATATAATATTTCATAAAGCACTGTTTATTAATTGTAAAGTGCTTGAGAATCAGTTTGTATCATTGCCTAATGGTAAAAGTGCTAGAATCTCACACATTGGTCAGGTTAGAGTGAACAAGGACCTAATTATTGATAATGTGTACACAATTTACTTTTAATTTGATGTAAATCAGCAAATTGATTAGATCTAGGGCCTATACTGTTAAATTTTTATGGATTCTTGTGTAATATAGGACTTGATCTCTCTAAAGAGGATTGATTTAGCTGATTTAGTCAAAGGCCTTTATATTCTGAAAACTGATTCATCATGTTATACTTTTTATATAAATCACATTCAAATTGCTGGAGTCTTTGAGCTGTTATGGCTTTATAGGATGGGGCATCCTTATGATCAGAGGGACAAAGCACTTAAACAAGCATATGAACAAGTTTTACTACCTGAGAATCATATATGTGAAATATGTCCTTTAGCAAAACAAAAAAGACTCAGTTTTCCTGCCACTCACTCTATTTCTAAGGCTTTGTTTGATTTAGTTCATATGGATATTTGGGGGCCTTATAGATTGGTGGGTGTGCATGGTCATAGATATTTCCTTACTGTAATAGATGACTTTAGTAGATTTTGTAAGATTTTCATGATGAAAGCCAAAAGTGAAGTTAGAACTTTGATCCCTCAGTTTTGTAACTTGATCAAAACTCAGTTTAATGCCAATATTAAAGTTCTCGAGATATGGTAATGGTTTAGAGTTTTCTATGCAGAGTTGTATGCGCTGTAGGGCATGTTACATCAACATACATTGTTAAAACACCACAACAAAAAAGAGTGGTGGAAAAAAACACCAACACATTATGAATGTGGCAAGAAGTTTGAGGTTTCAATCTGGTTTAGCCCTTGTTTATTGGTCCTATTTTGTTATACATGCAGTAAACCTGATTAACATTACTCCAACTCCTCTGTTGGATAACAAGACTCCTTTTGAATTGTTGTTTCATGATAAACCTAACTATGACAATGTAAAGGTGTTTGGTTGTTTAAATTTTGCTTATAATTTGCATCATGACAATAATAAGTTTGCTTCAAGAGGCATCAAATCTGTTTACTTAGGGAGTGTACCAAATGTAAAGGGGTACTACCTATTAACTCTCAATATTAAGCAGATTTTCACAGCTAGGGATGTGGTGTCCCATGAGTTGTGTTTTTCCTTACAAAGACACATCTCTTCAATCAGGTGACGTCTCTCATTTGTCTTTACATGTTCCTGTAGATCAGAACACACCTTGGCTTGATACTAATCCTGCACAACCAACTGCACATCCAACACCCACTGAAAGTACACACATTGAATCACCTACACCAACTCATTCTAATTCTTCATAAGAATCTATACACAATGATTTTGAGAATGCTCAACATAGTGATCCTGAGAATGATCTAATCCAACCAGATCTTCCTGGAAATATGGATTATGTGGAGCAGGTGCAGGATGATTGACAGCAAACTAGAAAATCCACAAGGACAAGATGAGCACCTTCTTACCTTAAGGATTATCACTGTAATATTGCACACAAGGGCACTTCTCCACACACAATAGACAAAGTGGATTCCTTGCAGCATTTATCTGCTACTTTTCAGTCTTATGATTTGAATACACAAGTTTAGCAGAACCAAAATCATACAATGAAGCAGTAAAAGATGAAGAATGGAGAAAGGCAATGCAAAATGAGATCAATGCCCTTCAACAAACACAGACTTGGGAAGTTGATCCTTTGCCACAAGGGAAACAACCAATAGGGTGCAAATGGGTATACAGGATTAAAAGAAACTCATATGGAATAGTTGAAAGGTTCAAGGCCAGATTAGTAGCCAAGGGTTACACTCAACAACTTGGCCTAGTCTATTTGGACACTTTTTCACCAGTTGCCAAATTGACAACTGTCAGAACATTACTAGCCATATCAGCTGCTAAAGGATGGAATCTAAATCAATTAGATGTAAATAATGCATTTCTTCATGGAGACCTCACTGAAGACGTATACATGCAAGTACCACATGTCTTTGACACTGCACCAGGGATGGTATGCAGACTAAAAAAAGTCATTATATGGATTGGAACATCAAGCTATCCCAATCCCTGCTTGAGAGGGGGTTCAGGCAATCCAAGCAAGATTACAACTTGTTTGTTAAAGGAACTGGTGATCACTTTGTAGCACTCCTGGTGTATGTAGATGATGTTCTTATAACCAGTCCTGATATGCAAGAGATTAAAAATTTGAAAACCAACTTAAAAGCAAGTTTGGCATTAAGGATTTAGGGGACCTAAAGTACTTCCTAGGTCTTGAAGAAGCTACATCAACAAAAGGAATTGTGCTATCTCAAAGGAAATACTATTTAGAACTTCTTGAAGAGTATGGCTATTCAGAATGTAAACCAACAAAAAAACCTATGGATGTTTCAGTCAGATTACATTCCAAGGTTCTCCTCCATTAGAGTCCAATAGCTATTACAGAACCTTAGTTGGAAAGCTGCTGTATCTGGGATTAACAAGACCTGACATAACCTTTGCAACACAACAATTGAGTCGATTTTAGCAAATCCCCTCTTGAACTACAACCGAATGCATTTCTCTCATAAGCTTCTTAGATACCTAAAAGACGGCACCAGGGCAAGGCGTATTCTTTGTTTGCCAAAGAAAATCTTGAATTAAAATGTTATGTAGATGCTGGCTGGAGTGGTTGTGAAGACACTAAAAGATCAGTCACAGGATTTTCAGTCTTCCTAGGAAATTCACTTATCAGTTGGAGGTCTAAGAAGCAAACTACAGTTTCAAGAAGCTCATCAGAATCAGAGTATAGAGCTATGGAAATGGCTTCTTGTGAACTACAATGGCTCACCTACTTATTGGCAGAATTCAATGTCAAACAAGACAAAGCAATCCCATTATTTTGTGACAACAAAAGTGCTTTGTATATAGTAGAGAATCCAGTATTCCATGAAAGAACAAAACACATAGAAATAGACTGCCATGTAGTTAGAGATAGATACCAGCAAGGCATTCTAAAATCCTTGCCTATATCTTATCAATTACAACTAGCGGACCTATTCACTAAACTTGTGGATCGATCTGATTCTGACACTACTCGACTCTTATCCTTTGGTTAACATCTATTAGCCTTAGCATTCAGTTTGAGAGGGGGTGTTGAATCATTTTCAGGACGAGCAAAGTGAACGGAAAGGCACAGCAATAGCAGCAAAAATCTAACTCTCTGGAGTAATAGGTCGAACACCTAGCTCCAGAATCAGTTGGAACTTGTAACTAACAATTGAAGCAGTTACAACCAACTTCAATCGAGTCCTACACTTCCAAACATCTATATATACTCCCAATTATACATTGTAACCATCAATTTCAATTTTATAGCATTATGAATAAGATTTGATTCATATGAAGCTTTTTCCCGCTTTCTTCTTCTTTTATATGTTTTAGTTTCATCTTTCTCAGTTTACCTTGAATCATCAAGGATTTTATCAATAACCACGAGAAGGAAGAAACCTGGACCAAAATCTATTCGATCGGACCTCTAACTTGATTCTTAAAACCGATATATTTCTCCAAGAAGCATAAATTCCTCTACGAAACAACTACTTGAAAGCTATTATTGTATGATCTACTAAATCATCACAGCTCCGCAGTTTGCGATAATTTATCACAACTTCGGCCACACATTGACCATTCCTTGGAGCTCTGCTTGGATATAGAGGAATGTAGGTCAAGTTTAATCTCAATCAACACGTGACGGTATGGTTGCTCTCATGCAAATAAGAGATGGCTTCATGGGCGAGCCGGGAAACTACAGTTTTAAATATATGCTTTTAATGAAGCTATGTTTCAATTTATATGCATGTTGGATGATTTTGGTTTGTTGGAGATATGTAAGACTTAATTAATTCATTTAGGGTATGCTTGTGCGAATTAATACCTTACATGTTCTTGATTCCAATCTTTCTTTGTATTTTTATTTATTTCTTTCATGAATCATCATAAGTTGTTCTAGTTGTAGTTATATCCATGTTGGAAATTTATGTTTGTGGTAGAAAATTTGGGTTTGAAGGTCTTAGTTCTTCTAGTTACCAGACAATTTCTTCAATTTTTTTTTGTTCTACTTGATCCATCTCTTGGCTTAGTATTCTAAAGTAAGGATATTACGATATGATATGTTATGATGTGATTTTTATTTTATGTGTAATTAGTAAGGGTAGATTGGTAATTTCAAGGTTGGTGTTTTCCTTCAATCGACCGGGAAAAATAGGGAATTGCAAGGTTGGTGTTTTCAATCACAATATTTGGCCATAGTCATACCTGTCCCAAGGAAGAAGATGACGGGAGTTTTTTTTTTTTTTTTTTTTTTTTACGGTAGTTTAGGGTGAACCAGAACCGTCCGATCTGTGTAAATTTCGGTTAATCTATTTCATATATCATTCACAATACGTAGGTATAATAATTATAAGCCAATTCAGGGCTTCTATTCCCAATCACAATTATCAATCTACCATTATTAATTACACATAAAATAACACATTACAACATAATATATCATATATCGTAATATATAGGAGTATAATAAAAATAATATTTGTCCAGAAGGGAAATATTTTCCTTTTGATCGAAATTTTGCGATTCCACTTTCAAAAGCGACGTGAGATACAACCTAGCACGATAATGCATTAACGAGTTTTAAGGTTTGTAACATCTATTTCACATGACAAGTTCATTCTAGACGGTGATCGCTTCATTCGTACCGTTTGGAAATAAATTTAACCTAACGACAATAACAAAAAAATAAATTCTAATAAAGGAGAGCGTCTACGGTTCAGTTTTGTAATTTGGAAGATCGCCCAGTTTTTAATCTCTACGTTGAAAACATATATAAATAATCATGTGTTGATTCATTTTTTAATACACTATAACTAATATATATTTTAATACACTTAATCAATTCTTCTAACCTGCTAAACTTGCAAACATTTTCACCAAAAAAATAAACTTTACAAAACGAAATTTTATTCATTGGGTTTTTCTCATACCAATGATATCATCAACGAGTCAAACTTTTTTGCCTAAATTTTTTATTATTAACAAATCTGAATTTCATTATATCGTTCTTTTTATTGATCGTCATCACTAAATCGATTCTCTTTTCCTCAATAGCAGATCATCTGTATCATTGGCAGTCCATTCTCTTTTCATAGAGCAAAAGATTCATCAAGTCAAAATCCTTAAGCAATTTAAAATAATTAAGAAAAGATCCTTCCTTCTACATCCCGAATCTCAATATTTATTATACTCCTAACTTTAGAATACTAAGCCAAGAGATGGATCAAGTAGAACAATAAAAATATTATTTTTATTATACTGAAGGATAATATTTGTCCCAGAAGGGAAGTCCAAGAAGGACATAATATGATACATATTGAATTAATAAAAATAACGATATAAGCGTTAAAGACCAATTATTGGCTCTATAAATAAAATTCATCGAAAGAGGTTATGACTATATTATTTATAAGAACTCCAAAAGAGTAAGTATAATTATATGCTCGAGTAGAAAATAACGACTATGAAGCTCCGGAAGAGCAATTGTTGCACAATATTGGGGCACAATCTGATTTCATTTACTAGAATACAATTACAATAAAATGAAAACATAACTGAATCGAATTACAATTGCAAAATGAAAACGAATTCAGAAGATAAAGTGAACCGAGCCCTGTGTTGAACACAGTTTCCTTAAGACTAATTCGTCCCCTCACCTTCGAGTGCTTGGAGTTTCAACGGAACGTTAGTCTCCCAGGATAGAACGGTTAGCAGCGACAAGATGCACCACGCTTTCAGCTAGTTTCATAAGAAAGGTAGAAAAGCAGTTTTCGAGTTATCGAGGTATGCATTGGTGATGAAGAAAAGCTGCGATATATATAGGCTCTAGTAGAGAGAGTAGCAAAAGCGATGGAATATGGAATGAACAGCCTCAGCTCGAATTGATTGTCATTAGTATCAGCATTATGATGTTAGAACTGGAAAAGCCAAAAGCCTCAGCTTTTATTCACGCCTTTATGTTGGGCGAGAACAGTCTCAAGCGGCGATATTCAAGATTCGATGAATGAAAAATAAAATTAAAGATTTTATTTGCAAAACCGAGCCTTATCGTAAGCCCTTCGAATCGAGTACGCAGGACACGCGGGCATGCACAAGCCCAAGGGTAAACCAAGGTGAAATCCGGATTGGATTTGCACCCCCTGTGCGAGCGAGATTGTGTATAATGTTGGTTTCTTATTCCAACTACACTAAAACAACATCATATAAATATTGACTATTTTCCCTTCTTCCAACCAATGTGGGAGAAATAGCTTCTTCCCATTTTTCCTTTCCATAACACTTTCCATTCACACACTTAAGTCCAATAGGCCCAATATGACATATCATTTAAAATATTCCATTTTAACCATCAATTTTTTCCAACAATCCCCCACATGAATGGAAATTGTGTAAAACCCTAGTGAAGGCTCTAAGAATGACATAGAGAGTTCAGCGGTAGATGAATGTATAGGATAGGTAGGTGTGACCCTCTGAACCTTCCCTTGATAATATATGTTTACTTTACTAGCTGATTAGTAGACGCGATGTCCTTGAACTATTCTACTGTTGATGTAAACGCTGACATATTTACCACAATGCATCTACCTAGCAACATTTAGTTCTTGCGGTTATGTCCATTTGGCCGTGGACATCTGCCTGGCTCTGCAAGAGTTTCTAAGAATTGCGCCCTAGCCAATTCCCTTTGAAGCGGCCCCTCTTCTCTCTCACATAGGTGATTCTGTAATTCAGAATTTCTCGAATTATTCTTCTTACACAAATCATTAAAAGCTTTATTGGTAAGCTTATCCTCGTTCTCACTTGTTTTTCATCTTAGGAATGAGATGGAGGTAACCCCCACGTGATCTCTACTTTTGCGATTAGGTTGTCCCTTTTGAACCAAGATCTTGGGATCTCCAATCTACAAGGTAGGGTTTTCCTTCACAAAAGTTTATTCCATGGGCTTTAGTCCCATTCCTCTGGATGAATTTGCAACTACGACTTCTCTATTTAACCCTTTGGTTAGCGGATCCGCTAGATTATCCTCTGACTTAACATAGTCTAAGGTAATCGTACCAGTAGAAAGTAGTTGTCTAATGGAGTTATGTCTTCGGCGTATATGCCTTGACTTACCATTATACATTTTGTTATGTGCTCGTCCAATCACAGATTGACTGTCACGGTGAATACATATTCCTGGCACAGGTTTTGGACATTGAGGAACATCCTCTAGGAATTGATGCAACCATTCTGCCTCTTCTCCACATTTATCTAAAGCTACAAACTCAGATTCCATTGTGGATTTGGTTATCACAGTTTGTTTAGACGATTTCCAAGACACAGCTCCACCTCCTAATGTGAATATAAAACCACTTGTGGATTTTGAATCCTTTGAATCTAATATCCAATTTGCATCGAGATATCCTTCTATAACATGGTTCTCTTGTATAGTGAAGGCCATACTTACGAGTATATCTTAAATATCTCAAGAACCTCTCACTATAGATTTCCAATGATCATTACTCGGATTACTAGTATATCTCGCTTAGCTTGCCAACAAATAAGCGATATCCGGTCTAGTACAACTCATTAAGTACATTAGACTTCCAATAATCCTTGCGTGCTCTAATTGAGACACACTTTCACCTTTATTCTTTAACAAAGGCGACTCGATCTATCGGAGTTACGCTTCATTTGAATCATCTTTATTGAATTTTTCGAGATTTTATCAATATAATTAGATTGACTCAAAATGAGACCATTAGAATTTCTTGTAATTCTAATTCCCGATATCATCTCTACTAAACCCATATCTTTCATTTCAAATCATGCGTTTAACATATCTTTGGTAGATTTGATCATCTTATCATTGCTTCCAATAATAAGCATGTCATCAACGTAAAGACACAAAATGACATAGCCATCTTTTGTTTCTTTCATGTAAATGCATTTATCACATTCATTGGTTTTGAAACCCTTTTCTAGCATAACATGATCAAATTTCTCATGCCATTGTTTTGGTGCTTGTTTTAAGCCATACAAAGACTTAACTAATTTACACACTTTCTTATCTTGTCTGGGCTAGAAAAACCTCGGGTTGTTCCATGTAGATTTCTTCATCTAAATCTCCATTTAAGAAAATTTGTTTTTACATCCATCCGGTGTACTTGTAAATTACGCAGCGGCTATAGCAAGTACCATCCTAATGGATGTTATTCTCGTTACTGGAGAATATGTATCAAAATAGTCAAGACCTTCTTTTTGACTGTAACCTTTTATTACCAGTCTGGCCTTATATTTATCAATAGATCCATCAGGTTTCATTTTCCTTTTAAAGATCCATTTTGATCCTAGTGGTTTACATCCTGGAGGTAGATCAACTAACTCCCATGTATGATTTTGCAATATAGAATTTATTTCACTATTTATTGCTTCTTTCCACATTGGACCTTCAGAAGAAGTGGTAGCTTCCTTAAAATTTTGAGGATCTGTTTCTAACATATATGTGATAAAATCTATACCAAAAGATTTTTCAGTCCTCGACCTTTTACTTCTTCTTGGCTCAACCTCAGTTGGCTCTTCCTCATTCACTTGTTCAAAAGGGTGATCCTGAACATTAACACGCTTTAATGAACTAGGTTCATTTGTTTTAGCCGGGAATACATTCTCAAAGAATGATGCATTTCTTGATTCCATTATCGTATTTTTGTGTATTTCAGGATTATCTGATTTATACACAAGAAACCGATAAGCACTACTAGTGTGTGCATATCCAATGAATATACAATCAACAGTTTTTGATCCTATCTTTACTACTTTGGGTGTAGGTACGAGCACTTTTGCAAGGCACCCCCACACTCGCAAGTATTTGTAGAATGGAGGTTTACCCTTCCATAGTTCATAAGGAGTTTTCTCTTGTTTCTTTCGGGGTATCTTATTCAAAAGATAATTTCTAGATAGGATAGCTTCCCCCCACAAGTTTTGTGACACTCCTGAACTTAACAACATTGAATTCATCATTTCTTTCAATGTTTGATTTTTCCTCTCAGCCACTCCGTTTGACTGTGGAGACCAAGGTGCGGTTATTTCATGTATAATCCCATGTTCAGCACAAAAGTCACTGAGTGGTGCCAAGTATTCACCACCTCTATCACTTCGGAGTGTTTTGATCTTTTTCCCATGTTGATTTTCAACTTCTTTTGTGAATAGAATAAATTTATCTATCGCTTCATATTTCCCTTTTAACAAGTATACATAGCAATACTTAGTGCAGTCATCGATAAAGGTAATAAAATAATTATTTCCACCTCTCGATTGCACAACTATAAGATCACACATGTCGCTATGTATCAAGTCGAGTGGTTGCGTATTTCTTTCAACATTTTGAAAAGATGATGACGGTCAAATTATACCCGTAAAAGTCATCAACATTGACCTTAAATCGGGATTAATAATATATATTTTATAATTAAATCACGTGTTATATTGAATATTTAATGTTATGTGATTTATATTATATAATTTAGTATTTATCCATTTATAAGATATAATTTGGTATTTATCCGTTTTTATTATATTTATCCGTTTTATTTAAATATGATTTATTTTGGGATAAATATCTATTTTATAGATTGAGATAATTTTTTAGGATAAATACAAATGGAAGAATTAAATCTCAAGATAAATCAAAGGAAATTCAAGATAAAGATCGGATAAGCACGAAAATAGGAGTAAGGCGATGGCGCCAATAGGGGGGACGCACCAAGGGGGCGCATTTTGCCTTTCTTTTGGAGATCGGCCGAGAGTTATCTCTTATTTGTTTTAGCATTTTGAAGTATATCTCTTAATTAGCTTGAACCCCTATAAATAGATTTGTACCATACACGCACAAAAACACACCTCAGACACTTCTCTCAAATTATAATAAAGTTCTCGATTTTTCTTAGAGCATTTTTTATGCAAGTTCTGCAATAATGTAAGTTCTTGTATTTATTTGTTCTTAGTTCTTTGTAATTAAGCCCCCAATTATTCTTTATCGTTTGACGTTGTTCGTTCTTCACCGAACGATGTAGATCTAAAGATACGATATGAGGCAGTGGGGATTCCTTGTCTATATGGATCCACACGCCCAGATCTGTTATCCGGTGACCTATAGATGACTTTGGTATGATCGACAACCGTGTTTTTAGTAGATCTATATAATTTCTTTATGAGCTTCTATTTTATCCGATAAGTATGAGAAGCGCTAAGATTTAGTTTTTAGCGAGTCAATCTAGCCACGTCTTTATGGTGTGATTGTCCACCTAGAATTTCTTATCTTAGTAGGTATGGCTACGGCTCGTTGCTCGTCTGTTTTAATTAGCGTATGATTAGGAAATACCAATATAGGGCTCTGGGTCGGCTCATGAATTGATCTTCCGGGACTTTCAAATGAGACTAGATCTGCTTACGTATTTGGGAATTGTCGACACCTAGTTATACGTAAATCGTAGATTAACATGATACCTAAAAAGTTACTGTTAATGGGACGGAGACTGATGCGATCGCTTAGGAAGTACGCCTGAACAAAGGAATGTTGCCTAGGTGAGGAATACGGTTAATATCGGCATCCCTAGTTTTGTAAGTGTGCGAGTCATATGAGATGGAGGCCGAAAAAGCGAAGTCACGTGATGTAGCATAGTGATCTGGATGGCCTACCCGGAGCTAGATCTAGTTTAGGGGATGACTCCCATAGACAATATAAAAGAAATACGAATCGGATTAATAGTTGTCGAGTCTAGCTTAATTATATAGAATCTCTAGATCCAAACGATAACATAATAATTCGGGAGGTTAATTACGTTATGTGTTGTGTCGAGTCGTGTCCTTTACCTTTCTTGTCTTTTGTTGGTCGTAGACCGCCTTTGTGTGCTCGGCATGAATGATTAATTGTTTGTATATAAATGATCCACAATTTGGTTCCCTGTGGGATCGACCTTGATTCGCTATAGCTATACTACGATGGACCTAATCCTCTTGCTAGTATTGGTTTATGGTGGTCAAGTATTTTATTATCACATGATCTCGTCATCAAGTTTTTGGCACCGTTTCCGGGGAACCAACGGTCAATTTTATATATAAATAATTTTTTTTATTCATGTTGAATTTTCTGTTTTAGAATCTGTTTTTACGTTTTTGAGTCCCTCTGGTTGTCTGCTCTGTGTAATAATTCCAGATTAAAAAAGCGAAGCCGCCTCAGCGAGGCGCCTCTTTGCCTGCGAGCCTGGTTCAATTTTCTGGGATTTCGCGTGTTTGTTTATCTCCGTATGTTTAATCCGTAGGTCTTATAGCAGCATGGGAAACCATGTTAAAATCAGTCTACGGTCCGTTTTGTTTTTCTTCTGTTTGCAGAAACCAGGGAAGCAATAATCCGAGTCAGTAATTTTTCATGGGCGCTGAGAAATAACCCAGCAACATGTGGAGCTACGAATCTGCGATGGGAAAAGCGATGGAAGCAATACCTTTAAAGCACCAATATGGCTCCGGAAAAAATTTAAGGCTTAAATTCTTCGTGGTATAATGTTGAAGGCAAGGTATTACCTTTTTTTGCTTATGTTTTACTATCTTTTGATTTTTTGAACATAAGTTAGCCTATATATGAACCTGAGTATGAATCTTAGCCCGGAGTTGGTTTGTAAGATTAATTTTATTAGTGCCGAAGGTTCTGCCCCAAATCCGTCTCATCTAGAGGGTGTAGGGAAACATGTAGTTGTTGAATGGAAGCAGTGAATAAAGAGTTCCTCGTAGTTCTGTCAAAATCTCATTGTCCTATGCATGAGATTGCTTCTACTGGCCATGGGAGCAACAATTTGTGTAGTTTTAAGCATTCGCAATCTAAAGAAGACGTTGAGTTTTGAGAGAGCATAATGAAGCAGCATTATTGAGGATATGATTAAAATGGGTCCCTAGGACTAAATCTTCTTAGAATTCACTAGTTTCTAAAACGAGAGCCGAGGTAAGAGCTTTGTATAAATGGTATGGATATATGTCGTTTCCTAGGTCTCACAACCAAGGGAAGGATATTAATCCGCAAAAACGATGAGCCCACCTCTTATAGTGCTCAAAGGGTCAACATCTAGCGATCCAAGAAGGATGACTGACAAGGATAATTTTTGGAAAGTCAAGCTGAGGACTTTAAACTCAGAACTACTTCTTTAGGATTTCCTTTTAGTTTTTTTAGATTTTGTTTTCTTTGAGTCAAATAAAAGTAACGTGACATATGTTGAGGTTTTTTATTTTGCCGTGTTCCGATGGCCATTGGGCTACGGATGTGCAAAACTTTTTTACTCAATATAGGCCACGTGAAATAGAGTTTCTTAGGAGAGTCGAGAAATTGCTAAAGAAAAGGAAATTTAGCAATCAACCTTAAGATGGAAGCATTAAGAGAGCTTGAGAATTATTGAAAATGTAACAGAGAATGATTGGTGCGAACAAGAACAATTTTGGTCAACTTCCAAAACTTTTTAGAATGGCGATCCGAGTGAAAATCCAAAGTTGTGTGCAATTCGTTCTGCAACTATCCTTATCCTTTCCTTTGTACCTTTTCACCCTTTAACCTTTCTATTCACTCACCAATCTGCCTCGCAATGCATATTTCTAACCATTCACTCATCCCATCTCTTTCTTTCCATCTATTTCACTCTCCCACCCTGACCCAATCCCTTAACCAATACCCACCCAACACACAATTTCTTACCCACCCTTTATCTTTTCTTACCATCTTTATGTATATCTTTTTCTAAACCCATCATACTCTAAACATCCATTTTGTTTACAAAATACCTTTGTGTTGTGGAATTTGAAATATTGCTAAGTTTTAATGTTTATCTTTTATCATTTTGGTTTTCATGATCCTAGTCAGTGCGTGTAGCTCGACCACCAGCTAGATTTTAAAAGTTTTTTGGTTCGATCAAAATGCAACTTAACTTTCTACCGGATGTTTTAAATTTCACACTTTTACACCTATTCCGGCATTTCGAGATGATGAGTTTTGTTCTAAAATATCACACCAATCCGACCTTGTTGATGACGGTGATGACTCTTACGTGATACATTGGGTTATTGGTAATTTCGAGGAAAAGCTACCTCTCCCTAAGTTGTTGATATCCAATCCAAGCGTGAAGAGTCTGCGCTAAGTATCTGATTTTATCTTTAGCCGATAGGTTACATTCAATCTGTTATACCTTACCAAGTTTCTCTTTTACACTGGATTAAATGCATGGTTAATCCAGTCAACCTCGTGTTTTCCCACATGGGGTAATGCTTTTTGATCTTTGTCTTCTCCACCCGGTTTTAAGAATATTTCAGCGGTGGAGATTATAGATGAAGACTACCTTCTTTAGTTGCTTGTTTAATTTTCTTTCTATTTAGTATTTTTCTTTTTGCGTCTGAACGAGTAGTTTTAACTCTTTGGTTTTCCTTGTCATTGGTTGTATGGAATAAAGTGGCTTAATTTGTTTATTGGATATTTTATATCTAAATTACTGCCACAATATATTATAACTTCTATTGACATGTTATTAACGGTTTCGTGGAGTTTCTGTTTGGTTTGCTTAAATAGGTTTTCACTTGCTTCTCCACGACGTGCTTGGATTACTCCGATGTTCTGCATCTACTTGAGAGCCGTTTCCAGAGCTAAGTCTTTTTCTTAAATTCTCATTTTTATTTGTCATTGGGGACAATGACATGTTTAAGTGGGGGGTAGGAGACTTAGCTATGATAAGCTATAATTGAAAATTGAATGAAACGGTGAAAATTTGAAAAAATTGAATAAATGCCATATTATTTATCTCGTACCCTTAGAATTGTGAGTTCCTAGCTAAGAATTGATAGGAAAGGAACCAAGTTGCATGAGTACGTGATCATTTTATACTTATGGGAATGAAAATTTAAGGATATTCATGCCGATTGTTGCAAGTAGTTATTTATTATTCGATTACTCAATCTTTGAATCGAGTTTTACCGTGCAAATTATAATAACTGAAGAATTATGTGTACATTGCATAGATGATTGGTTATGTAGACTTAGAGTCAATATTTATCTGCTGATGTATTCTTATCTTTAGCCACCAAAGCGGAGTAATAAGCTTGAGATTTATCTGTGTTTTGACAATGCGTTAAACACTGGGCTTGTAGTAACATTACCAAAGTAGCCTCGCGCTTGTGGTAATATTCAATGCTATTGACCAATCCGTGAAAGGGGATTCTTGCAATGCATAATTTACTTTTAAAGCGAGTTTCCTTCTCGAGATGTGTTAATGCTTGAAGTTATGAAAATGCGAATAAAGTCAAATTTTTAAGAGGCTTTGAGTAATTTCTCGGCCTCCAAGTCCAAAAACCTTATGGATGACGCTCTTGCTTATTGCATCATGACTTTACCCAATGCGAGGCTTAAGAAGTGGGAATGCTGATGTCGGTAGGTTGAGACTGCGAAGTTAGCATAAACTCTAATCTTGCCACGATTATATAAAACTGAATGCACATGCACACATCACTTCGGTTCATAGAAAGTAGTGGATAATTGATACCGTATGAGCATGAATGGTATGAGTTGACTCGAGTTTCTTGTGTAAGTATGATTTGACCATGGAAAATGTTGTCTTGGGAAGGACTTATTGATGCTTTGTTCGGGACGATCAAAGTCTAAGTGGGGGGTAGTTGATGACGGTCAAATTATACCCGTAAAAGTCATCAACATTGACCTTAAATCGGGATTAATAATGTATATTTTATAATTAAATCACGTGTTATATTGAATATTTAATGTTATGTGATTTATATTATATAATTTGGTATTTATCCATTTAAAAGATATAATTTGATATTTATCCGTTTTTATTATATTTATCCGTTTTATTTAAATATGATTTATTTTGGGATAAATATCTATTTTATAGATTGAGATAATTTTTGAGGATAAATACAAATGGATGAATTAAATCTCAAGATAAATCAAAGAAAATTCAAGATAAAGATCGGATAAGCACGAAAAGAGGAGTAAGGCAATCCAAGATGGCGCCAATAGGGGGGACGCACCAAGGGGGCGCATTTTGCCTTTCTTTTGGAGATCGGCCGAGAGTTATCTCTTATTTGTTTTGGCATTTTGAAGTATATCTCTTAATTAGCTTGAACCCCTATAAATAGAGTTGTACCATACACGCACAAAAACACACCTCAGACACTTCTCTCAAATTATAATAAAGTTCTCGATTTTTCTTAGAGCAGTTTTTATGCAAGTTCTGCAATAATGTAAGTTCTTGTATTTATTTGTTCTTAGTTCTTTGTAATTAAGCCCCCAATTATTGTTTATCGTTTGAGGTTGTTCGTTCTTCACTGAACGATGTAGATCTAAGGATACGATATGAGGCAGTGGGGATTCCTTGTCTATAAGGATCCACACGCCCAGATATGTTATCCGGTGACCTATAGATGACTTTTGTATGATCGGCAACCGTGTTTTTAGTAGATCTATATAATTGCTTTATGAGCTTCTATTTTATCCGATAAGTATAGAGAAACGCTAAGATTTAGTTTTTCGCCGAGTCAATCTAGCCACGTCTTTATGGTGTGATTGTCCACCTAGAATTTCTTATCTTAGTAGGTATGGCTACGGCTACGTTGCTCGTCTGTTTTAATTAGCGTATGATTAGGAAATACCAATATAGGGCTCCTAGGTCGGCTCATGAATTGATCTTCCGGGACTTTCAGCGAGACTAGATCTGTTCTGTATTTGGGAATTGTCGACACCTAGTTATACGTAAATCGTAGATTAACATGATACCTAAAAAGTTACTGTTAATGGGACGGAGACTGATGCGATCGCTTAGAATGCGCTGAACAAAGGAATGTTGCCTAGGTGAGGAATACGGTTAATATCGGCATCCCTAGTTTTGTAAGCGTCATGAGTCATATGAGATGGAGGCCAAAAACGAAGTCACGTGATGTAGCATAGTGATCTGGATGGCCTACCCGAGCTAGATCTAGTTTGGGGATGACTCCCATAGAGCAATATAAAAGAAATACGAATCGGATTAATAGTTGTCGAGTCTAGCTTAATTATATAGAATCTCTAGATCCAAACGATAACATAATAATTCGGGAGGTTAATTACGTTATGTGTTGTGTCGAGTCGTGTCCTTTACCTTTCTTGTCTTTTGTTGGTCGTAGACCGCCTTTGTGTGCTCGGCATGAATGATTAATTGTTTGTATATAAATGATCCACAATTTGGTTCCCTGTGGGATCGACCTTGATTCTCTATAGATATACTACGATGGACCTAGTCCTCTTGCTAGTATTGGTTTATGGTGGTCAAGTATTTTATTATCACTTGATCTCGTCATCAGAAGACACTCTTGTTAATTTTGCTTCAACACAAGTTTCACACTTATGTTCCTTATCAATATCGAATTTGGGGATATGTTTTAGATTTATTAATCTACGCAGGGAATCGTAATTAACATGTCCTAGTCTACCATGCCATAAGGAAGGAGACTCAACCAAGTAAGCAGAACCGGAAATATTATTATTAATATTGTTTGGCTTAATAGCCATTACATTCAGCTTCACCATGCCATTACATGCATACCCCTTACCGACATACATATCACTCTTAGTCAAAGTAAACTTGTCGGACTCTAAAACAAGACGAAAGCCATTTTTATTCAATAGCACTCCAGACACTAGATTCTTACGCATATCTGGGACATATAGCACATTCTTCAGAGTCAGATGCTTGCCAGGAGTCATCTTGAGAATTACTTCACATTTTCCAGCTATAGCAGAAGTAGCCAAGTTTCCCATGAATAAAGTCTCATTCTCTTGAGCTGGCTCGAACTTAGTAAACACATCCCTGTTGGAGCACACATGCTTTGTAGCTCCTGTGTCTACCCACCATTCTCTTGGATTTGAATCCACCATGTTCACCTCTGACACAACAGCACAAAGATCAATATCTTCCATGCCTTGAACAATATTTGCTTCAGAAACCTTCTTCTTTGGCGACTTACAATCCAGCATTTGTGACCAATCTTGTCACAATTAAAACATTTCCTTGGAACTTAGGTTTTGATATGCCACCTTCGGTCCCAATTTAGATTTTGGTCCCGACTTAGACCCTTTCACAAATTTGTTCTTCTTCTTCGAGCTTTGGCCATGTTCCACCATATTAGCTCTTGGAAAATTATTAGAATTGTTTCCTCTTTTATCAGACTTCTTATTGTCATCTTCAATACGAAGCCTAACAACAAGATCTTCCATGCTCATTTCCTTTCTCTTATGCTTAAGGTAATTCTTGAAATCTTTCCAACCGTTAGGTAATTTTTCAATTACACATGCGACTTGAAAAGTCTCACTAAGCTCCATTTTTCAGCTTGAATTTCATGAAGAATCAACTGAAATTCTTCCACCTATTCCATGAGTGGTCTAGAATCCACCATCTTGTATTCCAAGAACCTGCCAACTACAAATTTCTTTGTACCTGCATCTTCAGTTCTATATTTCATATCTAATGCATCCCACAATTCTTTTGCATTCTTTTTCTCACAATATACATCATATAATGAGTCAACTAAACAATTCATTATATAATGTCTACAAAGATAATCAGATTGTTTCCATTCATCAATGGCAAACATAAAATCTTGATATGGCTCCCCTTCTCATTGTTGGTGGATCCTCGCCAGGAACTTTTCCAGACGCAATGTTGTGAGATAAAACATCATCTTTTGTTGCCATCTCTTAAAATTCAGCCCATTGAATTTTTCAGGCCTCTCATCTTTGATTCGGAGGAGCAACAACTCGATTCGGCACATCTTTGGACCAAAGCTTGAGTCCGATCATCACCCTTTTGTCCTTCATCGGTTGCCATTTTCGAATTTAACACACAAGGATTAAATTCCTTTCAATATCTTGATAGAAACGTTCGTGAACCGAACTATACTAATTAAAACAATCTCAAAATTGTTTCTACTGAAAACAATCTCGAACTTGTGTTTTGTATTAAATAGAACGATCTCGAATCTGTTTCTATTAAATAAAACAATCTCGAACTTATGTTTTTATTAAATAGAACGATCTCGAATCGAACTATTCTGATTATTGAACAAATCGTTTGAGAATTCCCGTATGATTACCCAAAATATTCGTGAGTATCTTAGACGATCACTCCACGAAAATTCTGCTCGGTTTATAACTTTGTTTTGAAACAGAAAACGAGCCTTCGATTCGTAAACAATAGTTTACTGTTCGTTTTCAATTCTGTCAATGAACCAGAATTATTCTGTCCTCAGCTCACCGATACAGAAACACGAATTAGTCTTAAGATTGTTGCACAATATTGGGGCACAACCTGATTTCATTGACTAGAATACAATTACAATAAAATGAAAACATAACTGAATCGAATTACAATTGCAAAATTGATGTATAACATTTATATGATAAAAATTACGATGTTTTATATATTTTATTAACTCTTTATATATAAAATATAAGAAATTATAATGATAATCTTATGAAATATTAATAGTAATGAATAAATCTAAATACTATAAAAATCTAGTAAAAGTAATAAAAAGTTATAAATTTTGTATGCAGTTTTAATAATCGAGTGTCGTGTCGATTTACGTGGGTATTTTGGTATTTTATTGCGATTTTTAGGTAAACCAAGACCCCGAGTGACGACACTTTTGAGAAGTAAAATCATATCTTTTGAAGGAAGTAAGGAAGTGCCACGAGACTTAAAGTTCAAGTAGATCAACGGTTCGTGATACTATTATCGAATTATATTTTCGACGAGCAAATGTCCCATCAAAAGGGCATTTTCTGAAGAAGAGTCCTTCATGGAAGTTATAGATCTTTTCAAGAGCTTTCCAACGCTTCTTGAATCATGACATTTGGAGATCCAGAGCTCAAGTTATGATTTTATCAAGTTATGGAAAAACTACCCGGATTAATCCGGAATAACCTCGGATCGATCCGGCTTGTCAGTTGGAAACATAATGATGATTAGCATGTGATCCTGCAGAGAATAATCCAGTGGATAATATTTTTTATTCCCGGATCGATCCGGCATCACCTCGGATCGATCCGCCCTGGAAAATTTAGCCTATAAATTCAAAGAGACTTGCAGACAAAAAGGGTACCAATATATATATACTAGCTTATATATATCCTCTAATCTCTTAATTAGTAGTAGTATGTATGTATATAGGCCTTATGCCATAAATAAATAGTAGTATCGTTATAATGCTCGGAAATTATCGGAAGTTCAATGTTGCTGAAGTCGTTGTAATGTCCGGAAGAATACGACCTCTGATTCAGCAGTTGTAATCGGGTAAATTTCTAAAGTATTTATGTTTGTTATTTTTATTTTTATCTTTTTAATCGTTATAATGTTAGTAGGCTAAATCTAAAAACTAGCCAAGGTTATGTAATCGTATTATTTCAATCTTTTCAGTAAATGGATGTCATCTAAGTAAAATTGACTAAAATTGAGTTAATTGAATCTTTTTCTATTTTGCAACGTATTGATAATATTCGGATTGAAGTAATTAATCAAGATGAATCGCAACATATAACCTAACGATGAACTGACCAGAGAAGTTAGGATATGAGATAAATGATAGAAAAACCGGAGGGTAAAATTGGCCATGCGGCGTGACAACGGAATCTATTTCCTACCGAGGCGGTTTGTCTTGGGAAAGATGAATCTTATTAAATTTGTGCTCAAGATCGTAATAATGTTAAAATCAACGGTTTAATTGAAACTAACACCGGAAAGTTAAATCGATCCGCCTGACAACCGGAGCCTTTTGAATAACATCGGCCGTCTGACAAACGGAATAACCTCTTTTATCCGGGGTAGATTTGTACTCGGTACCTGTTCAGACTAACTGAGATTAGCATGGGGCAGTTGTGGAGATTGAACTGATGACAATTTGACATATGACAATTTCATACGCTCGTGTGAGGAGGAATTGTTAACCTCAGGAGTGCACCGTTTCATTTACTCAATTGGACCTAATAAAAGGAAGATCGAGCACATCCATTAAACTAAAAAGATTGAATGATTCAATTACATATATCTTGGCTAGTTCTATAATAATTATAAGTATTTAATATATTGGTATCTATATATTTATATATATATATATATATATATATATATATATATTGTACTATTTATGTATTACTATATATATTTATGTATTTATATATATTATAATAGTTTAGTTTTAATTTATGAATTCATTTTCTGTTTCTTAGTAGAATAGTGACTTGTATGATAAACCTGCGATTTAGATTGAGATAATAATAGCTGTTTGGTGTTTAACCACACTTAAAAGAATTACCTTGTTTCCCTGAGGATTCGACACCTGACTCACCACACTAGCACTACAGTTTGACCCGATACACTGTCGGTTAAGGACTGGAATAGCACTAGAAAAGGCCACGTAAAAAATGAAAACGAATTCAGAAGATAAAGTGAACCGAGCCTTGTGTTGAACACAGTTTCCTTAAAATTAATTCGTCCCCTCACCTTCGAGCGCTTGGAGTTTCAACGGAACGTTAGTCTCCTAGGATAGAACGGTTAGCAGCGACAAGATGCACCACGCTTTCAGCTGCTTAAGAACTTTGTTGCTTGAACTCTCTAGTTTCATAAGAAAGGGTAGAAGAAACAGATTTTCAGGTTATCAGAATTGTCTGTTAGCTGATGAAGAAAAGCTGCAGTATATATAGGCTCTAGTAGATGAGAGTAGCAAAAACTGATGGAATATGGAATGAACAGCCTCAGCTCGAATTGATTGTCATTAGTATCAGCATTATGATGTTAGAACTGGAAAAGCCAAAAGCCTCAGCTTTAATTCACGCCTTTATGTTGGACAGGAACAGTCTCAGCAGCAGCATTCAAGATTCAGTAATGAAAAATAAAATTAAAGATTTTATTTGCAAAACTGAGCCTTATCGTAAGCCCTTCGAATCGAGTACGCAGGACACGCGGGCATGCACAAGCCCAATCCGGTTGGATTTGCCCCCTGTGCGCGAGATTGTGTATAATGTTGATTTCTTATTCCAACTACACTAAAACAACATCATATAAATATTGACTCTTTTCCCTTCTTCCAACCAATGTGGGAGAAATAGCTTCTTCCCATTTTTCCTTTCCATAACACTTTCCATTCACACACTTAAGCCCAATAGGCCCAATATGACATATCATTTAAAATATTCCATTTTAACCATCAATTTTCCAACAGCAATGACATAGTCCTGATGAGCAATGAAATCATAAACCCTTGACGAGGTCAAGATTAGAAAATGTCGACAAAGTGTTGATATATTATATATGATCTACGGAACAATATTAAAATTATCATACATACATGATGGGGAGAAATGAACCTGGAGTTCATTCCCTCATGTTATTTTCTTACGACCCCCCCGAAGAAAATATAATGCTTCCTGAAAAATCTGAAATTGCATAGTGTTATATTGTTAATTATGTTCAATGCTTAGGCGTGAGAAATATATTAGTTCCGACAATTATAAATCTCATAGTGTTGAGATCAGTGGCGGATGCACAAAGGGGTAAATGGGGTCTGCAGACCCCGCTAAAAATAAGAATACCTTACATTTTATCTATAGAAAAATATTTCGGACCCCGTAAAAAAATTATTTACTTTGTAAAATGTTTACGGACCCCGTTGAATATAATTTCTGGATCCGCCACTGGTTGAGATGATGAATTAATGCTATCATCATTTGATTTAATGAGATACGATAACAAATACAACACTTGGTTTCTGAACGAGGTTCATAAAAAGAGTCAAGCATGTTTCGAAATGTCGAAATCGCCTTAAGCGAATAGAGTGCCTGAAGCACATAAGACGCTAGAAGTGTACCTGAAGCATATAAGATGCTAGAAGCATAAAATGCCTAAATCATAAAAAGTGTCTAAAAGACACAATATATATTGCATAAAGTACCCCATAAGATAGATGGTTTTTGATCTGGAGAGTTTGGATTTGTAAATGTACTTCGGGAGAGTTACAAAAGATGATAAAGTATGAGTATTTGACTTATACTATTAAGATCCATTATATGCACATGAAAGATATCATTTGGTCCTGAAGACCAATGATTGCACTCTTTTTCCCTTTAACAAGTTTTTCCTATTGGGTTTTCTTAGTTAAAGGGTTTTAACGAAACAATCAGTGCACAAGAGCGCGTATGTCATGAATCTTTTTCCCTTGACTGGTTTGTTCCCACTGGGTTTTTCCAAGCAAGATTTTTAGTACATGCTATATATGTTATACAACTCAGATCAACGAAAAGCAAGTCGGGGACTTGTTGGTTACATGGATGATGGATATTTATCCGCCCCCTAAAAGCAAGGCATCAAATTGGTTGTTCATTCACCATTGGCGGTACATCGATTTCATGGTGCTGAACATAGAAAAAATTTGGTCGCGACATCGTCGAATCGTGGCAAAATAATAGCTATTCATGAAGCAAGCCGAAAATATGTTAAGTTTGGATTATTGGCATATTAGATCCAAGAGACTTGTGATTTAATCATCAATGAACAGTAGCCGACATGATTATATGAAGATAGTGCAACATGTATAGCTCAATTAAATGATGGCTAAGTAAAAGCGTCGATCGATATAGAGCACATTTCATCAAAATTGTTTGCCACATCTTCAACAATTCTATTAAAGTGACAATCCAGAAGATTTGTTCCACTAAAGTATTGACTATCGCTATATTCAAGTGTTTAATCAAGACGATCGAGACGCGCCAACTTTAAAGATCTGAAAAGATGTTAAAATCGGGGAGAGTATAACACAAATGAAGAATGTACTCTTTTTCCTTCATTATGATTTTTTTCCACATGGTTTTTTTCATAATGAATGTTTTAACGAGGCAGATTCTTTGTGGATGGACATCCAAGGGGAGTGTTATAAATATACACGTTATATGTGGATGTCATTAGATATAATATCTATCTCCTCCGTGGAAAGTACTAGCCTGAAGCTAGTTTACTAAATTGATAATTATCGACGCAAATACATGATAATATCAACAGATGTTTCTATACTATAAAGTCACATGTAATATGCCGTGTCTTTACCAAATGATACCGCGTTAGATAATTATCCGGGATAATTATCTGTAGCCGCCGTTATCACGCAGGGACGGACCCAACATGGAGGAGGGGGGTGCATGGCCCCCACTCAAATTTCGGAGTGAAATTACTAGTATACCCTTCTAATAATATTTATATAATTTCGAACATTCTAAGAAAAGTCTCCTTGTAGCTTACTTGGCATGTTGCCTAAGCATTAACCAAAGCAATCAAGTGTTTGATTCCTGGCTACTACAAATGTTTTTTATTCTTTTTTTGTTTGTTTTTTACCTATGGTTTATAATTCTTTTTTTGTTTGTTTTTTACTTATGGTTTGTAATTTATGTTTTTTTTTTTCCTTTCTAGTGTTTGATATTTATGTTTTCTTTTTTTTTTTCTTATTAACATTTATGAATTTTTCAAGAAAAAATTACTATCATATTTTAGTGAGAATTCTACTTCAATTGAGAAAAAATTTACTGGTTAAATCATTTATTATCACGTGATATCCTTTGGAGAGGGCATGGTAACATCATGTGCCCACTTACTTAGCCGCATCCCATGTGTGTGTATATATTTTGTATATATATGAAGCAATTATACAGGCGTTCTGTCAGAATTTAGAGCAAGTAAAAAAAAAAATTAAGTACTCTTCAAAAAAAATGAACTAAAATATATATAAAAATAAAACAAAAATCTTTGAGAGAGATAATAGTCGTGGGTTTGGAAGAAAAAAAAAAAAAACTACTTATTCGACTCTAGTCCAAGTTTAAAAAAACAAAAATTATTATAATATGAGTTTGAAACCAAGTTAAGTATACAGTATCTTTAGAGTGTTAACTATTAAGGTAATACATTCCTTATTCATATAAATACAATATATATATAATATTATGTCAAAATTTTATGGGACCCCTAAATTTATTGATTTTCGGGAGGCTCTGGGCCATGGCCCCTCCCCAGGGGCGCCCTGCAATTATATATACGTATCTTAGCCGAGAAGCCATATATGGCTTCCAAACATTATACATACATATATATAAAAGCAGGAGGCGTAAGGTTAAGAACCATACATACATATCCCCACAAAATGTTATCTTTTTTTTTTAGTCAATTTTTTTTTTTTTGTAATTTCTCGTCAAAATATCTAATTCATCATCACCATCAACAAAAATATTCATAGTTTATCAATTTCATAAAGATAAATACACATGTTTATAATGCAATCTGATCGATCCGATGGTGGCCAGTATGACTTTATTATCATATAGTCATCGACCCACCAACATATTATTCATAATTAAAAAATTAGACTAACGCCAAAACTAGTGTTTTTTTTTTATGAATGTGCAACCTCCAACTTAAAAAAAAATCACAATATCATTTGATTGATTCACTGAGGAAAACTTTAAACAAAATTCAAGCAAATTTTCTATATTTTTGTAGTGAGTACGTATCAATACATAAATAAATAATAAATAATTATTTTAAGAAAAAATATATATATATAAAAAACAATTAATTTGGTTGGGTTGGGATCGGGACCCGTCGGGATTCAAACATTATACCAGGATATTTCCCGTCATTGTTCGGGAATGGAGAAAACCCGACAAAATCGAATCAACAAAAATAAGGGTTAGGAAAAATCGGGTTGGGAGAGAGATGAAAACCGGGTTGGGTCGGGTTTTAAGGGATTTTTGTCCAGCCCTAATTAGGTATGAACTCGTAGCTTTTGGCCTCCTTTGTCCTCGCTTTGTCACTTGAATACCTCCCACTCTATGTCGCACGACACGATTGACGCATTAGCGTCGTCATTTGAATACATCTGAGACAGCGATGATCACTAATTTGAAAATTTAAGGGCCACACGTCATCGTCAATGACACGTTATATATATATATATATATATATATATATATATATATATATATATATATATATATATATATATGTAAATAAAATTCAATTTATAAAATAAAAATAAAAAGTAAACATCTGAAAAAACTAGATAAAATAATATAGGTATTACATAAACTCTATAAATATCTAGAATAAATTTTCGACCTTTATACGGTGTTAAAAGAAATTGTGATTGATCTTCAAAATATTATAAATTGTAAAAATTATTGTTTATCAACAAAAAAAAACATATAAACTTGATACGACGTATTATTTATTTAATTATTATAGAAATGGAAATGGTTCATTTTAACGTTTTATTGAAAAAAAAAATTAAATAAAGATAAAAAAAACTAAAAAATTGGGTTCAGGAGTGTCGGTGCCGTGTCGAAAGTGTGTCGAAAGCGTGTCGGATATTTAAATTTTAAATAAGATTAATTTAATCAGACGACACATGTCGAACACGATGTCGGAGCGTATCGTATCGTGTCTTGTGTCGGACACGACGCACAGCGCACGGCGACCAAATTGAATTGTCGGTGCATCATAGCTCCCACTCCTCTTTTCCAACCATCATCTCAACCTTCATAAACCCTAATCGACATGAACCCTAATCGACATGAAGGTACTTTTTATGTGTTTTTCTGGACGGTGTCATCGAGAAGAAGCTATAAGATGGGGAGTCGTCGGCGTCATGATCTTCCTGAAGAAATCATTGAGGATATCATTGTTTGGATTACCGGTGAAATCTATCATCCGATTCCGAAGTGTAAGTAAATCTTGGTTTAACCTCATAAAAAGTGCACCTTTTATACACAAGCATCTCAACAAAACTGATCAAGAGAGTCTTGTTGCTATGCTTTTAGTCGTGCTTGTTAAAAAGCAGTTGAACCGGAGGTTTTTAGGCTTATTATGCCCATATGAATATGATGATGATCCCAAAGAAACATCAGCTTCTTTGTTCTTAGAGGGCCTGAAGAACAGATTGATTAGCATACATGATAATCAAAAACAAGCCCCCGATTACACATTGCTTGAGCTCCCCCAATTACAGTATCTCTGTTTTCCATTATACATTTGGTAGGTCATTGCAATGGCATACTGTGCTTGATGACTGATTCCAATATGATTCTGTTGGTTAATCCTTCATTGAAGGAGATAAAAAAGCTCCCCATCCCTCCCTCCTTTGGCATTGATTCTGTAGAAATCCAAATTGGCTCATAATGGATTCTTTACGGTACCGTAGCGTATTGCAAATTGGCTGGATTTGGATTTGGATTTGATAACATGACAATGGATTTTAAGGTTGTTAGAGTAATGAGGTGGGGTCCACTGCTGAGAGCCTAAAATCAAATGCTTGGAGAAAACTGGATGAGCTTCCTTTTAAAGTTGATCATGCAAGGAAATGCTCTTCTGCATTCTTAAATGGGGTCATACACTGGTGTGTAGTAACACAAGAATACGGTTGGAGAATGCTTACTTTCAACATGGCTAATGAGTTGTTTCAGTTAATGGAATTTCCTAAAGGTTGGGACAATAGTGGCGGTGATAATCTACCTGCCCTTTTTGTTTTGAACCAAGAGTCCCTTGCTTTTGTCTCGTACCAATTCCGCGTCCTTTCGAGCCAATTTGTGAATATATGGACTCTGAATAAACACAAGAATGGGGAAACCTGGACCAAACTTTATTCAATAGGGCCTTTACCACCATTAAGACCGTTATCTTTTTCAAAGAAGCATAAATTCCTTTACTGAAACAGACCCTGAAAGCTATTTTTTTATGATCTGCTCAATAAACACAGCTCTAAAGTTTGCGATGTTTCACGACTTCAAGACAAGCATCGTCTTTACCCAAGGTTGGAAACGGGAAGGTTGGAAATGGGAGAATGCAGGTCAAGTTTAGTATCAATCAACATGTGACGAAACCAATTCCCATGTCTCAATCAACAGGGGAAAATATAGTTCACAAAAATACTATATGATTATGTGTTTTCATCAAATGTGCCACAGTGACCTTAGGCATTTCTTGGCAGCATTTCAAAGACTCTTGCACCCGGGTACTTATTTTCCCCTTTTAGAATCAATACATATATGCTGTTTTTTCAAATGATCAGCTTGTTCATGCTATATATATGTTATTGGATGGTTCATAACCTTACGGCTTCTGTTTGTGTCTCTCGGCAGATTTTTCTATTGTTCAATCAAACATATCATAACTCTTAATTATATTTCTTTCCAAATGAAGTTACTCCGTCACAATTTTCATTATTACCAACATTAGAAGGGAAACCTTGGCATGATGCATGATAAGAGCTTTCACATGTTTGAGCAGTGAAAACACGTATTTGTAGAAACATAATGTAAGGCTACATACAACCAAGGCTAAATCACCGGACCTCCCTTAGAGTGCAACAAGCATTGTGAGGGTTTTTGTTTGTTTGTTTGTTTGTTTTTCGTTGAGTTAATATAAGGCAACACCAAGAGCAATTGTAGGCCTAAATGACCAAATCTTTCTCTGGTCCTTGGAATGGCAGGATGGATCCATGCATAAGCCTACCCTTTTGTCAATTTTTAGAACAAGCATGTAGCACCAGACATCCTGTTTTATAAAGAAACTTTTTATTTTTATTAATGAAGAACCAAGTCAAGAGTACTCTCTTTTGACACCATATATCTTCGTCTCGTACTTGCCCTAGTTGTGGTCAAGATAACGAATCTAGCTTATGTACGCTTTACTTAGACTGCCTGTGGCCAAGACAATTCTGGAAGATGGCTATTCCACACCTTTTTCTTTTTAGACACTGGAACAGGACGAGACTGGATGAAACAAAACTTCACTCGATCTAGTTCCCACCCCTTTTAGTTAGAGAAGCCGTTTGTGTAGTCCATGACGGTTGGTTGAACCTAAGACTAGCTTGGGGTCTAGAGCGGTCTTCCCACGGATTTGATGTATATTTGCTGCGTTTATTCCTCACATGAATCTCTTTCATCACCCTTTGGCCTCTCCGAATTATTTCCAATAACATTAGTTGTATTGTTGGATTATCCTCGGTTTCCCTACTTGTCGTAACATTTGTTGTCCTTCCATTGCCTTTACTAGTTTTACTAGGGGGTTGCAAGTGAATTCTACCCGAGTTTTGACTGAGGGGCATCTCGATGATCAAGAATATGCACGACTGAGGAACGAGGAGTGAGATCCTAACAACGTCATGGCATGCTCAATTATCTCTTATCCTAGCTATGTTAGGCTCTTTAACCCAGTCTGGGATCGTGGCAGGGAAATGATAGAAAACAGACTGTCAAAATATATTTATTTATTAAATGAGAAAAAAAGTTTGTGAATAAAGTAGAACCGTCTCCTTTCAGATAATAATAAATAGAAAAAACGTTTAACATGAGGGGTTCTATTGACACACCCCCAATTTACAACTTTACAACTGCCACCCTATTGCTCTCCCGGCATCATAAAAAATTACTTCGATATCCGGTGATTTTTTATAAAGAACAAGGAACACCAGTGTGACTAACGTTCCCTTTATAAAACGTGTTAAAATTTAGATACGTCAGTCCACGACTTTCTACTGGTGTTCGCGTTGCACACTGTAGCGTTGGTGTTAAAACGAAGAACACCAAATGTGATCGACGTTTTTCATCTGAAAAAATAATCAAAAAATATGTGTCAATAGTAATTTGAGGTGTGCCGATAGAACCACCTTAACACATTTCTCCTTTATAAACTATTTTTTTTATAGTAATATAAACTCTTTTATTGAGCAACGATAAATACTTATAAAAGGTGAATTGTCCACACTTTCCGCTCAAAAAAAATGAATAATTCCAAACATTTTTTTTCGTAAACTCTGAAAGCACTTCTGATATCAGCCAAAACATATAAACATTGTCCTCCTGATATTACAAGATTCTTTTCGGACAATTTCATCTGGAATATATAAGCAATAAGATGGGGAGTCATCGTCTTCCTGAAGGAATCATTGACCCCACAAACTACCTACAAAATCTATCATCCCATACTTCCCAAACAAACAAAAAAAAATCAAGTCTTCGGCCCACTCTCTTGTTACAATTAAAAATAAAAAAAAAAAAACCAGTGTTACTTGCATTTCTCTTTATAGTTATAGTACTTACAAACAAAAACAAAACAAAAAAAAAAAAAGTCAAGTGTTGGGCGTCTCTTCTTATATGCCACACTTGAGGGCGTGATATAAGAAATATAAGAAGACATTTACTAAAACCAAATTGGTTTTAAATGCAATGATAATGACGATCCTAATAAAATGTGTAAGTAAGTCATGGCTTAATCTCATAAAAAGTAGCGATTAAGTAAACAAGCACCTCATCAAATGGTTTTAGTCTGTGGTAAGTAACGATCACAATAAAATGTGTAAGTAAGTCATGGCTTAATCTCATAAAAGTAGCGATTAAGTAAACAAGCACCTCATCAAATGCGAGGAGAGGTATGTTGCTTTGTTTTTCGCCGTTCATCCTCCACAACGGGTGATGTGTATAATGAAACATCAGACCCGCGGTTCCAAGAGGGCGTTATTAATACATCCCCCGTGGTTGATCATTTTGAGCTCCTGTTTTCTGACAACCACACTTATCCTTATCCAACATTGGCAGGTCGCTGCAATGGCATTTATCTGCTCATAGATTCTAATACTCTGCTTGTGACTAATCCATTATTGAATGAGGTGAAAACGCTTCCCGTCTCAACCGTTAACAATTCGGTACCTTGTTTGGAAATGGTTGGGTTTGGATTTGATGACGTGACTATGGATTTTAAGGTTGTCAAGATATTCGGGTTGGTTAAGTCACCACAAGGCTTGGTGAGGTCACCACAAGGAGCTAATAAAAAAATTGGATATTAGAGAGCTGAAGTGTACAACCTAAGAACAAATGCTTGAAGAGAATTGAATGAATTTCCTTTGGTAACTTATTATTCAACTAATGATTCTACCTTCTTTAACGGGTCGTTCCTGGTGTGCAAGAACCGAGTATTTAGATGGCGAATGCTCACTCTCAACATGGCTCTTGAGTTGTTTGAGCATGTGGAATTTCCTCGAGGTTGGGACGGTGATGTGACGTCAAAATCCTGGGTGTCCAATCTAACCGCGATGTATCGGATCAATTGTAGTCTAATACGGTGAGTCAAGGTCGAATCCACGGGGAACAAATACTTGTGAGGTTAAACACTTAAAAGCTTATATTAATTCGATCTAGGTCACAAATTGCAAGATGGTGAATTAAATGCATAAATAAACTTTCTCATGACAACAAAGATGATAAACTGATAAAGGAAGCTAACCAAGATAATGCGTAGACTAGTAATCCTCTTGTAGTGTCATGGGAATGATTTCCTACCTTCCTACCATTGGTGTTCAAAAGAGTGAAACGGTGCATTCTAAGCAAGCGGTCCCCTCATACGAGTGAATGAAACTACTATATACCTCCTCCTTGGTCTAGACGTCCTAAACCTAATGAATTGGTATGCTACGCACGTGAATGCAATGACAACATCAACTATCCCCGGATAAGAAATCGAATGCCTCGAACGGTCGATTTTACCTTCCGGTTTTCCTACCCTCTTCCCACGACTAACATCTCCTTTCGGTCTCCGTCATTCGTGCAAATGCTAACACTAGTCAATTACTCTAATGCAAGCAATCAATACAACACAAGTAGGAAAAGCGTCACAACAATTGAAACTAACAACACAAACAACCATTCCCAATCAACACAATAGAATAAACTAAGCCTACAACATAATCTTGGCTAGATAAACCTAGCCACCCATAACATAAACATCAACATAACAAAGCCAACATTTATAATCATAAGAACAATTGAATGAAGATAAAAGTTAAAGATTACCAAACCAAAATGAAGAGTTCAAGTTTGGTGTTCTTCATCCAACTCCAAAAGATTCAATGGAACCAACACTAATGTGTTTTAACTCCAATCAAGGTAGTGGAATCTAAACTAGGATCCTTAACTATTACAGCTAAATTCAATAGCTAAATTTTACTAAGTTTTCAGCTAGAAGAGCCTGGGGGTGGGGGTGTCTTCAAGGAGGAAAAGTTAAGGAAGATGAAGAGTGTTTGATAATTTTGGTGAGTGGAAGAATAAAATAGATCAAATTTTTTGCTGACTCTACAATATTGACGCGGGTCAATCCATTTGGCATGCGTCATGCTCTTTACCGAAGGGTTGGCGTCGGTCATGGAAAATTGGCGCGTGCCAAGTCTAATGTAGTGGTTGGCTGAATGACATCCGCATTAAATGCTCAGCAGACTTGATATCTTCACTTGGCGCGGGTCAATGTAGCATGGCGTACGCCATCTTTATATAAAATGTCCTTGATCAAATTTATTCTCCAAATGGAATGGACCGAACCCTCGAACGTGTACCAATAGTCCTCGCGGGTTGGAATCCTCGCCTCAGCTCCAAAATCATCACTCAAAAATCCAATGAACCATCAAGTCAAAATCCACGCTCCTAACTGTGATATATGTGCTACAAAATAGACACAAAGATACCATATGTAATTCTGATAACAAAATCGGCTAGTAACTAATATAATAAAAGTAAAAGCATGGTTTTTTTGAAATTTTCTATGTACACAAAATAGTTTAATTTATCATAGAAATTGCTCAATTTGATATCAAAATGTCACTAATTGCATTAGAAAAAAGGGCAAATCATCGGGAATTGTATCACCGGGTTGACCTACATCATGATGGTAGGACTTATCACTGGTTGAATTTCAACACTACCTTAGAATCATTAGTGGGGTAGGTTGCGCTTCAACCCATTTAGAGACATAATCAACCATCACTAAAATGAACTTATTACCGAATGAGTGAGGGAAAGGACCAGTGGCGGATGTAAGTGTATCATAGGGGGGTCTGGACCCCCCTGAACGGATAAAAACTCTACATTTTACCTATAGAAAAATATTTCGGACATCGTAAAAATATTTACGGACCCCCCTAAAAAAATTACGGACCCCCCTAAAAAACATTTCTGGATCCGCCACTGGAAAGGACCATGAAGTCGAAGCCCCAAACATCAAATATCTCACACTCCAAAATAGGTTGGATGGGCATCTCATGCCTCTTAGACACATTTCCCACTTTTGTACGCAACACATGATCATGCAAAGCGATGTGCATCCTTGTAAAGTGTAGGGCAATAAAATCCACATTGTAAAACCTTGTACGCCGTTTTCCACCCTCCATGGTGACCTCCGGTGTCTTAACCATGACAAAAAGTGAGTATGCTTGAGATTTCATCATCGGGAATGCATCTCCTAATGATGCCATCCGAACACCTCCTAAAAAGGTTTGGTTTATCCCAATAATAAAATTTCAAATCGTGAAAGAATTTCTTCTTCTTTTTCCATGTCCAATTAGGTGGAACATACTCACAAGAAAAATAATTTACAATATTGGTAAACCATGGTGAGCTCTCCTTCGGTTTTGAACCGGCATGAATAAGTTGCATTGTTGGGGGAGCATCCACCATCATGAGTTGTTCATCCGGAAAATAGTCGTGAATCTCTCTTCATTTCCCTTCTTCTTCAATGAAATCCAACCGACTTAAGTGATTCGCCACAACGTTCTCACTACCCTTTTTGTCTTTAATCTCAATGTTGAACTCTTGGAGTAGGAGGATCCATCGGAGAAATCTCGGTTTAGCATCCTTCTTGGTCAATAAATACTTCAAGGCTGAATGGTCGGTATAGACAATGACCTTGGAACCAACAAGATAGGACATAAACTTGTCAAGGGCGAACACTATTGCAAGTAATTCCTTCTCGGTTGTTGCATAGTTGACTTGGGCAGAGTTCAATGTATGAGAGGCATAATAAATGGCCTTAAGTACCTTTCCATGGCGTTAGCCAAGCACGGCCCCAACTGCTAAGTCGCTCGCATCACACATTAACTCGAAAGGTAAATTCCAATCCGGCGCCACCAGAACGGGTGCGCTAATCTGTTTCTTCTTCAAAGTCTCAAAAGCCTTTTTGCACTTTTCATCAAAAACAAACGGTACTTCCTTCTCAAGGAGATGACTGAGTGGTTTGGCAATACGGGAAAAATCAGCAATAAATCGCCTGTAGAAACCATCATGCCCAAGAAATCCTCTCAAAGTCTTCAAATTAACCGGTGGGGACAACTTCTCTATTACTTCAATCTTTGCCTTGTCCACCTCAATATCTTTCTCAGAAATTTTATGGCCTAACACAATACCCACTGATACCATTAGATGACACTTCCCCAATTGGGCACTAAATTCGTGTCTTCACAACGTTGCAACACACGCTTTAAATGAGAGAGACATTCCTCAAAAGAATCTCCAAAAACATTGAAATCATCCATGAAAATTTCCAGAAATCTCCCCACCTTGTCAGAAAAGATAGATGTCATACATCTCTGAAATGTAGCCGGAGCGTTGCACAAACCAAACGGCATACTTTTGTAAGAAAACGTTCCATATGGACAAGTGAAAGTCGTTTTCTCTCTGTCTCCTGCCGCAATGAATATCTATAGATAGCCCGAATAACCATCCAAAATATTGGACTTATTTTTAAGTTTTAGTGATGAGTGCCAGACTAACTGTTATAGAGCAAAGACAAAAAGATGTATAGATCAAATGTATAGGTTTATTATAGTTTGATCTTTGTATAGGTTTGATCAAACAAGCACTATAAAGGTCAGCTGACTTATATCAGCAGACTAGTCTAGGTCGATGACTTATCGAGAAACTCTTGAAGATGAAAGGTGAGGCTCAAACTCGATTAATGAAGGCTAAGGGGATCAAACTTAGTAATTAAATTCAAGGATATGGAATCAGAATTTAAGGAAGTCTGTGATGACCTAAACTGATTACATATACCTTGTGTACAAGGTCTAAGTTCCTTAAGTTGGATGGTAATTGGAACTTAGTTGTAAGCAAAAAGGTGTAATCTAACTTCATAAATAAAAGTTAGATAAAAGACCGCTAGCAAAATATAGTTCAGCAGACTGATAGGTATCTCAGCAGACTGATGAACCTGCTGATAAATATACCTCGGTTAATTCAAGATTACATTGGAAGAAAACATGGATAAGGACAGCTAACAACCTCTGACTTTAACAAACAAATCAATGGTTGAGATTAAAGGGGCGTTGGATAATTCAGACTTTATCCAATGGCATAAGTCAAAGGATGGTCAGGTGCATTACGTCAAAAAGCGATCGATTGTGTCGATCTTATGAGCAGTGTGAAAGCAAGTCAAATGAGACAAAACCAGAGCGGTTATATTTGAATTTCAAATACAAGTCACATGGACTCCTACCTATAAATAGAGGACTTCCAACTCGAGAAAAGATGATGAAAATTAAGGAAATACAAGAGATAATTACAGCCGCATTTTTCAAGAAAAGCACCTGCTTGAACTTCATGAGCTTAAGGCTCATGATCCGAGATAAAATCTTCAAGTGTATTATGTATTCAAGCTACATCAAATTTACACACTGAAGACGCAAGTCTGTGATTATATCATCCTAATCAAGCTGCTGCAACTGAATCATTTACTTGATTCATTCTTTATTCTACAAAGAATCTACTGAAGACAGTGAATCACTTTGGTGTGAAAGACTGTTGTTTGTGGTGGAGCTGGTGAAGAGGCAATCCTACCCTTCAAGGACCAGTGGAAGACTTTGGAGCAACAATCCTACATGTTCCAAGTGTTCAGTTTGTGAAGCCATAGTTATAGGTGAAGGACAAGCAACTTAGGAATCTTTGTAACAGCTACATCAAAGATGTCTAGTGAATTACCTCCAACATCACAAGGAGAAGAGTGGGTGAGCGAGATTACACCACCTGGAACCACTATAAAAACTGCCTACTTACTTTCTGCATTTATATTCTGCATTTAGTTTATCAAGCACATCACCCTACTGAATCTAGTAACTGAACTCACACACATACACTACTGAGTATCCAATACTTAGTATCATATTTAACAACAAGTATTAAGGCTTTGTTTTTTATATAATTCCGCTGCACAAATTCAGTAAACTCAACTATCGGTGACTCTTGTGTAACAAAGAAAGTGTCAAGTGTCAACTCTTGAGGTATCGTGAGAGCGTCTCTTGAAGTTCTTGAGTTTGTTAACTCCAAAAAGTTTTAAGTGTTAAGTTTATTCACACCCCCCCCCCTCTAAACTTAAACAAAGCCTTTTCAAGGGACCAACAATTGGTATCGGAGTTGTTCTTCTGTTCTGAAGTAATCCTACTTGTTGTGCTTGCGAAAATACTTTGAAAACTTTTTCAAGTCACTGATTTTCAAAGCCTTGCATCATGGATAACAACCAGTATGCTAGAACAATGTTGATGTGTTCTGTGGATCATTTTGATGAATATAAACGTCGTGTGCAGGCTTATCTAGCTGCAACTCATGATGAAATGATGGATGTCCTGACAGATGGACCACTGGAGATTACCAAGTCAGTAACAGTGGGTGAAGAGACAGTACATTCCAAAGCCTAAAAAGGAATGGACTGCTGATGATAGAAAAAGGGCAAACCTCAACAATATTGCTATAGATATCATTTACAGAACTCTGGAAAGCAATATGTATATGAAAGTAAAAGTTTGCAAATCTGATGAAAAGTAAGTTCCAAATGAGTATGATGGGTGAATTGAACTACTTTTTGGGCTTACAAGTCAAATAGTTGAAAGATGGAATCTTCATACATCAAACCAAGTATACCAAAGAGCTGTTGAAGAAGTTTGGTATGGAAACAGCACCAAGGTATCAACTCCAATGAGTACAAACATAAGGTTGGATGAAGATAATGAAGGAAAAGATGTTGATCAGATCTTATACAGAAGGATGATAGGCAGTCTGATGTACCTTATAGCCAGCAAACCTGATATATCCTTTGTTGTAGGTGTTTGTGCAAGATTTCAATCAAAACCTAAAGAAAGTCACTTAGGTGCAGTCAAAAGAGTTCTTAAATATCTTAAAGAGACTTTGGGAGTAGGGATATGGTATTCTAAAGATGGAAGTTTCAAAGTTATATCCTACTCAGGTTCAGATTATGCTGGATGCAAAATTGACAGAAAGAGCACCACAGGAACACATCGATTAATGGGAAATAGACTGGTTTCTTAGTTCAAAAAAGCGAATTCTATATCCACTTCCATTCTTTGAAGCAGTATATATAGTCTCTTTGGAAGTTCTTTGTGCACAAATATTGTGGTTAAGACAACAGTTAAGGGATTATGGAATTGAAGAAAAGGAAATTCCAATTATGTGTGACAACACAAGTGCAATTGCAATTACTGAAAATCCTGTTTTGCACTCAAGAACCAAGCATATTGATGTGAGACATCATTTTATAAGAGATCATGTTGAGAAGAAGGATGTGGTGGTTCTTTATATCCCTACTGAAGATCAACTTGCTGATATTTTCACTAAACCATTGGATAGTGAAAGATTTGCTAAGTTAAGGACAGAACTTGGAATCATTAAAGTTGACTGATCAGCAATGTACTGGAATTCACCAAGGGGATTAGTCTTTGCTATGTTGGGTGAGCTCACTTAGTAGATTAGTCATTGGTATCAACAATTCCATGTACATATGTTTGGACAATTGAGCAAATGGGGTTGCCAAGGGGATTGGTCTTTGTCATGTTGGGTGAGCTTACTTGACAGATCAGTCATTAGTATTAAACTTCATTTTGTATTATCAATTGAACAAAACAAGAAGGAATCAAAGATCGTGAGTTACTCTGTCGTGAGGCAGCTCTTGAGGCATATTTGTCGTGATTCTTGAGCCAACCATCTTGATGACAAAATTTCTTGAAGAATCGTTATTCATCAAACTTATTAAAGTCAAAAAGCATATTGGCGGGATATTTATTCTATCCTTTATAACCACGATTACGATCCAACGGTTACAAGCGTTATGGAAGTAATGGGCCACGTGTCAAGTTAGCATTCACTCAGATTAATCATGGTTAAATGCACGATCGTGCTCTGGCGATTTCAAGCGCATTTGCCTATATATACAGAGACTATTACACGAGCTACTACAAAAATCTCAGATTGATTTTCTCTGCATTTACACAGTGAAACACAGATTTGCAAGCTATCTTCTTCATCTTTTCTTTTAACAATGGCGGGCGGAAAAGGATGATGTTCAAATTGAAACAAGCCAAAGTGTTAGAGGCTTTGTCGTTGATGCTAATCAAACTAAACTAGCAATCAACCTTGGTCGAAGAATAAGGAGATATGAAGGCTTGGAGAACGTACTAAATATAAGATTGGAAACAATCTCTTATACAAATGTTGTTAGCTTTTGGAGAAACATTGTAGTAAGAGAAGGAACAGTAGCATTTACCACCACTGTAAATGCACAGGAGATTGAAGTTTCCTCAAACCTACTGAGGGAAGTGTTTGGTTTTGCAGAAGTAATAGATGCTCCTGTAAATCCTGAAGAAATGGGATTGTCAAGGATTGATTTTGTTGACAAAATCAAAATCAATGAAGCCATCAAGTCAATTCCAGGCATCAATGTGAAACATATTGGCTATGAATACAATCTGCTGAGCAAAATCATTGCTAAGAATATCTTAGGCCTCGTTGGAAGCATGGATACTCTATCAGGACCCAAAATAGAACTTATGATGATTATTTGCAGAAGTATGAAGTTTGATTGGGCTGGATATTTCATTCATTACATGAAGAAAGTTGCAAAAGAAGAAATAGAAGGAAAAAGGAAATCCAAGGCCTTACCCTTAGGATTAATGGTTCAGGCCCTGCTGAATCATTTGGAAATTCCTGACGTTGCACCTGAGAAGATAAACCAATCCAGATACAAGAAAGAAATTAACTATCCTATCCCTGGTCTGGATGATGATGAAGAAGATGTTGCTGAGGCTGCTGAGAGTGATGATGGTGGAGATGATTGTGATGCTGGTGGTGAGCAGGTTCGGAAAGTTGTCAAGCTCTTTGTACCAAAGAAGGTTCTTGAGAAGAGAAAGGCTACGATACTAAGAAAATAACAGATGTTAAAGCCTAAGAAGACAAAGAAAGCAAAGCAGACAGATTGCTTTGAGTCTGCTGTGGGTCAGTGAAATTGAGGTTCTTGACCTGCTTTGTAGTTGCTAAGAAAGCTATTCTTTGAAATTCGAGAGAGCAACAAAGGAAGCCAATCGAAAGAGGAAGTCTACTGGAGTTGATGATGATGAACCACTTTCCAAAAGAATGAAAGAGATTTCCAAGCGAAACTATGGCAAAGGTAAACAATTGAAAATTTTGGAAAGTCGAGAGAGAACAACAACAACAACAAGCGGAAAGAGGAAGAAGAGGCTATTGAGGTGAGCCTTAACCATTATAAAGCCTAATGAGGATGTAGAGGTTGTTGTTGAGCAACTTTCTTTGGAGAATCACAATGGAGACACACGACCACTGTACTGCTTTGTAGAAATTATTGAATCCTCACCGAAGAGAATTTGTGAGCCTACTAAAGCTGCACAATTTGTTGTTGAGCAACTTGTAGAAGAACCACAGCAAACCACTGAGGCTACACCTGCTGTGGAAGTGGAAACACTTGTACAAGACCTTGCAATTCCTACAATAGTTCGGGGAAGAAGCGGTCTGCTTTGCTAACCTGGCGATGAGCATATAAGTCGAGGGAACCAAGTATTGTCTGAGATAGAGGTAGGAGGGACTAACATCCAACTTTGAGCAACCTACTAACCTTGAGGCATCTGTGGAAGATACTTTGAACTTGCTTGTTGAGACCTTTGGAGGTCGACAAGGAGTCTTGAAGCACTCTGAAGGTCATTCATGCCCTTTGAAAGACAAGAGAAAAAGAAGAAAGAAGGGTATGTTGATCCAAAGCTCCTGCTGGTTGCAAATTATTTCCAATGGAAGTTTAGATACTATAAAAGATAAAAGCCAGCTGCAGAACCAATGATAGATTTTGAAGAATGGGCTTTTGAAAGATTAGGAGTGGAGAATTTTTGGGATCTGGTTGATACCACCTTACGCAATCAAGGTGATGGATCTGTTTGATGATCAGCGAGAAGAAGAGGTATCAAATTCGAGGATCCAAGAGGTGATAATGATGACTCTTCATCATCGATTCGATGACAATCATCCTGCAGTCTAGGAGGAACCGGTGGAGCTGCTATGTTCATCGAACCAAGGGTAGAGCGATCTACGATCTTTGGTCAATCCACGGAGGAACAACAAAGCTGGGCGGATGGATGAGGATGTGGAACATCTCACCATGGATGATATTGAGGCACAAATCAATGAGGGGATAACCATTGGTGCAAAGCAGAATGGTTGGTGAGATAGATCCACTTATTTGTTGAAGAACTGCTTGAGCATGTTGATGATCGGCAGATTTGTGAATTCAAATGATGAGAGGGTTCTTGATCATGATGAACCAAGTGTCGATTCTGCGATTCCATTCAATATCAAAGCTGGATTGACACTTGAAAGAACTCTAACCAACACTATAAATCTTACGAGAAGGATTGGTGATATTGGGAATTTCAACAAGAAAATATGGATATATTCCACGATCGGGTTATTGTGGCACAAATCGCACAAGAACCAAGGCAAGAAGTGGAGAATGCAGTGGTGGGGATCAAAGCGACTTTTTGCACACAGTTGAAACAGGAAATGCAGTTTCTTTGAGTTACAAAGCGACACTGGACAAAGGTTGGAACAAACTTTGGGTTTGGAGAAACCCTATTTGTTGTTGAAGAGGTCAGCGTAGATGAGCTGCTTTGGAAAGAAGACCATTTGTTGGTAAAGATGGTCGTGAGATTCTTTGTTGTTGATGAAGCAATTCTTTGGACTATGACTATAGTGATGAGGAATTCCAAATGCACGAAGAAGAAAATGTTGACATTGAACCCCACAGGCATTTGTACCTATATTTGAAGAACCAACTCTTGATCCTATTCTGAGGAATATCAAGGACCTAACCTGCTTTGGATTTGGATAGGAGTTGGGCAATGGTTATGAGCGACCAGAGGCCACAATATAATGTAGAAGAGCACTGCTTGATGGAGTTTTTTGGAGGAATGGTGGTGGGGTACCAGCACATATCATGGAAGAGTTGAGGACAGTAAGAAATGACATTGCAAATATAAGAACTCAACTTGACAGACAATAGCAGAGATTTGAAGATCTGATAAATTTGGTGGAAAATAGTGGGAGGACTACAGAGACAGTTGCCTCCAATATTACTTCCAATCAGTATGCTCTTGCTGATCTTACCCTAGAAGTGAGAGGAATCATGCAAGGAAATTCTCTGAAGGACAAGTTTTTGAAAGACCAATTCACTTCCATCCATCAAAAACTTGATAAACTTGCTGAGGCACCTAAGCTGTGAGGTTTCTTGAAACATCTCAACTCTCTTTGGATTGGATCCTAAAACTTCTTGAAAGGATCAATCTCTGGAGCGGACTTTGCAATCAAGGATTACTGCTGTTGATACAAGAACTGAAATAATGGAGGGACAACTGAGTAATCTGGTTATCACACAGGAAAGTGTTCATGGCCTGCTTTCTCGGTTTGTTGATGATGTCACTAAGGGGAAGAGGGCCAAAACAAAGAAGAACAAAAGAGGTCGCGAATTTTTGCCAAGAAAAGATGGGAGAGTGAGACTAATGCATCTGAGAGAACACACTGGCGAATTCCACTTCTTGATGATCTTCTCAAACAATACAAGAATGAGTACTACAATAAGAAGAAAACCTTATCATGACAAGGGGATTTCATGAAGGTCTGAACTCATTCTTGGGCTTAAAATTTGGGAAGCAAGAGGCAAAGCCTTGAGGAAAATTACAGAGGTGGAAGAAGTGGTAGAGGTGAAAGGAGTTTGCCTATCACAAAAGCAAAGGACTCACTTGATGAATTCAAAGAATTATACATGAAGTTAGGATTCGAGTAAATCAAATCAATCGATTCTACGAAGCATGGAAGTGGTGGAAAGAAGTGAATTCTTACATTGACTTCACTTTGATTGAAAATCAATGGATGACCAGACATGATTGAGGAAATTAGAGCCTACCAAGAGCAAGTGGAGAAGGCCGGACAAGAAAGAGAAAGAAGGCAGTGAGATCGACACTTTACATGTTTTATCTTTGTTGTATCTAGATCTATAATACCTTGATCAAATGTTTTTAATGAGATATGATGAAATTTGTTCTATTTTTGTTTTAATCTTTTTGCTTTCTTTGTTAGGTGAGGTAGTAGTGGCATCATCACCAAAAGCGAGGAAATTGTTGGACTTATTTTTAAGATTTAGTGATGAGTGTCGGACTAAGCATTATAGAGCAAAGGCAAAAGATGTCTGAATCAAATGTATAGGTTTATTATAGTTTGATCTTTGTATAGGTTTGATCAAACAAGCCTTTGTAAAGGTCACCAACTTATATCGTGAGACTAGTCTAGGTCGATGGGGTAGCTAGGTCGGTGGACTTATCGGGAACCTCTTGAAGGCGAAAAGGAGAGGCTCAAACTCGATTAATGAAGGCTAAGGGATCAAAATTAGTAATTAAAGTCAAGGATATGGAATCGAGAATTTAGGGAAGTGCAGCGATGACCTAAATCGATTACATATACCTTAATAATACAAGTCTAAGTTCCTTAAGTTGGATGGTAATTGGAACTTAGTTATAAGCAAAAAGGTGTAATCTAACTTCATAAATAAAAGTTAGATAAAAGACAGCTAGCAAAATATAGTTCAGCAGACTGATAGGTATCTCAGCAGACTGATGAACCTGCTGATATATATACCTCGGTTAATTCAAGATTACATTGGAAGAAAACATGGATAAGGTCAGCTAACAACCTCTGACTTTAACAAACAAATCAATGGTTGAGATTAAAGAGACGTTGGATAATTCAGGACTTTATCCAATGGCTGCAAGTCAAAGGATGGGCGAGGTTGCATTACATCAAAAGCGATCACCGTGTCGATCCTATGAACGATGATGAAAGCAAGTCAAATGAGACAAAACCAGGAACGGTTATATTTGAATTTCAAATACAAGTCACATGGACTCCTACCTATAAATAGAGGACTTCCAACTCGAAAAAAGATGATGAAAATTAAGGAAATACATGAGATAATTACAGTGCATTTTATCAAGAAAAGCACCTGTTTGAACTTCTTGAGCTTAAGGCTCTTGATCCAGAGAAAATCTTCAAGCGTGTTACGTATTCAAGCTACATCAAGTTTACACACGAAGATCGCAAGTGCCGATTATATCATCATAATCAAGTCATTTAACAACTAAATCATTTACTTGATTCATTCTTTATTCTACAAAGAATCTGCTGAAGACAGTGAAGCACTTTGGTGTGAAAGACTGTTGTTTGTGGTGGAGCTGGTGAAGAGGCAATCCTACCCTTCAAGGACCAGTGGAAGACTTTGGAGAGGCAATCCTACCTGTTCCAAGTGTTCAGTTTGTGAAGCCATAGTTATTGGTGAAGAACAAGCAACTTAGGAATCTTTGTAACAGCTACATCAAAGATCTCCAGTGAATTACCTCCAACATCACAGGAGAAGAGTGGACTGACAGGATTACACCACCTGGAACCACTATAAAAACTGCCTACTTACTTTCTACATTTATATTCTGCATTTAGTTTATCAAGCACATCACCCTACTGAATCTAGCAACTGAACTCACACACATACACTACTGAGTATCCAATACTTAGTATCATATTTAACAACAAGTTTCAAGGCTTAATTTTTGATATAATTCCGCTGCACAAATTCAGTAAACTCAACTATCGAGTGAACTCTTTATATCGGCCAGGCTCTTTGAAGTGTCGGCAGACTCTTGAGGTATCAAGAGTCTTTGAAGTTCTTGAGTTTGTTAACTCCAAAAAGTTTTAAGTATTAAGTTTATCCACCCCCACCCCCACCCCCCTCTAAACTTAACCAAAGCCTTTTCAAGGGACCAACACAAAAAACAGTAAAATTTATGCCCACACAACCGTTCCAACATTTGGACAATATACGGAAGGGGATAGTGATCTTTCTTGGTATGGTCATCGAGTCTTCGAAAATCAATACACATGCGGTAACCTATGACTTCCCTTGTCGGGATCCATTCATGTTTGTTATTTTCCTTCACTGTGAATCTGCCCTTCTTAGGTACAACTTGAGTAGGACTCACCCACTCACTGTCAGATATCGGAAAAATAATACCCATCTCCAATAACATGATGACCTCTTTCTTGACAACCTCTTGCATATTGGGATTTAAACGACGTTGTGGTTGAGCACATGGCTTGGCATCATTATTGAGAATGATCTTGTGAACACAGATCTCATGACTTATTCCCCGAATATCACCTACAGTCCATCCAAATGCTCTCTTGTGTTTCCTGAGCATCCTCAATAGCAAGTCTTCCTGCACATTGGTTTGTGATGAAGAAATAATAACAAGAAGTAGTTCATCACTTTCAAGAAAAGCATATTTCAAGTTAGGAGGTAGAGTTTTCAATTCAAGGTTCTTTGGTGGCTCATCTACCGAAGGTTTCAATAGTAGGCCATCGTGTTCTAACTTTAGATATCGATGCCATGGTTGCTTGTTAAATGTACGACCGGCATCCAAATCATGGCTCGCATCTCCTCATCATCACTTTCACTATCAAAGATTGACAAAGCCAAACATGCATCGAGTTTATCTTCATAGACCTGCAAATTAGTATTCTTCATACAAGCAAAAGATAATGCATCAACAAAAGAACATGACTCTCGCAAATTGTATGGATGTTTCATGGCCTTGAAAATGTTAAATGTGACCTCATCCTCATTAACTCTCAAATTTAATTCTCCACGTTGAACATCGATTAGAGTCCTTCCCGTGGATAGGAATGGACGACCGAGAATAAGGGGCGTTGAATGCCCTTCTTCCATATCCATAACCACAAAATCAACGGGGAAGTAGAACTTATCAACTTTCACTAACACGTCTTCTATGACTCCCTTAGGGCATTTTATGGACCTATCTGCTAATTGTAGAATCATCTCCGTGTTCTTCAACTTTCCTATGCCAAGTTTGATAAAGTCCTCGTAAGACATCGAGGTTAATGCTAGCGCCAAGGTCACAAAGCACCATCTTAAACAAAAAGCCCCCAATTTCACACGGGATGGTAAAACTCCCTAGGTCTTTAAGCTTAGGTGGAAGCTTATGTTGCAACACAGTGGAGCATTCCTCATTGAGACAAATGTTTTTGTACTCCTCTAAATGTTTCTTGTTAGTGAGAATGTCTTTCAAAAACTTACCATAAGCAGGCATGCTAGTGAGTGCTTCTATGACAGGAATATTAACATTTAAGTGTCGAAATGTGTCAAGGAAGCAAGCATACTTCTTATCTAACTTTTTCTTCCTAATTTCTTCCCGAGGAGGATAAGGTAATGACTCAAGATTAATAATTTTTGGAGTAGAGTTCATACTTTCCATACCTTTGCCGCTCGATGAATCATTGGAAGCTTTCCTTAAAGTCTGAGCTGCCGGTGGTCGCCATTCATTGTCGGTGTGTACCACTTTCTCATAACCTTTCTTAGAAATTGCCTGTTGAGATTTGGCGAGCGCCGAAACATCATTGGCATGCTTCAAGTCTTCATTGGACTTATCCTCTTTTGCTTTGGCGTGCGTCGGTTCATCATTAGCGCACGCCGTTTTTTCTTCCAAACTCTCTGAATGTCTACGGTGACTACTGGCGGGCGCCAAAGAGACATGTTCATTAAAGAGTCTTCAAATCACTTGCTCTCAGATTCTTCAAAATCCTTGGGATCTTCACCCAATCCTCATCCTCTTTTTCCATATTAACATATCCGTCTCTCTGCAAAAATTCACCAACAATTCCCTCCTCTTCTTTACTCAATTCATTCTCTCCATTAGTGTCATGCAAATCATTCTCAACCTCGTTTCCCACTTGGATCTCATAGAATTATCTATTTCCACAAACTCTTCCACTTCGGGTTATGATAGCATTCACTCCCCTCAGGTTTCTTTCAATGTTACTTGGTAGTCCACCCGGTGGTCTACTAGCGTTCCTATCTGTTGGAAGTAACGCCCGAAAGACAATTTATGTAATTGTTTTTAGAATTAATAAATGACAGATTTATTATCATCTTATTATTTGCTTCGTGCTTATATATTATACACTGCTGAAAACCCCAAGTCGTATCATATGTAGCCATATAACTTAGAATAAGTCACACATGGATTAAGTTTATGGTGATACACTTGAAATATTAGTCCGTGGTGGACTTAAGTCAAAGTATGGGGTCTATTGATTAAACCACCATTAATGCGCCCATCACATGTTATGGTGTGGCCGTCTTATCCGGACCGTCGACATTGTTTGTCTAAGTGGGGCATTTATATATGATGAGAGTCATATAGGACTGGACCGATTTAATCTGCGTTTCTCATATAATTCCGTGATTGAGAAATCTTATTAAATCACAAGATGATCATATATGAATTAACCTTAATCTGAAGTGATTCTGCACTCCTACTTATTTCAGATAGGGTTTTATGTGTTCGTTAAGGATCACTAAGAGCGCGATCTCCGAATCACTTTCACGTTGGCACTATTCGGGATGAGTGAGAAGTGTGTCTCACCGATATGGAATCCATTCCTTCTGCGGGAAGTAGAAAGACAATCCCTTTATTTGTTAATCCTAGAAACGATCGATCCGCGGAGTTCGTATTGGTTATGAACTAATTGATCACTAGTGGGTTAATGGTAAATAAGGATGAGATGTATTGAAGAAGGTTTACGAATATAATCCCGCTTCATTACGGATAGTCTATGGAGGGTTAGTTTATATGTAATGATTATATCAATGGACACTTATCGACTTCGACTCAACGCGTTTTGAGAATAATTTATATCTATAATCGATAGAGTTCGATTTGGATTTATGGTGGCGTAATTCGAATTAATAAGTTGAGTAAAAATATTACATTCGATGAATATTTTATTTAATTTATTGTAGCTATTGGTCCATGGTCCCCGGGTTGACTCCTATCACGCGAGTGTTTTCTCGTTTTATAGAACCTCGAGAATAAATTAAATAGTTGATCTATTTAATGAATATGCAATATTATATATTTGAATAATATGTAAAATAGAAAAGACATTTTCTATTAAATTGATGATGTAAATGGCGCCACTTTTGTAGATAAATTAGGAGAAGAAATTTTCCTAGATTATGTCACTTATGTGTAATTAATTAATTATCTATTTGTTGGATAATTAATGGAAAATGAGAGATTGATTTTTTGGGAATTATCTATTACCTTTGGTAAATATATTTTCCTTGTGGAATAGGTAATTGTGGTGTGAAAAGGATAACTCTCTTGACTAGTTATTTTCCTATATAAAGAGAGTTCCTCCTAGAACAATACACACAACAAATTGCGCCACACATCTAAATAAAAAAGGAAGAAAAATTAGTTTATTGCCTTAGTCATTAAGAAAGAAAAACATAGAGGTTTTTTGGGCATATTCGAGGAGGTTTTACAAATGAGGATCAACGTCCACCAGTCGTCGCTAGGAGATACAATCCGGAAGATTGTGGCTTCTCCATCTGTCGATTTACTGTTCCTCTTTAATAAGGTAAATCTTCAACCTTCTCATAGTTAGATTAATTATTTATGTAGATCATATCGTGGTATAATCGCATGCGAATTTATTCATAGCTTCATTGTGCTAGATCGAGTGTCTCGATCGGTGCTTTGAAATCGAGATCCGACGATCCAATTATAGATCGGATCCAGATTTGGGTTTCTATATATCCAGCACTCTCACCTTCTCTACTCAAGTGCTCTTCCATGTTCCGCACAGATGCTTCTGTTGGAAGTAGTGCCCGAAAGACAATTTATGTAATTGTTTTTATAATTAATAAATGACAGATTTATTCTCATCTTATTACTTGCTTCCTGCTTGTAAGTAATACACTACTGAAAACCCCAAGTCGTATCATATGTAGCCATATAACTTAGTGTGTGTTACACATGAGGATTAAGTTTATGGTTGAACTATTAGTCCGTGGTGAAGTTAATCAAAGTATGGGATCTATTGATTAAACCGCCATTAATGCACCCAGAACACTTTATGGTGTGACCGTCTTATCCGGACCGTCGACATTGGTTGTCTAAGTGGGGCATTTATATAAGATGAGAGTCATATAGGACTGGACCGATTTAATCTGAGTTTCTCATATAATTCCGTGATTGAGAAATCTTATTAAATCACAAGATGATCATATATGGATTAACCTTAATCTGAAGTGATTACTGACTCTCTACTTGTTTGAGGATAGGGTTTGATGTGTTCGTTAAGGATCGCTAAGAGGCACGAATCGAATCACTTTCACGTTGGCATTATTCTGGAATGAGTGAGAAGTGTGTGTCTCACAGATATGAAATCCATTCCTTCCTGCGGGAAGTAGAAAGACAATCCCCTTATTTGTTGATCCTAAAAACTGATCGATCCCGGGAGTTCGTATTGGTTATGAACTAATCGATCACTAGTGGGTTAATGGTAAATAAGGATAAGATGTATTGAAGAAGGTTTACGGAAATATTCCTATTTCAATTCTACGGATAGTCTATGGAGGGTTAGTCTGCATGAAATGATTATATCAATGGGCACTTATCGACTCGGCTCGACGCTTTGAGAATAAGTTATATACATGAATCGATAGAGTTCGATTTTAATTTATGGTGGCGTAATTCCGAATTAATAAGTTGAGTAGAAATATTACATTCGATGAATATTTTATTCAATTTATTGTAGCTCTTGATTAAAGGTCCATGGTCCCCTGGTTGGCTCCCAACATGCGTGTGTTTTCTCGTTTTATGGAACCTCGAGATTAAATTAAATAGTTGGTCTATTTAATGAATATGCAATATTATTTATTTGGTAAATAATATGTAAAATAGAAAAAACATTTTCTATTAAAAATGACAGATTAATGGCGCCTCACATTAATGATAAATTAGGAAAAGAAATTTTTCTAGATTATGTCACATTGTAATTAATTAATAATCTATTTGTTGGATAATTAATGGAAAAATAAAGAAATTGATTTTTTGGGAATTATCTCTTATTTTGTAGCAAAAATATCTTTTCCATATGGGAATAGGTTTTTGTGGTGTGAAAAGGATAACTCTCTTGACTAGTTATTTTCCTATATAAAGAGAGTTTCCCCTAGCACAATAACACTACATTATTGGCGCCACTATTCACCAAAATAGAAGAGTAAAATTAGTTTCTCGTTCTAGTCATTAAGGGAAGAAAAAGTGCATATTCGAGGAGGTTCTACAGCGAGGATCGACGTCCACCAGTCATCGCTTAGAGATACAATCCGGAAGATCACGGCTTCTCCCTTGGTCGATTGCTTCTCTCTCCGGTTTGGGTAAATCTACTAACTTTCTTGTAGCTATTAATTAATCATGCGAATCGAATCGTGGAATTATCGCATGCGAATTTATTCGTAGCTTCATTTGTGCATGATCGAGTGTCTCGATCGGTCTTTATCATCGATCCGACGATCCAATTATGGATCGATCCGGATTCAGTTTCTATATATCCAGCAGCCTTCTATGTTTTTCATTCTCATATCATGACCACTCATAGATGTTCTCAATGTGCCAACATCCTTTGTCACTGTGCCTATAGAAGTCATCATCGTTTGCATATTCGCGGCATGACTTGAGACAACACCCATAAGATTATCCATCTACTTTTCCCATCTCTCTTCCTTTTCCGTAGATGAGCTTGAAGTTTGAGTGATAGGGATGTTTTGTGTAGGACGTTGTTGGTAAGAGTATGTAGGCGGTTGTGAAGTATGGCCTTGGAAATTTCGGGTTGGAATGTTGGTGTTGAAGGAAGTCTTTTGTTGATGGACGAAAGATGATGCTTGCTTGTTTGGGTTTGGAGACCAACGTTGAGTAGGAAAATACGTTTGCAAATTATTATATGCATTGGAGTAGGCATTATGTAGTGCTCGGTGTTGTTGCATATAGCTCACTTCTTCATTAGAATAATCACCAGATTCATTCATCTCCAACTGGGCATAGTCTTCAATTTTCATTTCCCCATTACTCATGTCATTCGATGCATTGCCTTCCAAACTCTGGCTTCCCTTTATTTCATCAACTTTCTTGCTAAGAGAAGCTAATTGGGCTAACACTTCGGTTTGAGCGGTGGCTTCTCCCACAAAAGCAACTTTTCTTGTGCTTGAACCGGTTTCCCACATTTGGCTGTTCTTTGCAATCTTCTCAATAGCATCATACACGTCTTGTGCCACACTCATCATCAATGAACCACATTCATCATCAACGAACCATTGAATGCTTGGTCAACATCGACCCGTGATTCCTTTCTAAGCTTTCGACAAAAGAATTGTATTTGCATATCCAAAGGATAACCATGATCGGGACATGCTCTCAACAACATCTTGAATCTTTCCCATGAAACTCCAAGCGATTCATGTTCACCTTCCTTGAAACTAGCAATCTCAACTTTCAATTCCAAATTCTGGCCTGGAGTGAAGTATTGTTTCAAGAATTCAATTTGGATTTCCTCCCAACTTGTCAAGGAATGGTGAGGAAGTGACATAAACCAATCATTTGCCTTCCCATCCAAGGGGAAAGGAAACATAGACATTCTTGTCAACTCTTTATTAAAACCCTGACTCTTGGCCGTATTATATAATTCCTTAAAGTTGTAAAGATGGTGATGTGGATCTTCATCATCACGCCCATGAAATTGAACTCTTGTTCCAACCAATCCGAAAATATGCGCTTTAACCTCAAAATTATTTGCTCCCGCATTTGGTAAACGAATTGGATTGTTGGTTTCATTCCTTATCACGGCTTGATCACAAATTGGCCTTGGGTTTGGGGGGTTGTTGTTGTTGTTGTTGTTCCAGTTATTATGGTTCCGGTTTTGGTTGCGGTTTTGTTGGTTATTGTTTGGTGGTGGTTGATTGTTGGGATTTGAGGGGTTGAGGATGTGGAGGTTTGGATTTTGTGCTTGGTTTTGGGCATCCTCATGCCCTTGATCAACCTGCATTTTGCTATGTCCTCGTTCATTTCTATTCAGTAGATGATCCTTGGTAGAGTCTCCACTAAGTTCCAAACCACGGCGAGCTTGACCGACTTTATTCTCAGCTACTCGTTCCCTAATATACGTGTTGATATCCTGAATGAGAGGAGTAAGCGGTGCCTTACCACGTCGAGTCTTGGTCATCCACTACAAGATTGAAACAACAAAAACACAATAAAATAAATAGAAATGAGACTAGAAAAGTCTAACTTATTCTCAAAAAATTTAAAACTAGTACAAGTATTAACCGTTCCTCAAGAATCTTTCCCCCGCAACGGCGCCAAAAAGCTTGACGTCCAAATCTTAGGTGTCCAATCTAACCGGAAGTATACCGGGTCAATTGTAGTCTAGTACGGTGAGTCAAGGTCGAATCCACGGAGAAAAAATACTTGTGAGGTTAAACACTTAAAAGCTTATGTTAATTCGATCTAGGTCGCAATTTGCAAGATGATGAATTAAAAGCATAAATAAACCTTCTCGTGACAACAAAGATGATAAACTGATAAAGGAAGCTAACCAAGATAATGCGTAGACTAGTAATCCTCTTGTAGTGTCATGGGAATGATTTCCTACCTTCCTACCATTGGTGTTCAAAAGCGTGAAATGGTGCATTCCTAAGCAATAACCCCTCATACGAGTGAATGAAACTACTCTATGCCTCCTCCTTGGTCTAGGCGTCCTAAACCTAATGAATTGGTATGCTACGCATGTGAATGCAATGACAACGTCAACTATCCCCGGATAAGAAATCGAATGCCTCGAAAGGTCGATTTTACCTTCCGGTTTTCCTACCCTCTTCCCACGACTAACATCTCCTTTCGGTCTTCGTCAAACGTGCAAATGCTAACACTAGTCAATTACTCTAATGCAAGCAATCAATACAACACAAGTAGGAAAAGCTTCACAACAATCGAAACTAACAACACAAACAACCATTCTCAATCAACACAAGAGAATAAACTAAGCCTACAACATAATCTTGGCTAGATAAACCTAGCCACCCATGACCATAAACATCAATATAACAAAGTCAAAATTTATAATCATAAGAACAATTGAATGAAGATAAAAGTTAAAGATTACCAAAACAAAATGAAGAGTTCGAGTTTGGTGTTCTTCATCCAACTCCAAAAGATTCAATGGAACCAACACTAATGTGTTTTAACTCCAATCAAGGTAGTGGAAGCTAAACTAGGATCCTTAAGTATTACAACTAAATTCAATAGCTAAATTTTACTAAAATTTCGCTAGAAGAGCCTTAGGGTGGGGTGTCTTCAAGGAGGAAAAGTTAAGGAATATGAAGAGTGTTTGATAATTTTGGTGAGTGGAAGAATAAAAGAGATCAAATTTTTTGTTGACTCTGCAATATTGACACGGGTCAATCCATTTGGCGTGCGTCATGATCTTTAACGAAGGGTTGACGTCGGTCATGGAAAATTGGCGCGCGCCAAGTCTAATGTAGTGGCCGGCTGAATGACATCCGCATTAAATGCTTAGCAGACTTGATATCTTCACTTGGCACGGGTCAATGTAGCATGGAGTACGCCATCTTTATATAAAATGTCCTTGATCAAATTTATTCTCCAAATGGAATGACCGAACCCTCGAATGTGTACCAATAGTCCTTGAGGGTTGGAATCCTCGCCTCAGCTCCAAAATCATCACTCAAAAATCCAATGACACCATCAAGTCAAAATCCACGCTCCCAACTGTGATATATGTGCTACAAAATAGACACAAAGATACCACATGTATTTCTGATAACAAAATCGGCTAGTAACTAATATAATAAAAGTAAAAGCATGGTTTTTCTGAAATTTCCTATGTACACAAAATCATTTAATTTATCATAGAAATTGCTCAAGTTGATATCAAAATATCACTAATTGTATTAGAAAAAAGGGCAAATCATCGGGGTTGTATCACCGGGTTGACTACATCATGATGGTAGGCCTTATTGCCATGAAAATGTCCTGCGCTTTTTGTTATGAATCCAGAGGTTTTTGCTTTTGTCTCGTATTGTCACATCTTTTACTCAGGCCACATTGTGGATATATGGACAATGAACAAAAACGGGAGTGGAGTAGCTTGGACCAAACTCTATTTGATAGGACCGTTACTTTATGAATTGCAACGACCAATATTGCTATCACCGATAGGTATACCGAAGAAGAATGAATTGATTTACTACTCAAGCGAATTAAAGCTAATATTGTGTGATCTAACCAATCATTGTCGCCGTTCTATATTTTTCGATGTTGATCAACAGGGCCGGCCCAACCAAACCCGAGGCTTAAGGCGAATCGGTACGGTGGGCCTTTGCAGTTAAATTTTTTTTTTCTCTTGAACACATACTTACAAAATATATCAACATTGTATTTATAACATCCGTAAATACAAAATTCGAGTTCATTAATAGCCTCGAAACATACCTAGAAGTAATAATTCAAATTCATATCATCATATGCATAAACAAAAGTACAAAACATACTTGATACTTACAATGACTACTTCAAGTGCGCTCTTCCAACACTTTTAGAGATGAAACCATCAATCAAAGTAGAACTGTCAATTTCATCGACCAAATTCTTCTCAATCGATATCATGGCGAGCACATTCAAACGTTCTTGGCCACCAACTGAATAACTTCATTCTGAATTTTGTGGCTAAGGTAGTGATGTCGAATATCCTTTTTCACAAAACGTTGTAAGTGATCTTGCAAAACAGGATCAACCGTTGCAACATATTCAATTAAACCCAAGAAATTTCCATTGTCTTCATCGTATATCTTCTCATTGTCACCCCTGAAGGCCAAATTATGTATAAAAAATTGGGCCTGACCAATTTTTTTTTTTTTTTTTTTTTTTTGCAAGCAGTGTAATCCAAAATGGCGCCTGACCAATTTTTTTTTTTTTTTTTTTCAGGCAAAACAGCCAGGTGGGAGCCCACCTTCCAGCTGCTCACCTAAGCCTGCGCTTATGGGTGGGGGCTACTGTCCTGTTGATCAACTTAGGGCGTATAATGTGCATGACATGGACAGTTGGATAGTAATGGGATTATACATACCAAGTTTCTTATCAATCAACATGTGATGTGACGAAACCGAATCAGATCATGTTTTACTTTAGTTCGAGTTAGTTAAAATGACAGCAATCCGTATGGAATAAACATGGTTTCACCCATGTATATAGATAAGTGATGAGCTCATGGCTGAACTAGGAAACTATATTTCTCAATATTTGTATTTTTGTAAAAATGACATTTGTCAATATGTATAGACAAAAATGTCCTTTTTTCTTAATTTCTCCCATGTTAACCACGTTGCATTATTTTTTTTTTCCAAAGAATAACGACCCACGTTCTCTAACTATAAAAAAACAAGAAAAAAAAAAAAGCAAAAGATAAAAACAAAAAACCTACTGGTAGTGTCGAATAATAGGCTCACATAGTATCATAATATCACATGGTAGTGTCGAATAGTAGTGTCACATAGAATAACGATATCAAATGCTACTGTCAAATAGTATCACAATGTCAAATATGAGTGTCAAATAGTATCAAAATATCAAATGATATAGTCAAATAGGAGTGTGTTACATAGTATAACAATGTCAAATGATAGTGTCAAAAAGTAGTGTTACATATCATAACAATATCAAATAATAGTATCAAATTGTATGATAATTAACAGTGACACAATATATCTGACATTTGTTATATATATCATAATAACTAATACAAATGGCACTTCCTCTTGTGCCGACACGTGTCATATTTTTTTTTTTTTTTACAATTTCCTAATACCTAATACAATTTTTTTGTTTTTTTTAATTACAATTTCCAAATACCTAATACAAAGAAAAGGGGTGAATGAGGGGGAGCTGATACACAAACAAACGACCTCCACCGAACGACCCTCCGATTTTTTGTGTGTTCGAACGACCTCCGATATGTTTGTGTGTGTACAATATGTTTTTGTGTGTCCGAACGACCTCCGATATGTTTGTCTACAATATGTTTGTGTGTGTACGGTATGTTTCCGAACGATATGTTTATGTGTCCGAACGATATGTTTCCAAACGATATGTTTGTGTGTCTACGATATGTTTCCGAACAAGGTAACATATGTTTGTCTACGATATGTTTCCGAACGACCGCCTCTGAACGACCTCATCCGAACCCCCCTCCGACTCAATATGAGCCCGATAAATTGGAAAAGAAGGCCAAGGATGTGCCCGAAAGAAGCCTAGCGCAATGCCCAGCTCACCTTGAAAACATGTCCAGACGGCCTCATCAACCACCTCCCCCCCACATATAGGCTTATTAAGCGAGAACCCAAATTGCAGCACTAGACATAGGATTTCCGAGGAGGGAGAGTTTTTTTTTCTCCGAAAGACATCCTCCGAATGACCCTCCGCTTTTTTGTGTGTCCGAACGAGCTCCGATATGTTTATCTACGATATGTTTGTGTGTCCAAACGATATGTTTGTGTGTTTTTTTTCCATTTTTTTTATTTTTTTATTTTACAATTTCCTAAATACCAAATACAAAGAGAAGGGGGGAATGAGGGGAGCAGACACACAAACGAACGACCTTCGAACGACCTCCTCCTAACGACCCTCCGATTTTTTGCGTGTCCGAACAACCTCCGATATGTTTGTCTACAATATGTTTGTGTGTGTACAGTATGTTTCCGAATGATATGTTTATGTGTCCGAACGATATGTTTCCAAATGATATGTTTGTGTGTCTACGATATGTTTCCGAACAAGGTAACATATGTTTGTCTATGATATGTTTCCGACTTTAACATTGACTTCATTTGTAGAAAACCAATGTGTAGTATTAATTTCTCTTTTTAAGGGTTTTATTTGTAATAAACGTCCCTTCTTATAGATATGTGGTGAAGTCATATCTTTAATTTTTTAGAAATATAAATTTCTTCTTGAAATATAAATTTGCGTTTATTCTTATGTATTGAAACATATTTTTTACCAAAAATTAATGTTTTAATTTTAAAAATAAACCAATTTATTTCTTCTCATAAATGTAATTTTATTTTCTTTACTGGATCCATTTCAATGATTGTTATTCCAGCAATCCCAACATTCCCATTTTGTTGGTAATGAAACCTTTAATGGTTTTCCAGATATTTCTCTTTTAAAAATATCTTTTTGAAATTTACTTCTTTTACTATGAAATGTAATGAATATTTCTTTCCACCATTTCTGAAAGCAAAAGGATTTTTTGTTGACTTCCATAATTTTATCCACAAAGTTTTTTAAGCGTTTGTGTAGCATTATCTACTCTTTCAGAAATATCTAAAAGAAGTTCTGTATCTGATCTCATAGATACAGATCTTTCTAGCAAGCTATTTCTTGCAATAGGAGTTTTAACAAAGCTCCTTCTAGATGAAGATGCTCCGTAAGAGAATCTATCATTAATAGTAGGTGTTTTATCAGCACCTAAAATATTCTTTTCTTTAGCAATATCTATTGCCCAAGATTCAGTATTTGAATCTATATTAGAAAAGTTCTTTTCTTTTATAGTTCCGATTTCAGAGAAGACATCGTCTAATTCGATGTATTCAGTTTTTCTATAGTCAATACTATGATGACTATTTGTTAATGCATAACTTATTAAATAGGTTACACTAAAAGGTTTATCACCTTCATTCATCAAATCTTCTCTTTCAAAGTGATGTATAAGTGATAAAGTTTTATCTAATTTTTTACTGTGTATGCTAAGACCAAACTTAGGATAAACTGCAAAAATAAATTTATTGTAAGCTAGGTTTCCTTTAGCTGCACCTAGTACACAATCTTTTCTAGTGTTAATTCTATTATCAATTAACGCCAGTTTAATTGGTGTGTTAATACCTTCTTGAAATTGAGATTTTATACAAATCTTTACGGCTCCAATATGAACCATACTGATTGTACGTCTATGTTCTTCTTTAATTTTAAGAAGATTTTTATTTAACTCTTGTTGTGTAATAAGAGGTAAATAGACTTCTCCTTTAACATCTTTCATGTCTATAGAGAATTCTTTAGTACTAACAAAATAATAAATTTTGTTTTCTCTTCTAAATACACTGCTTATTAAGCTAGGGATTTTAAAGATTTTTTCTCTTTTAATCTCTAATTTAGAAGCTTTAATTTTGATAATAATTCTGTTGAATTATTATATTAGCATTGAATCCAAAGAGAGGATTCTTTATGAATGAGTTGACACTGCTCATTTCGACTCTTCATCAGAATGATGATCTAATGGATCATTATCCATATTAATGGATTATACTGTTACTGAACCTTTAACAAGGCTCTGCTACCAAGTTATTATAGCTCCGATACCAATTCTGGGGGCATGTTTTTGCATGTACTTTGGAGTTATATGCGTTATATGCGGAAATATGTTGATCAAAATATAAAAAGGAGTTTCACAAAATTTAAAATATAGTAAGAATATAGATAAAAGTAATGGCTATTTTATAAATTCCTCAAGTTTTTATGAATGTATCTTTTATTTATCAAGAAATAACAACAGAAAAATTCTTTATAGTTTATACCTTCCAAGGTTTGTTTTTAAGAATCTTCAAAGACCAATGGCAACGTCGATGGGCACTTTCCCTTATGGCCTCCTCGCCTCGACGGTACTCTCCTCGTAACGCCTCAAACCCACTCCAGTGTTCTTAGAGAATCCTTAAACTTAAAAACTTTGAAATGTATAAACAAAAGATTTAAGGAGATTTTATTTCATAGATAAAATGAAAATACAAACACTCAAACTAAAATTTATAAAACCATACTTAATCTACATCCTCACTATAGAGGTTTACTCGCTCTTCATTCTTAGAAACTAGAAGGTTGTGAAAATGCTGAATGAAAAATATGATCTCTCACAAATGAAATAACTTCCTCATTTTATAGATCAATGAAGGAAGGATCTCGAATATCAAAAGCGAATATTCGATTTACATTTTCGTCAGCAATGACGATTTACATCCACTATCTTTATGTAAAGTTAAAGTGTCTGCTTTTTTCTTTGTCTTCATCCGCTAATGGACGACAGCCTTCTTTCCACTGAGAAAGTAAAATATTCTCAATGATTTCTTCATTTGTCATGCATGACGTTTTACACTTCATCAGTGTATGCTGACGATGATCCACACATTAAATCTTTATCATCAATTTCAAGGCCAATTATTTCCTTGTTTTTATTGGAATTGATGCAACGTGTACAACTGTATTCCAAATTAGCTTTAATAAAAGCTTGTTGAAGCATTCGACATAATTTGTCTTGATGCCAGCTCATTATTCGACCTGTCTTGAATAATTTTTCATACCGAAGAACTAATTCAGATCTTACGGTTTGCAATTTTTTGTATGTTTTGAAATCATCAATGTATGAGAATCTTGATAATTTACCTTGATTTTAGAATCATCGTTGATTTTAAGTATCTTATCAATAATGATTTTAAATCTGTTGACGTTGAGATTATCAATGTCATAATGAGAGAAACTGGAGTCCATAACCTTAGAAGGTCGATAACTTGTTTCTTCACTGGAGATTCCAATCTCTATAAAATGATATGGTAGCTGAGTCATGCCATCATTCCATGCTGGTAGGCTGCTATATATCTTTAAAAATATAAGCCGATCAGCTTCTTTGACAACCTTAGTTCTGTAATTCTTGATTGCCTTTTTAATATCTTCTGGGAACTCATTAATTTCCAAAAGATTTTTGCTAGGATAAATCATTCTGACTAATCCATATGAAAACGCTTCGTATACCTTGAAAGGTTTTGCGCCATCAATAAAATTGAACAAACTGATTTGCTCATTGTCTGTTGTAAAGAACTTTTCATTAATAAAATGTTCTTCGTCTGCAGTTCTTGCCTCTTGAAAATAGAAAGATAATCCTTCGAAATCCAATTCAATAAATGTTGATTTTTCAACCTGCTTAGGGATTGAAAATCTTCCCAATGAGACCATAGTCTGTGGTTTCTTTTCTCTTTTTAGAATTTCTTTAAAGGTGGAAACTTTTAAAAAATCTGAATTAGAGATTAATTTTGGTGGAGGAGTATTGTTTGCCTTGGCGTAAATTTCTCCTGCAACTTTTGCCGCTATAAGTGATTTAAAACTCTTGTGACGAACACCAGAGATTCCTTTTGTTGCTTTTTCTGCAACTTCCCATGTTGTGTATATACCTGCATAAGGACCATTATAAACAACATAATATGTATTATTGGTTGGCATTGGAATTGCCTCATCCGATGAATCATCAAGTTTTTCCCAGCACTTGATATGTCTTGAGTATTTGGTCTTAAACCGTAGATCATATCTCGTAGGTTTAACCAATTTAATAGATGTCTCAGACATCTATTACATCTTTTTCAAGATGTTAGAATCAATGGATTTGATGATTCTTTACCGATTGCCGTTTGCATCGAATAATAGCCGATATTTCGCTACTATTGCTAGTGCAAGGAATATCAATTTCCTTTGTTGGTTACTTGATGCCTGTTCAAGCAACTTAATGCGTAAATTTTAGAACTTGTAGTTCTAAATCCATGGCCTTTGCTTCAAATTTTAATTTTTGTAATTCTTCCATAATTGGAAGACTGTATGACAAATAAATAGTCCTGGATTTTAATCCTTGTATCTCCTACCGGAGACTTTGTTTCTCAACTGCGCATATTCACGTGTTAAGAAATCAAGAAATATATTTTTGCTACCGCAATATGTTCAATATCGAAGCAATATCTTGATAGCCACATCCGCCATCTAACAAGTCTACCCTGTTTATTATCACCTTTTAAATTAGTATTTAAAAAGTAGGTAAAGTTTTTGTTATCTGTCCTAATTAAAATTTTAATAGGAGTAAGATAAGCACTAAACTTCTTAATGACTCGAATTATAGCTAATAATTCTTTCTCATTACTATGATAATTTCTTTCAATGCTTTTAAAAGCGCACAAGTATATCTACAAATTAATTCTTGTTCGAGTTCTTTGCTTTGAGGATACCTCCCCAATACTCATCTGAAGCATCAGTTTCAATAATTAATTCATCATCTGGTAAAGGATGATATAATTTCGGAAAACTAGTTAAATTCTTTTTAACTTTCTTAACATAGGTTGTATCAACCTCTGTCCAATCCCAAAGTATATTTTCTTTGAGTTTAACTCGTAACGGTTTTCTTATTTCAACTAATTTAGGAATATAACTTTCAAAGATAAGTTAAAATACCTAAAAACCTTTGTAATTGTTTTTATTTTCTATTTTATCCGAAACTTATGAATATGTTCCAATGTGATTACGTGGTCTCATGTTGACCTTGGTCAATCTCTAATCCAAGGAAATTAATCTTTGTTTTAAAGAGTTGAGTTTTCTTCAATGAAAGGATTATTCCTAACTCCTCGCATTTCTTAAGAACTATTGCAACATGCACATAATGTTCTTTTTCTGTATTACTAAAAACTAATATGTCATCAATATAGACACATAAGAATTTCTCAAAAGATCTAAATGCATTTTGCATATGTCTTTGAAATATAGATGGAGCTTGTTTTAACCCAAAAGGTAAAACATTCCATTGATAATGCCCTTGAGGACATGTGAAAGCAGTTAATAATTGTGATTCTTCATCTAGCAGAACTTGCCAGAATCCAGATTTACAATCAAAACTACTAAAGATTTTCTTCCCTCGTATAAGAGTTAGAAGCTCATCTTTATTTGGAAGATTATGACTATCACCTATTGTTGCTGTATTAATAGCTTTATAGTTGACAACCATTCTCTTTTTTCCTCTTCTTTTCTCAGCTTCATTTTCAACTAAGAATGCTGGAGACATGTGAGGTGATTTACTAGACTTAATAATTTTTAAATCTAATAATTCTTGAATTTGCTTACCAAATTCTTCTCTATCCAGTGGACTATAAATCATAGGCTTAACTTTGATTATTGTCTTTGGATCTATAAGTTTTATAGTAGCTGTCATCCATTTTTTAGACTTCTTAGGATCTATAGGATTTTCGCCACAAACTTTTTCTAACAAGTTATTAATCTTTTTAAACTTTATGTTATCATGATTAAACTCTTGTTCTGTTTTGCAAACTTCTTCTATATTCCCCCCCTCTAAAAATTTGATTTTGTTAGAGCTAACAGGAATAGGTGTGGGTGTATGTTTTTTAGAATTCTTTTTCATAGATTCTAAAAACCCTTGTTGTGCCATAGTGAAGGCTTTTCTTATTTTTCCAATAATCACTGGTTGATTATCGAGAGTAAAAATAATTCTATCTGTGAATTGTGTAAAAGGTCCATACAATTGACAGAAGTTATTACCAAGAATAATGTCCATGCCATTTTCTTGCTGATAAATCGTAGGAATGTGAAATACTTCACCTGCGATTCGTATATTAAGATTTTTACAAACTTTAGAAACGTGAAGTGTTTCTTTATTTGCAATTGTTAATGGAATGATATTGGGTGCATTTTCCCAATGTTCATTTGGTATTACAAATTTTGATGCTAGACAAAGACTAGCGCCAGTGTCTACATAACAATGTAAATTTATCTGTTTATAACCGGAGAATTTAAATTGTCCTTTAATATAAATAGAGTTTGGATTAGTAATATTTCTTGTTATTACTAATTCTTCATCATTCCAGGATTCTTCCTGAATTGCTAAGTTAATCTGTATCCGCTGTATCGTATTCATAAGGAGAATAACGATAATCTTCAGAGGAATGATCATTATCTTCATTAGAAGATATATAATTATTTAAAGGATTATGAGGAATTTGATTAAAGATATAAACTTCACTATAAAGTTCATAAATATCTTCAACAGGTTCAAAACCTAATTCTATAATTTCCTCAATCCGATTTACCTTATGAGGATATTGTTGCTTGTTAGGACATTCATTAGCATAATGACCTTCAACGTTGCAAATCCAACATCTACAATTTTTCTTACCTTTAGGGCAAAATTTCTTTTTATCATTTTTATCTTGATTGTCAGTCTTCTGACTAGGTCTAAAATACTTACCAGATTTAAACCGTTTATTTTTTATCTTATAAGAAAAAATTTTCTTTCTAAAATGTTTCTTTTTAAACTTATCTTTTGTATAAGTTTTTTGTGGTATGCAACCGTATTCGGTTGGTGCATCCATAATGTTTAAAAAACATCGTTTATTAAATTTCTTTAATTTTTTCTGTTGTTTTGAGAGATCACAAATTTTTGTGAGTTCTTCTTTAACAATCCTATTGGCAAAGCCAAGACTGTGAATTACAACTCCAATGGTTTCATTTTCAAACCTTTGTAGTGATTTTTCTCCAACTATTGGAATCTTGTTTAAATATTGCTTTATAAATCCTGAATATTCATTACTAGGTAATTTATAAAGGTTAGTTTCAAAATCGTATGTAAATGCGTCTAAAAGACAAACATCACATAACTGTAAATTTATAAGGCGATTTCTAGCCTTTTCTTGTTGTCTAAGAATCTCATTATTTTTATCAGCTGAATAATTGATTCCTAAGAACATAGTATATAAACTATCAACAAGAGCATTAAACAAATTGTCTGAATTTATATTAGCCCAATTTGTATTTTTAACAAATGCTTGAACGATTCCAGCGGTTCTATGTTCTAATAAAAGAAGTATGTTGTTATTAGTTCCATAAGCTTCTTTATTAGTTTGAATAATTAAACTTAACTCAGTTACCCATGAGTCAATAAGTTCTTTTCTATTTGTTTTCCCATCAATATTAAGGATAGGAATTCTAGATTCCCTCTGTTCTCCTGGAACTTTAGGATAACTAGTAGTATAAAAGGTTCCTTCGTTACCTTTTCTCTTTTTAGAAGATGTTTCTTCAGAAACTCCTTCTTCTGGTTGTTTATCTGATGCCTCTGTCTTAGGAGTAGGTTCAGATGATCCTTCTATAGGATATAAAGTTTCAATTCCTAGAATTATACTTAATTCTGGTCTTGATTCTATTTCTTTTTCAACTTCTAATTCATCTAGAGTCATTAATTTAATTACTTCATCTAGTGGTGAAGTAAATTGTCCATCTAGAATGAATTCATCTTTTTCTAGGTTATCCCAGAAGAATGTATCAAGCTTTTTGCTTATACTCATTGGCAAGGCCATTTTAATGCATTTGGATCAGCACTTGAACCAAGTTCTTCATTTCCCACATTGTGGTTTGGATAACTATATTTTCCATTTTCTGGAAAAGCAGAATTAGAAATATTAATAGGTATTTCTGTATAAGAAACCTTATTGATTTCTTCTCTAATTTCTTTTATGACTTTTGCTGCTAGGTAGTCTACCTCAGTTCTAGAAGCAAGTCTTGATATTTTGTTTTCAATATCTTTTTGTTGTTTTAATATGATTTTTAAATCTTCATGAAGAAGATTAATCATTTCATTCATGGTTGTTATGTTTGACATAATTAACCTAATATTATCTTGAGAGTTTCCTCAAGTTTATCTACTTTGCAACACATTAATTGCATCTCTTGACTCCTCCTAACGACCCTCCGATTTTTTGCGTGTCCGAACAACCTCCGATATGTTTGTCTACAATATGTTTGTGTGTGTACAGTATGTTTCCGAATGATATGTTTATGTGTCCGAACGATATGTTTCCAAATGATATGTTTGTGTGTCTACGATATGTTTCCGAACAAGGTAACATATGTTTGTCTATGATATGTTTCCGAATGCCCTCCACCGAACCCCCCTCCGACTCAATATGAGCCCCGATGAATTGGAAAAGAAGGCCAAGGACGTGCCCGAAAGAAGCCTAGCGCAATGCCCATGTCCCTTGAAAACATGTCCGAATGGCCTCATCAACCACCTCTCCCCCACGTATATTCTTATTAAGCGAGAACCTAAATTGCAGCACTAGACATAGGATTTCTGAGGAGTGGAGAGTTTTTTCCTCCAAAAGACATCCTCCGAACGACCCTCCGATCTTTTGTGTGCCCGACCGACCTCCGATATGTTTGTCTACGATATGTTTGTATGTCTACGATATGTTTCCGAACGATATGCTCAGGTTTCCGAATGATATGTTTGTGTGTCCGAACGATATATTTGTGTGTCTACGATATGTTTCCGAACAATGTAACATATGTTTGTCTACGATATGTTTCCGAACAACCTCCTCCGAACCCCCATCCGACTCGATATGAGCCCGATGAACTGGAAAAAAAGGCCAAGTACGTGCCCGAAAGAAGCCTAGCGCAATGACCAGCTCCCCTTGAAAACATGTCCGGACGGCCTCATCAACCACCTCTCCCCCCACATATATGCTTATTAAGCGAGAACCCAAATTGCAGCACTAGACATATGATTTCTGAGAAGTGGAGAGTTTTTTCTCTGAAAGACATCCTCCAAACGACCCTCCGGTCTTTTGTGTGTCCGAACGACCTCCGATATGTTTGTCTACGATATGTTTATGTGTGTACGATATATTCGTGTGTCCGAATGATATGTTTGTGGGTCCGAACGATATGTTTCCGAACGATATGTTTGTGTGTCTACGATATGTTTCCGAACAAGGTAACATATGTTTATCTACGATATGCTTCCGAACGACTTCCGAAAAACCTCCTCAACCGCCTCCTAACAACCTCCTATGAACCCCCCTCCGACTCAATATGAGCCCGATGAATTGGAAAAAAAAAAGCCAATGATGTGCCCTAAAGACAAAGGACGTGCCCGAAAAAAGGCCAAAGACGTGCCCGAAAGAAGCCTAGCGCAATGCCCAGCTCCTTTTGAAAACATGTCCGGACGGCCTCATCAACCACCTCTCCTGCACATATATGCTTATTAAGCCATAACCCAAATTGCAGCACTAGATATAGGATATTTGAGGAGGGGAATTTTTTTTTCCTAGATCACATATATATATCCTACCCTATCTCCTTTACGATATGTTTGTGTGTCCGAACGACCTCCTCAACCGCCTACAAACGACCTCCTCCGAACAACCTCCGAACCCCCATCCGACTTCTTGGGTTTTTTCCCCCTAAATCACATATATATCCTACCCTATCTCCTCTACGATATGTTTCTGTGCCCGAACGACCTCCTCAACCGCCTCCGAACGACCTCCTCCGAACGACATCCTCTGAACAACCTCCGAACCACCCCTCTGACTCAATATGAGCCCGATGAACCCCTCTCTCCAAACCCCTGCAGTGTGCATACACCGTGCATTGCACGGTGTGAAATACTAGTGTATATATATATATTGAAAGTGGGAAGAACGTGGAGTGAAAGTGGAGTGTTTTGCATCTGTAGTCAAATTGGAGCGTTTTTTTGCTTGTTGCGTGTGTGGGCAGTTTTTTTTTGCCTTTTTCTTACCTGGTTTTAGGAATATAAATGGTTGAAAGGGTAAATCAATATTTTTACGTAATAGTGTCCTTTTGATAATTTTGATAATGTTTTTGTCCTTTAGAAAAAATCTCCCTTTTTTTTAATTTTTTTTTATATATATTCTGGACGTAACAAGAGGTTTTTTTTTTTTTTTCTGGACGCTAAAAAATGTTTTTTTTCCGTTGACCACCTCGATGCATTGACACCGCGATGCAGTGACACATTCGATGCAAAGACGCCTCGATGAAGTGACACGGCAATGCAATGACCACCCAAGTCCATTGACTACCCCGATGCAATGGTGACACCACGATGCAGTGACCACCCCGATGTAAAGACACCGTGATGCAGTGATTACCCCCGATGCAGAGACACCGCAATATAGAAAACACTGCGATGCAGTGACCACCCCCGATGCAGAGACACCATGATGCTGTGACCACCCCGATGCAAAGACGCGGCGATGCAAAGACGACGTGATGCAGAGACACCGCGATGCACTGACAACCGCGATGCAGGGACACCAGGATGCATTGACCACCCCTGATGCATTGACACCGCAATGTAGTGACCATCGCGGTGCAGTGACCACCCCAATGCATTGACCACCGCGGTGCAGTGACCACCCCAATGCATTGACCACCGCGTTGCATTGACCACCCCCGATGCAGAAACACCATGATGCATTGACCACCGCGATGCATTGACCACCCCCGATCCATTGACCACCACGATGCAGTGACCACCCCCGATGCAGAGACACCGCGATGCAGAGACGCCGCGATGCAGAGAAACTACGATGTATTCACCACCGTGATGCATTGACCACTGCGATGCATTGACCACCACAATGCATTGACTACCGCAATGCAATGGCCACCCCGATGCAGAGACACCGCGATACTGTGACCACCCCCGATTAAGAGACACCGCGATGAATTGACACCGCGATGCATTAACAACTGCGATGCATTGACCACCCCCGATGCATCGCGGTGTCTCTTTAGCGTCCAGGGAAAAAAAACCAAACAAAAACTCTTAGGAAAAAATAAACTTTTCATGGCATCCAAAAAAAAAACTTTTTAAGTCGTCCAGAAAAGAAAAAAAAACAAACTTTAGAAAAGAAAAAATTTAAGGATAGTTTTGTCTAGTTACTAATTTTATGTCCTTATAAACAAATAAGGTTCCGTAGTGTCCTAAGTACCTTTTAAGTACTCAAACTAGTCCTTATAAACAAATACACACTAAATGTATTATGAACTGTGGTGTATCGGTAAAATCACACTTAAGTTAATAAAATCATCTCTTTATACCATTACCCGTGAGTCCATGACACTCTATCTACTCCGTGCTACATAACCTTATTTATTTATTTACTAGTGAACGTGAGCCGTGCAAGGCACGGCAGACCCAACATAAATCGTTACCAATGATAATATCAAAGAATGGATCTCCAACGTTAAATAAATCGCGTAAGCGTAAACCGTAACAAATTCAAGGCACAAAACAAAGAGAGCAACAAAAACATATCACATTCTCTGCAAGAGTTAGCTCTTCCTTAGAGACGTGAAAATTGTGAATCACTTCTCTTTCAGCCTAATCAGAAGTTTCCACCTACAAAATAAACCACAATATGATGTATCGGAGAACAATTTCATAAAGTCGATCCCTTTAGTTTCGACTTTACGTAATTAAACATTATAGAAAAACAATAATCGGACCACAACTACACGGTTAAATCTCCCGAGACGCCTTAGCTTCTAGATAATTAATATGCTTTAAAATGTGTTTCACTCATTTTCTATACGATCTGAAGGATATAAAAAGTGATTTGGTATTCCAACGTCAATTTTAGTGACGTTGGTACTGCAAACGGCCGTCGGTTCTACTGACGTTATGTTGTTCAAAATAATAAAAACATTTAATGTGGTGTTCACGTGGTCAAACGTGAGCACACATTCTTGGCGCGGATATTTGTTTGCCCTTATTTTTTTGTTGTTGTATTTTATAGCTAAACTTGACTAATCTTCCATCGTATACTTACATAAGTAGAACTTCAAATCCGTCGGTATTTTTTTACCCATTTTCTCAGACAAACTACTAACGGTATACGTTTGATAAAAAAAAAGTACATGGTTTTATTCAATTGTTGTGCCGAAATTGAATCGAAAATTTTCGGTTGGTTGAAACTTAAAACTGAAACCGTACTGTCTTTTGGAGGTAATAAAAATATACCATATCGAAATATACATTTTGTGCGCGATTTTATGTAATAGAGAATCGAACAAAAAAAATTCAATTTCTATATAACGCTAACCAAAATTCCGGTTTTTACTGAAAGAAAAAAAAAATCTGCAGTTAAAAAAAAATAAAAATGCCACATGTCTGTTCAGGAGGTTGCCACGTGCCAATTGTGGAGCAACATCTTTAGGACTTTATAGATATAAGATTTTTATTTTTTTATATTATTATTATTATTATTATCTATTATCCAACGGTCCATAACCGAATTTTTTTTTTTAAATGCTGAAAAATAAAATATTTATGGTTTTTGCTATTATCTCAAAACTATTTCCAATGAATGGGTCCACGTCGGCGATTGTTCATCGCTCATTTGCTCAACCAAATGTCTTTACCATTTTTTGAAAAACAACAAAGCCATTTGGTTGAACTAGCGAGCTTTAACTTTAAAAAACACGAAAGATCCTGTATTGAAATGAATTGAGTGCATAGAAGGCCATTTGGTTGAACCAAGCGAGCTTTAGCAATATATAAAACAAAGCAGACGGGATTTTTCACCCATTTTCGATTTCCAAACCCTAAAAACAAAAACCCCAAATTCTCTCCATGCGCGCCCAACTCAAATTAGAATTCATTTAGCGATCAAGATTCTTACTTTCTTAAACCAAATCAAAGGTTTCATCCATAGTTTATCAATCCAAATGTATTTTTTTCGCTTTTTTCGATTTTCTGCGTTTTTTTTCCTTTTTTTCCGTTTTTTTTTTTCGTTTTTTTATGCCAATTGAAAGAATTCTTTGTTTGGATAACGAATAAGTGTTGATATTCATCGATTGGTGATATGTGTAGAAGGTTGTTTGTTTAATTTTATTAGTTTTCTAATAAAAATCCACATAAGATTTTTATTTTTTTATATTATTATTATTATTATTATCTATTATCCAACGGTCCATAACCCATTTCTTCCTTTATAAAATTAGAAGGAGAGGAGATACCAGCAGCTCTGCCTCCTTAAACCTAAGTAGCATCTCCTTCACAAAGCGTCGCCTCTGTGAGTCTCCGCCGCCACATCTTCTCCGTTTGCGGCCACCACCACCTCAGTGTTTATTCCGGTCAATAGAATTGTGCTTTTTATCAGTTGATCTTTCACGATCCAGTAAAACAAGGATTCTAGCATATAGAGCTCTAGCTCCAGGCTCCAGCTCTCGACTCTAATCCAGCAGGTAATTTCTCGTTCCATGTCGTCAATCAAGTACTAGGCTAGGTGTTTCCTGAGTGTTGTTAAAGTCTGCATTCTTCTTTCTGGGAGTCAGCATTTTTTTTTATAGAGCTCGTGAATCTGGGTTTCATATTATTGTAAAAAAAAAAAAAGAATCTGGGTTTCATATTATTGTAAAAAAAAACAAAGAAAAAAAAGGATACATAGAGTTTTTTTTTTTTTCGACTTATAGAGACAAGTTTATTTTATTGAAAAAGGGCATAGCTTTGTTAGAATTAGCTTTGTTATTGCCTAATTTTTTTTAAAAGAACAAGGTTGAGCTGTTCGATTTGATTTTCCGGTAAGAATCGTTTCTCCGTCTTCTTATTTATTTTGTGCGATGTCGGGTTTCATTATCTTCTTTGTTCTAGCTGGAAATTAAGGAAGTGAAAGGGTATTCTGGTCTATAATTTTAGAGTGATTTTCCTATCCCAAAAGGTGTAAAATTTTCTTGCTAATTCTCCTTGTTGTGCTTCGACTATTAAGTAATGTGCAATGTAGAGAGTTTGTGTAGATTGTAGATATTAATTCATGGTTGTGAAAAGAAGTCTTTTTTGTTTATGTATTGTTTAATTTCTTTCACTTTTTTAGATATGTAATTAAAATTTTCACTTGATTTAAGAAGAACATGAGCAGTGGATATATGTTGATGTTGTTTGCTTGCTCAATTCAATCAAAGTATATCATACTCCCGTAGAGTGATATTGTACTTATCATGGGAGTGTTTAGTTTGAAATGTTATATGATGTGGTGTTAATGTTAATTTTTGTTTGTAATTATTTTCTTTCATGTTGTAGGAGGAAATAAGATTTAATATCCGAAGTGGGCTCCCGTTTGATAGTTGCTGCTCAAATTTCACCACGCATACATTCTGGTGCTACATGGTTAAAGGCAATGGAGATGCGTACGGTGGATGATTTTATCCAAATGCCTCAAAGAAACATCGATGTAGTCCGAAATAAGGTAATTTATATGTGTCAATATATCATAGTTTCCAATACACATATTTCTTAAAATTATGAAACTCTACCGGCTTCTTAATTGCTATTTTGATATTGATGGGTTTGATTAATAAGTTACATTCTCTAAATCATGGAGTGGAGTTCAAGTTATTGTTCATTTTGAGTCATTCTATCGTTAATTACAGAGTGACATATATGCTTCACACACTAGTATTACACACCTGGCATTAAATAGAAGACATGTGAACATCCAGATAAAAATTCGAATTGTGTTTGGTTTAGAGTTAGTCTTTGTGTATGCGGAGCTCTAAAATGCTTATGAAATGTTGATTTTGTTGAAAATATAATCCCAAACCAATCTAATAGTTTTCTTTACCATCAAAAGTTCATGTGAAAAGCTAAACCAATGCCTCATAAAACGTGATTTGTCAAACGAAAAAGAAAAACATAATCTACTCCTCCACGAAAAAGAAATACAAAATTATGTTTTGTGGATTGCAGTTCATATTTTAGTGTTGAAGCAGAGGTTTGGGCACTTTTACATAAATGATTTGTGAGGTTTTGTGGATAAAGCAAGTAATTGAAGGGATTAAGATGTCATTCATCCTTCCTATGAATTTTCTTTAATTATGACTAAATAGCTACTATAGACCATATAGCAAATGAACTTGTTCATCATGATCTAACTAAACATATGAAGATTGATATGTCCACGTTATGAGCTTCCCTAAACATAGATGCACATCCCAAAAATTGATTTCTTAACTGAATTGTCTGTCCCTTCAGTTTTTTTAACTGAATTGTCTATTGAGTGTACCATTCAAGCATAATTAAGGACCTCCCTCTTGTTAGTTGTTTCCTTGTGAACTAAACTCTCATTGGCTATCTGTTCTTTAATTTCTTGGAGAAAACACTGATGATAGTTCTACAAAAAAGGATGGTGATTTAGGCCCTGATCCATCCAAAAAAAATTGGTACCGAATCAAACAACAACCATACAGTTTTGAAATTTAAAAAAAAAAAAGGAAAATCTAGAACCACAAAAAACAGGATTCGGGGGATAGGGTGGGGATGAGTTATGTACATGTATCATTTTCCATACAAATAATAAAAAAAAACACCAACATATTTTTTAATGCAAACTTTATCAAATGCTAGATTATTAATTATTTGTGAAATATTTGGTGATTATATTAAATGACTATTTTTTTTTCTGGTACTAAACCATAATTATTTTTGAAACATTTCTATTGATTCAACTACTGAAGGAGATGTTGACTCGTTACGAGGAAAAGTGCCGTGCTTTTTTGACATATTTCACAATGATACTTGAGTGTTTTTTTCCTTCTTTTTCTCGGTAAATCTCAGCCCTCCGGCAACCACTCGCCGTCGGCAACCAATGATCTCCGGGTTGCTCCCAAATCAAGGCTACTGAAATAAGAAGCCATGAGAATCTCAATCAGCAAAAAAGGTGAAGATTAATGCTTGTGTCATTTTCGGAGTTTGCATGGAATTTCTTTGTTCTATTACACAGTTGAATTCTTCCTTCCTGAAACCTTAATTTGTGCCAAAGGTGGAGCTTTTTTATCTGGGATTTTACCGAACTTGGAAGTTCTCATTCTGTTGATAGAAAAATTTGTAAACAATATTCAACTTTTGGAGTAATTCAATTGGATATACTATTTAGGTTTTGGATGGAAATTGCAAGGCTTTCTTCTTTGCTGAGTTCATGTATAACTTCAAGGTCATTATCAAAAGGCAAATGCTTGCACCAGAAACTGTATATTTTAGGCTTGCAAAACAATCTAGGCCTATGCAAGAATCTCATCAAACTTTATATCACTTGTAAAAATTTCAATTCCGCGAAGCTAGTTTTCAAGACTATCGATAACCCGTTTGACATCACCTTGTGGAATTTCTTGCTATCCGCTTATACCAAGAATTTTTTGTTTGAGGAAGTTTTCGAACTCTTTCGAAGATTGTTGCAGTATAGTTATGTCAAAGCTAATGATTACACGTATCCGAGTGTTCTTAAGGCTTGTGGAGCTCTGAAGAACATGAAAAATGGTCGAATGGTTCATGCTAGTTTGTTCAAGAATGGGATTTGGTCTGATGTTGTGGTAGCTAGCTCTATTATTGGTATGTATGCTAAGTGTGATATGTTTCGAGAAGCAACACAGTTGTTCGATGAAATGCCTGAAAAAGATGTAGCAAGTTGGAATTTAGTGATTTCTTGCTATTTTCAGAGTGGACAGTATGAGAAAGCCTTGAATATGTTCAAGAAAATGGACGTATTTGGATTGAAGCTTGATTCAGTCACTTATACAACTGCCATAGCTTCGTGCTCTCGCCTTTTGGACTTAGACACCGGGGAGAGGATTCACAAGGAGTTGATAAACCGCGGGTTTTGCTTGGACGATTTCACTAGCTCAGCTCTTGTTGATATGTACGGAAAATGCAACCGTCTAGAAAAAGCGAACAAGTTTTGGCAGATAAAAGAGAAGAGCTTAGTATCTTGGAACTCAATGATTGCAGGCTATAGCTTGAGAGGTAATAGTAAGAAATGCATTGAACTTCTTTTGAGAATGCATAATGACAATATTAGCCCTAGCACAACAACATTGAGTAGCTTATTAATGGCTTGTTCAAAATCAGCTCAATTATTGCATGGGCAATTTGTCCATGGATACTCTATTAGGCATAAGTTTGAAACCGATATTTACGTTGATCGCTCACTTATTGATTTATACTTCAAATGTAGAAACATCACACTGGCTGAAAGAGTATTTAACAAGCTTTCAAAAGACAAGACAATAGTTTGGAATGTGATGATATCCGGATATGTATCAGTAGGCGATTATTTTCAAGCACTAGACGTATTTAACGAGATGAAGAAAGCAGGAATGACACCAGATGCAATCACTTTAACCAGTGTTTTAACATCTTGCACGCAATTAACAGCCCTTGAACAAGGTAAGGAGATTCATAAGCTTGTTATTGAGAGTAAGTTAGAATCGAATGAAATTGTCATGGGGGCGGTTTTGGATATGTATGCTAAATGCGGAGCTTTGAATGAAGCGTTATCAGATTCAATCGTCTACCAAAACGAGATCTTGTATCTTGGACTTCAATGATAGTGGCCTCACGGATCTCATGGACAAGCTAATGAAGCTACAAAGTCGCTTGAGAAAATGCTTCAATCAGTACTAAGCCGATAGGGTTACCTTTTTAGCAATAATATCTGCTTGTAGCCATTCCGGAATGGTAGATAAAGGCAAGTATTACTTCAGTTTAATGCTTAACTTATACAAAATCACCCCGAATATCGAAGATTATTCATGTTACATAGATCTCCTAAGCCGTGGTGGTAGATTACGTGAAGCTTACGAGGTTTTACAGAGTAGTAGTTATTTTAGTAAAGATCCCGGCTTGTTAAGTACACTGTTTTCGGGATGCATTGCTCATGGGGATCAAGAACTTGGGGAAGAAATCGCGGACTTGCTTATGGAAATAGACGTGATGATAGATACGTCTACGTACATTCTTGTAGCGAATTTATATGCGTCTTTAGGGAAGTGGGATAAAGCTAGTAAAGTGAGGATGAAGATGAAAGGGCTTGGGGTAGTAAAGAACCCTGGATGTAGCTGGACTGAAATTGGTGGGAGAATGCATGGGTTTTTAGTTGATGATAAATCTTTGCCTCATGCAGATAATGTGTATGAGTGTTTGTCTATGTTAAGTAGTCACATGGAGAAAAGAGAACTAGCTTCATAACAACTCTGCTAGAACGACGAATGTCACATGATGTAGCAGTATGCAAGGAGGGAGTCCGGATTTCAACTAGGGATGGGCTAATGGGCTGTATTCAGCGAGTCATTTGAACCCCAAGGTCATGAATTCGATTCGATTGATAATAGCGAGTCATTTGAACCACAAGGTCATGCATTTGATTCTTGTTTTCAGCATAAGTACTGCTGCATTTTGGTGGCTAACAGTATACCATAAACGACGTGTGGTCTAAAGGTCTCGAGGCTTGTCAAGATGGTGACTGAAGATGATGACCGGAGCCAAAACAAACCGAACAAAAGGCCATTGTATTTCATCTTATTGAAAACAAAAGTTGTTGCAAAAGAGCCAATGTTTTGCTGTAGAACCAATCAAACTAAAATGTAAGTCTGCACATGAAAGAATTCATCTTTATTCTGTTTGAACAAATAAATTTTAATTAAGATATTGTTTCTACTGAGCAAAAAAAAAAAAAACTTCTTAATCTATTTTTTTTTTCCTTGGTCAGTTCTAATAATTTTGTCTTTTGCAGAAATTTAATGTTGAGATTCTCCGAGAGATCATCATAAAATATATATTGAAGATCGGGGAAAGCGAAAATAAGGTCAAAACATATAGACAATTATATGACTTTATCTTTGTGACCCTTTTTATGGGCAATGGCTATTTGCCCATCGAAATTCATTTAAGGTAAGCATTTTTTATTTTTCCAAGCAGCATGTCTTTCATTTTATAAAAAAAAAAACAAAACAAAAAAAAAACTTTAATGTAAAACTAACATTTCTATTGATTCAGATACTGAAGGACATGAAAGTGGTGTTCTTTTGACTGAGTTCACAAGGGTACTTAAGTGTTTTTTTTTTCTCAACTAAAGTTTACTTGAGGCTTATTTGAAGAATGACTAATTATTCATATGTTATTTTAGGTAAACGAAGATAATCTTCATAAGCTTCTACAAAAAGTTGCAATATTTCAGTACTTAGAGCATAAGGTGACCAACTATCTATTTTTAATTTCTTTCCTATGTTGTCGTCTTTTAGCTTTGTTCTATTAAGTTGTCATGTGTGAAGTTTTTTGTTTTAATTTTCTTAAACTAACATTGTATATATATTAAATTGAGTTTTCTTCATCCTCAGAGGAAAAATATTACCGACTCACGAACAGAAGCGGACTATGTAAGTTCGAGATTAATGGAAAAAAGTGTCTTATTCATGACTGTTTATAAACGTCTTTAAAAATACTGCAATTTTAAGAATTTATAATTTTTGTAAGCGAAAAGATTTATTAATGCTGTATGCTGCTGTTGGGAGTTGAAACTCATGGAGGATGAGGATGTGGAGTGGCTATGGTAATATGATTTTCTATTTTTAGTTTTGTTTTCTCACTTGTAGTGATTTACGGAGATCTTTTTTTTTTTTACCCAAAGGACGAAAGCTTTTATTACTAACCCGGAGAAAAACCCGGGACTAAACGGAAACCGGCACTACCCGGTACTTACAACTACCGGACCAACCCGGTACTGAAACCGGCACCAGGCCGGAACAACAACAAAAAGCAACAACAACAACGTCAACAAATAGATAGAAAAGCCAGGGAGTGCTGAGCCAAAAGAGAAAAGATCTCCAGAAAAAATTCCGATAAGCTGGCCAACAGACACGGATTCCCCGGGTCCATCTATCAATTGACAACAAAAACAAACTACACGACAAAATTACAAAACTCTAACACAAACAAAGAGCTAAAACAACAAACTAAAACAATATTGACAACGTGCTAGCAGCGCCGACAGAGAGCAAAACAACGCAGCAAACTGAAACCAAGGACCGAGATAAACTCCCACCGCCATCGGCCGCCGCCCCCCGGGCGGAGAGCAAAGCCCGTAAAAATCATGGTGAATAGTTTTTTTATATATTTATATTTTTTAATTTTCTTCCCTTTTTTTAGGCAGTCAAATTATTTAATATATGCAATGCACCTATATGTGTACAAGAGGCAGTTTTTGATACAACCGAATAAGTATGTATTTGAAACTTGATACCGTCAAAAAATAAATACTTTTGTGTTACTATCTCTTGCTTCTAGTTTTCAAAGTCTATATAAATTGTAATGTTTTTTTTTTTTTTTTTTTTTTTTTTTTTTTTTTTTTTTTCCTTGTGAGAAAGCGCAAGGTTTATATTAATTGTTGTATGTATCCTTGTTATGATAATTTTACAGCATTATATAGAACTTATAAGCCAAACACGCTTAATGAATAATGCTATCATATAACGACATACATTGTACCATGAAATCTATATCCAAACCAGGGATGGACCCAATGTGTAATGGGTGGGGGCCAGTGCCCCACTGAGATCCGAAAATCGACATATTTTTGTAGGTAAAAAATGTAAAAACATTATTGATGTCTTCACTCGTCTTTTGAATTTGTTCCGGTCAATGTTCTAAAAGTCGGTCAAGTCGGCCGACTAGGCGCTAGTCGGCCCTCCACCGAACCGAGTACACACTAGTCCGACTTGTCTGTGCGGGCTGGTCTCTAGTCGGTCACTAGTCGGGGACTAGTCGGTCACTAGTCGAGGACTAGTCGGCCTCTAGGGAGGAGAGTCGGGTTCAAGGTGGGATAGTCAGGCTCAACTCGGGCAACTCGGCCTAGGCATTCCGTATTATATATATATTTTTTGTGAAACTTGACTTTGAATGTGTTTATTTTGGACGTATCATGTATGTTTGTATGTGTTTCTTTTCTGACTTGAATTTTGGGACTTATGTTATGTTAGTATTTATTATTACTAAAGTAGTAGTATCATTATTTTTGGGGGGTTTGTAGTGGTAATTATTTTGTCAAATCCATTATTATTTTAATAATTAACAAAATTCAAAACCGTCTAGTCCCCGACTAGTCCCCCGCCTAGCTGACTAGTCCCAACTCCCCACCCGGCCGCCCGACTAGCGCCTACCGACTTTTAGAACATTGGTTCCGGTGCCTTCAATTGAGATTTTTTCTCAGAACATCATTTGATCCAAACTGGAATTAGCCAATCAACAAACATATTAGTGATGTAATTTAGGCTTGCTAGTTGCTATCGAGTAATGAAAAATTAATTATTGAGCCTCTTTGTCCATATTGGTCATTTGTTATCAGATCATCCATCATATTAAAATATAAATCTCTCACACCTCACAACCTAGGCGAGTGATTTTATGGTGCAGCACAGTTGTAGAAGAGTTATCATAAAAAGTGGCGTCTATTAGAGCCTCTCATTTTTACTCTCTTTCACATAATACACTTTTATCGTGTGTGTGAGATGTTAGAAATGCTGGTTGTAATGTATCCACTTTAAAACCTTCCAACAACGATTGTATTTTAAAATTTCACCAACCTAGATAGGCTAGATTATGGAGATTAGGTCCTCCTCTTATGTAATCTCCCTCACACACTTGCACAAATAATATAATCTCTTTCATTGATTGGGGTAGTATATTTCTTTGGATGTTTTGAATGCTTGTTCATCTGATAACGCATAATGAAAGCCTACACGTTTCAAAAAAATAAAATATAATACAACCGTAGAACATTTACCAGTTGGAGTATCGATATGAATCATGCACAAGTTGCTCACAAAACCTCAATTTCTTTCTTTGCAAGAGCTTTAGTCTGCCCATCAGCCACTTGTCTTGATGAAGGCAAAAAAATGAATACACAATCATATTTTTATCTTCTTGATAAAATGTCGATAAAAATCTTCATTTGTTTAGTTCGATCATGATGCACAAGTTCATTTGTTATATCTGTAGTATGTTTATCTAAATGATAGTTGACACACTAAAATGTTGCTTTGATATGTCGAGAAAATGTCTATTTTATTTTGTGAACTATTCATTCCTCGTAAAAAAAAAAAAATAATGTTTAATCATTTTAACATTGATAGGTTAAGATTATTGTAACTTTATTAGCGAATTTTTTATTTCTTCTAAAAAAAAGTGATTAATTATTTTGCCTTTACAGGACGATAGGAGGAACACTTACACATTGCAGCTTGGCAATTGTTGTTGATCATCGACGAACAAGTGATTTTACCCATGCCAAAGCTTGTCTATCTGAGTTTTGCTATTGATTTTTATTTAGCTAATCATATAAATAAACTATATCGTACTTGACAAAAATATTTATTCAATAATTAATTCTATTGATTTATAGATTGGATTTCTGTCGTTGTTAAGGTAATCATCCAAATCATAAAGAAGTTGATAGATACTAGAGTGTTCTCAACTCTTGTTATTTGAAACACTCTTGTATCTATCAACTCTTCTTTGATTTGTGTGACTACCTTAGAAACGATTAGAACTCGATCTACATATCAATAGAATTAATGATTGAATACATATGTAGAATTTAATTTTTTTTTTTATATTTTAGCAATGAAATACAAATCAACACAAATACTATAAACAAAAACACTATAATCACAAATATTAATTTATTTATAGCCACACAGAAGTCAGAAGCATTGGGATGCGGTTCACAAAATTCTGAATTACCTTAAAGCTTCTGCGTGATTGTAAAGGACTTTATTTCGACAAAACCGATAAGATCGGAATTAAAGTTTTTGCAAACGTGGATTGATGCATGTATGGACTCACAAGACTAACAAAAAAATCATATAAAGTGTAGTATTTGATAAATATATATGTTTCGTGAACAATTTTGTTTTTATAAAATTATCTAGACACCCTATTGAGTTGCAAATCTTGGTTAACAAATTCAACAAGGTTTAAGGCTTTTGTGGTGCTTTAAAATGCTTGTGTTTATGCATTTGAAATGTTGGGTCTTTTTTGTTTTAGTGTTTTTTGTTTATGAATATTGTATGCCTACTTCATTTTTGCGTTTGTTGTAACACAATCATTGTTTAATTAGCATTACCATTCTTGGCGAATAAAAATAAGAAGACAGAGCAAGAGGGTTAATATTTTTTGATTTTTAAGCCTAATTTTTACGGATAAAGTATAGGTGTGATACAAAGAATTTTTTTCAAACAATTTTATTTGTATGTTGTGATTTTTCAGGCTCAAATGGGAAACTATTACTTTCATAAATGACTATGTACTAAGGCTAAGCGTTGTCGCAAAGAGATTACCGCTCAATTTACTTCATATATTCGTGTAAATGCCATGGCTGAATATCTATTCTTAGATTTGAATGATGTTTTGTATTGTAAATTTGCCCTATTTGTTTTCAGGTTAAATGTTATCTTTACGATATCACGAAAGATAAAAATGTATTCAAAAGAGATAGAAATATTATATTGACACAACGATTGACATATAGTGATCGGTATGTAGATTTTTTTAAGCAAAATCATTACATATAGTAATCATTATGTAATTTCATCATTATTTATACATAATAATGTATATATAATAATGTAAAAAATATGTTGTATCATTCGTTGTGCGTAAATGATTGTGGCAGTAGAATAGTCAAATTATTATTGATAAGTCTACACATGATTGATGATATGATTAAGAATGATAAATAGATTGTGTTATCCGTTATGTATGATTGATTGTTAATCAGACATTATTTTTCTACCTTTTACCCGTAGTAATTAAGCAAATGTGAACTGCAATCCACCCTAATACAAAAGTAATACAAGTTTTCACGCATTAAGAATATTTTTTGAAGAAACACGTATTAAGAAATTAAACTATTTTATAAGTTTTACTAGTGGACGGTAACGCCGTGCAAGGCACGGCGTGCCCAACATAAAACGTAACCAATGATAGTAGAAAATAATGGATACATAATGTGTGAACCTATGATATTTTTCCTAGGTTTTGTAATATTGCAATTATTCTATTGTTTAAAATAAAAAAATAAAATGTCGAAAGCATTTTTTTGGGGAAAATTTTATTTTGTTAAACCACAAGTATCTTAAGAAAGTAACTTGAAACATGAAAGGATCACTAATATCTAATTTCAGATATATATCCGTTTAAAAAACCAAATAACCTAACAATAAGTTCCAATGTTTTGGCCATCTATCAGTACAAAAGAACGAACGATTATTTCACCCCGTATGTTTGCATATTTGTGTATTTTATAAACATGAGATAATATTTTAATATTGTCTCATGCCTGTAATAAACAAATATTATGCTGAAAACACTGCAAACAAAAGGGCTAGAGAATTGCACTTGGCTTTTGGCATAGATAGGATTATAGGAAGACCTTTTAACAAATATTTCCATCATATACACTTATCACAACTGTCTCTCATTATGCAAATCAACACAAAGCAAAGCTACGATGAGGAACATGTAGTCCCTGCACATAAAAGTAGCAATGATTTTCACAAACTTGATCGCACAAAATACAATATTCAAGAAAGATTGAAGATATATACCGGAAAAATAGTTTCAACGATATTAGTCCCTGCACATAAAAGTAGCAATGACTTTCACAAACTTGATCGCACAAAATACAATATTCAAGAAAGATTGAAGATATATACCGGAAAAATAATTTCAACGATGTCGCTAACCAATTTGATGTTCCTGCATCCAAAAAAGAGGAGTGCACGCAAGACCAACTTCTGCTCCTTCTTCCTTCAAGGCTAATCTTTCATGGAAAACCGATTTTCTGTGAATATTATGCTTAAAACACGTAACAAAAGCATGGTAATAACGTTAAAATCTACGAAACAAACCTGAAGGAATCCTCTAAAAGGAGCTAAACCTGTACCAGGGTCAATCATTATAATAGGTACTTTAGTATCAGTAGGAAGTTTGAAGTTAGACCGTCTGACGAAAATCGGTGCCTAGCTCACTAGTTTCCGTCAAAGGAATTGCATTCGGGTTGATAAGAAGCAAATGAGTGCTTCAGATACAAAGCAGAACTAATTGAAAGTGATTGCATATCGAAAATTTTGCTAATCCTAAAACCTTAAGAAAACGCTGAAAATAACATACCTTCATCCATGTTGAACAGACACCGTTGTGAATTATTCCGGTTGGTGTTTTATCATAGACAAGTGCACATGTGGCGTGTATTCTACCAGGTGCCATTCAGCAGGGAAATTAATGAACTGTAAGCTAGTGAAATAATCAACTTAAACAAAAAACCGAGGTTTCTTTCACCCAACGATTTTCCTAAAAGGCACAAGCAGACATGGTGTAGAAAAAATCGTCTTACCTTGGGGAGGATGATATAGAATATAATCTAGGCTGTAATCGAGGGGCGATTGCTGCAAAGAATACTCCAAGTGGAGGCTTTGCGGGTGAATATTCCGTCATGACCTCTAACAAGCTTCATTGACATCCAACTACCCACTGAGCATACTCATCCTGCATTATAAATGATTCATTTCAATGAGAACATTCATCGAGCAAGAGTTCTACGAGAGCTATAGTGAATCAAGTACAAACCTTTCCATTAGGAGAAGCAAGATATTTTAAACGTTCGGCTTCACTCGGATCAGATGCATAGGCAGCCAGAGCAAGCAAAGTGGACTGGAAATGCATCCACGGTGTAAGTAACATACTCATATCAACACTGTCATTTCATCAAACACATTAGTAGCATAATTACCTTCTTTGAGGAAGTCAAAAGATCTGCATAATGAGTAAGCAATGTTCTTAGAGTACAAGGTGGAAAAGGAGTCATCGTAACAATTGCAGAAACAAATTTTACGAAGAACAGATCATTGACAAAAAATACATTTTAAAGTAATTTATAGGCAACCCAAAAATAACAAGGGACTAAATTATATCCACTGATTTTCCGTTTGAGCATTAAACTATGACATGCTTGGAATAAACAACACTTTTAAAATTGAAATCATGCTTTTGTGCACCTTCCATGGCTTTTGGTGAATAGGATAATAATTACCTCCAAGATGGTGTCTGTTCCATATTCCTTCCTCCATTTAAGCATCTCTTCCCACATTACAATAGTCCTCTCGATGTTGAAATCTCTTGCTTTCAAGAATCTGCATAAGGTAAGACAATTAAGACCTTTTTTTTTTCTTTCTTTTGCCCAGACACAAGCAACATCAGAGATTACCGATATGTTCTTTTTTTCCGTCTCATTTCAGAGACTACCAATGTGATACTTTATCATCAACTAATGTAAAATCTAAAAGCAACAACAGTTCTCTTCACTACTTAAAAGAGTAAGAATAGCTCGAGTTCTAACGTTTATGAAGGAAAAAAATGCCAAAATGTTAGTAGATAACTACGGCACATTAGACCACATTCAGGAAAAATGTCAAGATAATAATTTCTTGGAACCAAAAAAATGTGTCTTTTGACTCTACAGATATGGGAAAACTAAGTCACCTCAACAGTGTATGGTAGTCATCATGTCTGGAAGGCAGCAAATGTCTATCAAGAAGCTTTTGACGTAGTTCACAGACAGCGGTCTCCTCTTTTGCATCTAGAACATCGTCAATGGAAACAAAAGGGAACCTGCAATCAACATTTCTTTTTCCTCTTTTCTTGAGAGAATGGGTGAACCTGTTTGAAGCAGTTATATCTTTCGTTTTTAGAATTCCAATTTTTGATCGTTTTGAGAATTCGAAACCTGACCTCCTTTCTCGTATTTCTTCATTACTCTCTAATCCTTCTAGGCTTACCATAAATCCAGTAATAAAGAACATCAGATAATCATTAGCACAATGTGCATTAAAACATTCATTAAGGAGATTGAACAATAGTGATACCTGACATTCTTGCCAGGTGAAGAAGGTAGATACCCAGGCTTAAACCAAGACTGAAGTCCAATTTCACGGCAAAATACACATTGCTACCATTGTACACCAACACAGGTTTGGTTAGCATACAATTTGACGGTTTTATTTTCCAAATAAATCAACAGCTCTCTGTGAGCAAAATATCTTTCCACTTCCATTTCCATTGCTTACATGCCTACAATAGCCTTTCAAAAAATAATTTGTGTTTCCGATCAGGTAAATAGAAGGTAACAACAAATAAATGGACATATAAGAGTAATCACCCTTCACGTTCAAATGGAAAGACTAACAAGCTAAACATAGTGTGCAAAAACCAGTGGATAAAAGCCAGAAATAACCTGGAGATACCTATCCGATTTACTGCTGTAGTAGAACAGCAGTAATTGCACTCGCGCCAGTTGCTCTGCAAGAGAAGGAAGAAAGGTAATTTATACGATTCAAGAACGGGAATTGCCCTAAGATCTTCTAAAGGAAACCAATGACGAGCTCGAAACAACGATCTTAGATAATCCAATCTAAGAACGTTGGCAAGAACGCCACAACGCTTGCTCAAGACGCTGATTCGATCTTAGATAATCCAATCTAAGAACGTTGGCAAGAACGCCACAACGCTTGCTCAAGACGCACGTTGGCAAGAACGCCACAACGCTTGCTCAAGACGCTGATAAGTTCTCTAAGGGATGAAACTCTACAACGAAGAGATCATCACTCGCAAGTGATACAAGTCAATAGACTCAATAATAATTTCACTCAAAATATGTCTGTCTGTAAAAGAACAACCTAGGTGCCTTATATAGGCTACAGACTCCAAGTCCAATTGCTAATTTAGCAATGTGGGACAAAATAACAATAAATAGAAATAATAATAAAAATAAAAGATTATCTAACCAATGTGGATAGTAAAAGACTAATGAATCAAATAAATACTTAAGAGTTTATTCATGCTAATAACATAAATAATTTCGCCTCTTCTGCATCACCATGAATTTCTTATTTCTTCTTTCTGAAGCCCTTCATGGATCACATCATTCCCTCCCGGTTGGAATGGATTCGTCCTCGAATCAATAAGACGTCATAAAATCGAGCACCATCACCGTCAAAACTTGAACAAACATAAAAGATCACCAATCGAATACCAGGATTAAATGTGAGTCGAATAAATAAATTCTCATGAGTGGCATGCTTTGTTGCATAGTCACGCTTCATAAACGCATCATCATAATAGTGGGACATTGATTTAATAAACCTGTGGATAACTTCCTGTGACGGAACTAAATAATAAGGATAGCAAGTCCCGGTCGAATAAGTGTCAATAAGCTCAAAAAATGGATCAGAATAAGTATGCTCTGGTTTGCCACTAATGTGATCACGATCAAGGACCGCCGTAGGCAACGAGCTCTCCTCAATTGGATTATCGCTGTGTACCTGCAAAGATAACAAGGACGAACTCGAACCAGTATTTATTAATATAGGAGCTTCATTTTCCTCCTCCACTTTCTTCTCCACAATCTCTGCTAATAGTGGCTTAGTCTCAGTATTAATCTCTACTACACTCGTATCTTCATCGTTTTTTAACTCCTCCTCTCTAATATTAACAATCTCTTCATTTTTCTGTTCCACCAATTCTTTTTCTTTTTCGGTTTCAAGTTTCAAACGAGCTTTGTTTTCCATTACGTGCTCCTCAAAGGTGTTAGCGACCCGAACCTTATCTTTGTGACCCTCTTCGGGGGATAACGGAAGAAGTTTAAACATTTTCTGTCCATGGGGTCATTATATGCCACCTTCCTAGAAGTTTTCCATAGTTTCCCAAGTAGAATGTGGCTCTCAGGCATCGGAACTACATCACATAACACCTCATCTTCATATAAACTAAATTTGAACGCAATCAATGCCTGTTGGGTAACTCGTATCGTACCCTTATCACTAATTCTCTGCAACTCATAAGGGTGGGGATGAGGAATAGTGGGAATCGATAACTTACTGATCACATACGTACTAATTAAGTTAGCACAACAGTCCGGCTCAATAATCATAGAACATCGCCTTTCACCAATTAAACAACGTGTACGAAAAAAATCTCTTTCAACAGCACCTTGCACAGTACTATCTCTTTCTGACATTATGCAAGATTCAAAACCTCGCAACTCTCGTGTTTACACTCACCCTCCCTCTAAGTTGTAAAGTAACCCTTTTTCAAACAAATCAGAGAAACGAGCAAAGTGTAACAATCGAAACCAACGATCTAGACTAGACAACTAGGAGGTAGGTTTGGAGATTAGGTAAAAAGGTATGGAAGTGTGTGGGAAAAAAACGTGCGAAGAGACAATAGGGGCAAGAAATAAAAGCAAGAAGGGAGAAACAAGGAAAAATCAAGGAAATTGGTTGACAGCAAAATTTCACACCTGGGTGTGAAACACTCGTCCAACAAAAGGCCTTTTTTTTTATTTTGGCCGCACTTAACAAATTATTAAATTAAGATAAAACCAATTAGGTCAACCACTTTTTTTTTTTATACAGCACTTGCAGAGGGGATTATCAAAGAATTTGCTAGCAACAAGGAATTAACTACTAAAGGTTTGCTGCAGATGATTTCGAAGGTACAAAAGCTGGTTTCTTTTTTTTTTTTTTTTTTTTTTTTTTTTTTTTGTTGTTGTTGTTGTTGTTGTTGTGGAGAGGGAGGACTAATTAATACACAAGAACACGGCAAAAAGGGCTGAAATCTTTTTTTTTCTGATAGAAAAGCAGCAGCATGGATTAAACAAATAGCAAAGTAAGGTTTTTTATTTGTTTTATTTTTTAATATGCAACGATCAAGGATGGTTGAAGGCTAATGTAACGCCCCGCTCCCGGATACCGAGCCCTTATCCGGAAGAGAACGTTCGACGCGTATAACATTAAATAAATCTAATATTATACGCCAGCCTCTACGTCGTCGTATCACAAATAAAACAATGGAAGTCCAAAAGGCTCGGGTAAAATCATAATACTACTAGAATATAATACAAACCGACTAAGGGTAGAAAGGAAAAGCTTACAACAACGAGATAAAGCTTACAACGTGTGGTCTAAAGGTCTCGAGGCTTGTCAAGATGGTGACTGAAGATGATGACCGGAGCCAAAACAAACCGAACAAAAGGCCATTGTATTTCATCTTATTGAAAGCAAAAGTTGTTGCAAAAGAGCCAATGTTTTGCTGTAGAAGCAATCAAACTAAAATGTAAGTCTGCACATGAAAGAATTCATCTTTATTCTGTTTGAACAAATAAATTTTAATTAAGATATTGTTTCTACTGAGCAAAAAAAAAAAAACTTCTTAATCTATTTTTTTTTCCTTTGTCAGTTCTAATAATTTTGTCTTTTGCAGAAATTTGATGTTGAGATTCTCCGAGAGATCATCATAAAATATATATTGAAGATCGGGGAAAGCGAAAATAAGGTCAAAACATATAGACAATTATATGACTTTATCTTTGTGACCCTTTTTATGGGCAATGGCTATTTGCCCCTCGAAATTCATTTAAGGTAAGCATTTTTTATTTTTCCAAGCAGCATGTCTTTCATTTTATAAATAAATAAATAAATAAATAAAAAAAAAACTTTAATATAAAACTAACATTTCTATTGATTCAGATACTGAAGGACATGTTGGCTCATTATGAGAGAAAAAGTGGTGTTCTTTTGACAGAGTTCACAAGGGTGCTTAAGTGTTTTTTTTTTCTCAACTAAAGTTTACTTGAGGCTTATTTGAAGAATGACTAATTATTCGTATGTTATTTTGGGTAAACGAAGATAATCTTCATAAGCTTCTACAAAAAGTTGCAATATTTCAGTACTTAGAGCATAAGGTGACCAACTATCTATTTTTAATTTCTTTCCTATGTTGTCTTTTAGCTTTGTTCTATTAAGTTGTCATGTGTGAAGTTTTTTGTTTTAATTTTCTTAAACTAACATTGTATATATATTAACTTGAGTTTTCTTCATCCTCAGAGGAAAAATATTACCGACTCACGAACAGAAGCGGACTATGTAAGTTCGAGATTAATGGAAAAAAGTGTCTTATTCATGACTGTTTATAGTCTTTAAAAATACTGCAATTTTAAGAATTTATAATTTTTGTAAGCGAAAAGATTTATTAATGCTGTATGCTGCTGTTGGGAGTTGAAACTCATGGAGGATGAGGATGTGGAGTGGCTATGGTAATATGATTTTCTATTTTTAGTTTTGTTTTCGCACTTGTAGTGATTTACGGAGATCATGAACGCTTTTCCTTGAATGTGAAATAGAGATTGACCAAACCGAAAACTATAAAGCATACATACTTGCCTTGAACCTAGTACATTTTTAGAATCTTACATCATAAGCAAAATCTTTTAGCAAGTCGTGAATAGTTTTTATACATATATATATATATTTTTAATTTTCTTCCCTTTTTAGGCCACAAATTATTTTATATGCACTGCACCTATATGTGTACAAGAGGAAGTTTTGATACAACTGAATAAGTATGTATTTGAAACTTGATACCGTCAAAAATAAGTACTTTTGTGTTACTATCTCTTGCTTCTAGTTTTCAAAGTCTATATAAATTGTAAAATGTATTTTTCTTTTCTTTTTTCAGGATGAATGGTTGGCAGATGATGAAAGGTGGGCAAATGAGGAATGGTGGGAAAGCGCAAGGTTTATATTAACAGCAATGCTACGGGCACATCCGTGTGTCTTATCTGGCACGATTAATCTTATGGGTGATCTTTCATCGTTGATGATCATCTGAGATCTAGATGATTAATCTAGATCTCGCAAGATGCATCAACAACGAAGATCACCGCTACAAGACACTGATGCGCCTCAGTAGCACCACTCTTATATTAATTGTTGTATGTATCCTTGTTATGATAATTTTACAGCATTATATAGAACTTATAAGCCAAACACGCTTAATGAATAATGCTATCATATAACGACATACATTGTACCATGAAATCTATATCCAAACCAGGGATGGACCCAATGTGTAATGGGTGGGGGCCAGTGCCCCACTGAGATCCGAAAATCGACATATTTTTGTAGGTAAAAAATGTAAAAACATTATTGATGTCTTCACTCGTCTTTTGAATTTGTTCCGGTCAATGTTCTAAAAGTCGGTCAAGTCGGCCGACTAGGCGCTAGTCGGCCCTCCACCGAACCGAGTACACACTAGTCCGACTTGTCTGTGCGGGCTGGTCTCTAGTCGGTCACTAGTCAGGGACTAGTCGGCCTCTAGGCAGGAGAGTCGGGTTCAAGGTGGGATAGTCAGGCTCAACTCGGGCAACTCGGCCTAGGCATTCCGTATTATATATATATTTTTTGTGAAACTTGACTTTGAATGTGTTTATTTTGGACGTATCACGTATGTTTGTATGTGTTTCTTTTCTGACTTGAATTTTGGGACTTATGTTATGTTAGTATTTATTATTACTAAAGTAGTAGTATCATTATTTTTGGGGGGTTTGTAGTGGTAAATATTTTGTCAAATCCATTATTATTTTAATAATTAACAAAATTCAAAACCGTCTAGTCCCCGACTAGTCCCCCGCCTAGCTGACTAGTCCCAACTCCCCACCCGGCCGCCCGACTAGCGCCTACCGACTTTTAGAACATTGGTTCCGGTGCCTCAATTGAGATTTTTTTCTGAGTCTGTCACTGATCCAAACTGGAATTAGCCAATCAACAAACATATTAGTGATGTAATTTAGGCTTGCTAGTTGCTATCGAGTAATGAAAAATTAATTATTGAGCCTCTTTGTCCATATTGGTCATTTGTTATTGTATCATCCATCATATTAAAATATAAATCTCTCACACCTCACAACCTAGACGAGTGATTTTATGGTGCAACGGTTGTAGCAAGGTTATACCAAGTGGCATCTATTAGAGCCTCTCATTTTTACTCTCTTTCACATAATACACTTTTATCGTGTGTGAGATGTTAGAAATGTGTGGTTGTAATGTATGCCACTTGGTAAAACCTTCCAACAACGATTGTATTTTAAAATTTCACCAACCTAGATAGGCTAGATTATGGAGATTAGGTCCCTCCTCTTATGTAATCTCCCTCACACACTTGCACAAATAATATAATCTCTTTCATTGATTGGGGTAGTATATTTCTTTGGATGTTTTGAATGCTTGTTCATCTGATAACGCATAATGAAAGCCTACACGTTTCAAAAAAATAAAATATAATACAACCGTAGAACATTTACCAGTTGGAGTATCGATATGAATCATGCACAAGTTGCTCACAAAAACCTCAATTTCTTTCTTTGCAAGAGCTTTAGTCTGCCCATCAGCCACTTGTCTTGATGAAGGCAAAAAAAATGAATACACAATCATATTTTTATCTTCTTGATAAAATGTCGATAAAAAATCTTCACTTGTTTAGTTCGATCATGATGCACAAGTTCATTTGTTATATCTGTAGTATGTTTATCTAAATGATAGTTGACACACTAAAATGTTGCTTTGATATGTCGAGAAAATGTCTATTTTATTTTGTGAACTATTCATTCCTCGTAAAAAAAAAAAATAATGTTTAATCATTTTAACATTGATAGGTTAAGATTATTGTAACTTTATTAGCGAATTTTTTATTTCTTCTAAAAAAAAGTGATTAATTATTTTGCCTTTACAGGACGATAGGAGGAACACTTACACATTGCAGCTTGGCAATTGTTGTTGATCATCGACGAACAAGTGATTTTACCCATGCCAAAGCTTGTCTATCTGAGTTTTGCTATTGATTTTTATTTAGCTAATCATATAAATAAACTATATCGTACTTGACAAAAATATTTATTCAATAATTAATTCTATTGATTTATAGATTGGATTTCTGTCGTTGTTAAGGTAATCATCCAAATCATAAAGAAGTTGATAGATACTAGAGTGTTCTCAACTCTTGTTATTTGAAACACTCTTGTATCTATCAACTCTTCTTTTGATTTGTGTGACTACCTTCGTAACGACAGGAACTCGATCTACATATCAATAGAATTAATGATTGAATACATATGTAGAATTTAATTTTTTTTTTTATATTTTAGCAATGAAATACAAATCAACACAAATACTATAAACAAAAACACTATAATCACAAATATTAATTTATTTATAGCCACACAGAAGTCAGAAGCATTGGGATGCGGTTCACAAAATTCTGAATTACCTTAAAGCTTCGTGATTGTAAAGGACTTTATTTAAACAAAACCGATAAGATCGGAATTAAAGTTTTTGCAAACGTGGATTGATGCATGTATGGACTCACAAGACTAACAAAAAAATCATATAAAGTGTAGTATTTGATAAATATATATGTTTCGTGAACAATTTTGTTTTTATAAAATTATCTAGACACCCTATTGAGTTGCAAATCTTGGTTAACAAATTCAACAAGGTTTAAGGCTTTTGTGGTGCTTTAAAATGCTTGTGTTTATGCATTTGAAATGTTGGGTCTTTTTTGTTTTAGTGTTTTTTGTTTATGAATATTGTATGCCTACTTCATTTTTGCGTTTGTTGTAACACAATCATTGTTTAATTAGCATTACCATTCTTGGCGAATAAAAATAAGAAGACAGAGCAAGAGGGTTAATATTTTTTTGATTTTTTAAGCCTAATTTTTACGGATAAAGTATAGGTGTGATACAAAGAATTTTTTTCAAACAATTTTATTTGTATGTTGTGATTTTTCAGGCTCAAATGGGAAACTATTACTTTCATAAATGACTATGTACTAAGGCTAAGCGTTGTCGCAAAGAGATTACCGCTCAATTTACTTCATATATTCGTGTAAATGCCATGGCTGAATATCTATTCTTAGATTTGAATGATGTTTTGTATTGTAAATTTGCCCTATTTGTTTTCAGGTTAAATGTTATCTTTACGATATCACGAAAGATAAAAATGTATTCAAAAGAGATAGAAATATTATATTGACACAACGATTGACATATAGTGATCGGTATGTAGATTTTTTTAAGCAAAATCATTACATATAGTAATCATTATGTAATTTCATCATTATTTATACATAATAATGTATATATAATAATGTAAAAAATATGTTGTATCATTCGTTGTGCGTAAATGATTACGGCAGTACAATAGTCAAATTATTATTGATAAGTCTACACATGATTGATGATATGATTAAGAATGATAAATAGATTGTGTTATCCGTTATGTATGATTGATTGTTAATCGACATTATTTTTCTACCTTTACCCGTAGTAATTAAGCAAATGTGAACTGCAATCCACCCTAATACAAAAGTAATACAAGTTTTCACGCATTAAGAATATTTTTGAAGAAACACGTATTAAGAAATTAAACTATTTTATAAGTTTTACTAGTGGGATGATAACGCCGCCAAGACGACGGCGCGTCTTCCAACATAAAACGTAACCAATGATAGTAGAAAATAATGGATACATAATGTGTGAACCTATGATATTTTTCCTAGGTTTTGTAATATTGCAATTATTCTATTGTTTAAAATAAAAAAATAAAATGTCGAAAGCATTTTTTGGGGAAAATTTTATTTTGTTAAACCACAAGTATCTTAAGAAAGTAACTTGAAACATGAAAGGATCACTAATATCTAATTTCAGATATATATCCGCTTAAAAAACCAAATAACCTAACAATAAGTTCCAATGTTTTGGCCATCTATCAAGACAAAAGAACGAACGATTATTTCACCTCAGATGTTTGCATATTTGTGTATTTTATAAACATGAGATAATATTTTAATATTGTCTCATGCCTGTAATAAACAAATATTATGCTGAAAACACTGCAAACAAAAGGGCTAGAGAATTGCACTTGGCTTTTGGCATAGATAGGATTATAGGAAGACCTTTTAACAAATATTTCCATCATATACACTTATCACAACTGTCTCTCATTATGCAAATCAACACAAAGCAAAGCTACGATGAGGAACATGTAGTCCCCGCACATAAAAGTAGCAATGATTTTCACAAACTTGATCGCACAAAATACAATATTCAAGAAAGATTGAAGATATATACCGGAAAAATAGTTTCAACGATATTAGTCCTCTGCACATAAAAGTAGCAATGACTTTCACAAACTTGATCGCACAAAATACAATATTCAAGAAAGATTGAAGATATATACCGGAAAAATAATTTCAACGATGTCGCTAACCAATTTGATGTTCCTGCATCCAAAAAGAGGAGTGCACGCAAGACCAACTTCTCGCTCCTTCTTCCTTCAAGGCTAATCTTTCATGGAAAACCGATTTTCTGTGAATATTATGCTTAAAACACGTAACAAAAGCATGGTAATAACGTTAAAATCTACGAAACAAACTCAAGGAATCCTCTAAAAGGAGCTAAACTCGTACCAGGTCAATCATTATAATAGGTACTTTAGTATCGTAGGAAGTTTGAAGTTAGACCGTCTGACGAAAATCGGTGCCTAGCTCACTAGTTTCCGCCAAAGGAATTGCATTCGGGTTGATAAGAAGCAAATGAGTGCTTCAGATACAAAGCAGAACTAATTGAAAGTGATTGCATATCGAAAATTTTGCTAATCCTAAAACCTTAAGAAAACGCTGAAAATAACATACCTTCATCCATGTTGAATGTGACACCGCCAGTGAATTATTCCGGTTGGTGTTTTATCATGACAAGTGCACATGTGGCGTGTATTCTACCAGTGCCATTCAAAGGGGAAATTAATGAACTGTAAGCTAGTGAAATAATCAACTTAAACAAAAAACCGAGGTTTCTTTCACCCAACGATTTTCCTAAAAGGCACAAGGCATACATGGTGTAGAAAAATCGTCTTACCTTGGGGAGGATGATATAGAATATAATCTAGTCAGAATCGAGGGGCGATTGTCGCAAAGAATACTCAAGTGGAGGCTTTATGGTGAATATTCCGTCATGACCTCTAACAAGCTTCATTGACATCCAACTACCCACTCGAGCATACTCATCCCGCATTATAAATGATTCATTTCAATGAGAACATTCATCGAGCAAGAGTTGTACGAGAGCTATAGTGAATCAAGTACAAACCTTTCCATTAGGAGAAGCAAGATATTTTAAACGCTCGGCTTCACTCGGATCGATGCATAGGCAGCCGAGCAAGCAAAGTGGACTGGAAATGCATCCACGGTGTAAGTAACATACTCATATCAACACTGTCATTTCATCAAACACATTAGTAGCATAATTACCTTCTTTGAGGAAGTCAAAAGATCTGCATAATGAGTAAGCAATGTTCTTAGAGTACAAGGTGGAAAAGGAGTCATCGTAACAATTGCAGAAACAAATTTTACGAAGAACAGATCATTGACAAAAATACATTTTAAAGTAATTTATAGGCAACCTAAAAATAACAAGGACTAAATTATATCCACTGATTTTCCGTTTGAGCATTAAACTATGACATGCTTGGAATAAACAACACTTTTAAAATTGAAATCATGCTTTTGTGCACCTTCCATGGCTTTTGGTGAATAGGATAATAATTACCTCCAAGATGGTGTCTGCTCCATATTCCTTCCTCCATTTAAGCATCTCTTCCCACATTACAATAGTCCTCTCGATGTTGAAATCTCTTGCTTTCAAGAATCTGCATAAGGTAAGACAATTAAGACCTTTTTTTTTTCTTTTTGCCTGCACACAAGCAACATCGAGATTACCGATATGTTCTTTTTTTCCGTCTCATTTCAGAGACTACCAATGTGATACTTTATCATCAACTAATGTAAAATCTAAAAGCAACAACAGTTCTCTTCACTACTTAAAAGAGTAAGAATAGCTCGAGTTCTAACGTTTATGAAGGAAAAAAATGCCAAAATGTTAGTAGATAACTACGGCACATTAGACCACATTCAGGAAAAATGTCAAGATAATAATTTCTTGGAACCAAAAAAATGTGCCTTTGACTCTACAGAGATATGGGAAAACTAAGTCACCTCAACAAAGGTATGGTAGTCATCATGTCCGGAAGGCAAAGAAATGTCTATCAAGGAGCTTTTGACGTAGTTCACAGACAATGGTCTCCTCTTTTGCATCTAGAACATCGTCAATGGAAACAAAAGGGAACCTGCAATCAACATTTCTTTTTCCTCTTTTCTTGAGAGAATGGGTGAACCTGTTTGAAGCAGTTATATCTTTCGTTTTTAGAATTCCAATTTTTGATTGTTTTGAGAATTCGAAACCTGACCTCCTTTCTCGTATTTCTTCATTACTCTCTAATCCTTCTAAGCTTACCATAAATCCAGCAATAAAGAACATCAGATAATCATTAGCACAATGTGCATTAAAACATTCATTAAGGAGATTGAACAATAGTGATACCTGACATTCTTGCCAGGTGAAGAAGGTAGATACCCAGGCTTAAACCAAGACTGAAGTCCAATTTCACGGCAAAATACACATTGCTACCATTGTACACCAACATAGGTTTGGTTAGCATACAATTTGACGGTTTTATTTTCCAAATAAATCAACAGCTCTCTGTGAGCAAAATATCTTTCCACTTCCATTTCCATTGCTTACATGCCTACAATAGCCTTTCAAAAAATAATTTGTGTTTCCGATCAGGTAAATAGAAGGTAACAACAAATAAATGGACATATAAGAGTAATCACCCTTCACGTTCAAATGGAAAGACTAACAAGCTAAACATAGTGTGCAAAAACCAGTGGATAAAAGCCAGAAATAACCTGGAGATACCTATCCGATTTCATCGTAGTAGAACAAAGCAGAAATGCACTCGCGCCCGCTTGCTCTGCAAGAGAAGGAAGAAAGGTAATTTATACGATTCAAGAACGGGAATTGCCCTAAGATCTTCTAAAGGAAACCAATGACGAGCTCGAAACAACGATCTTAGATAATCCAATCTAAGAACGTTGGCAAGAACGCCACAACGCTTGCTCAAGACGCTGATTCGATCTTAGATAATCCAATCTAAGAACGTTGGCAAGAACGCCACAACGCTTGCTCAAGACGCACGCTGGCAAGAACGCCACAACGCTTGCTCAAGACGCCGATAAGTTCTCTGGCGGATGAAACTCTACAACGAAGAGATCATCACTCGCAAGTGATACAAGTCAATAGACTCAATAATAATTTCACTCAAAATATGTCCGTCTCAGTAAAGAACAACCTAGGTGCCTTATATAGCTACAGACTCCCAAGTCCAATTGCTAATTTAGCAATGTGGGACAAAATAACAATAAATAGAAATAATAATAAAAATAAAAGATTATCTAACCAATGTGGATAGTAAAAGACTAATGAATCAAATAAATACTTAAGAGTTTATTCATGCTAATAACATAAATAATTTCGCCTCTTCTGCATCACCATGAATTTCTTATTTCTTCTTTCTGAAGCCCTTCATGGATCACATCATTCCCTCCCGGTTGGAATGGATTCGTCCTCGAATCAATAAGACGTCATAAAATCGAGCACCATCACCGTCAAAACTTGAACAAACATAAAAGATCACCAATCGAATACCAGGATTAAATGTGAGTCGAATAAATAAATTCTCATGAGTGGCATGCTTTGTTGCATAGTCACGCTTCATAAACGCATCATCATAATAAAGGGACATTGATTTAATAAACTCCGTGGATAACTTCCTCGTGACGGAACTAAATAATAAGGATAGCAAGTCCCGGTCGAATAAGTGTCAATAAGCTCAAAAAATGGATCAGAATAAGTATGCTCTGGTTTGCCACTAATGTGATCACGATCAAGGACCGCCGTAGGCAACGAGCTCTCCTCAATTGGATTATCGCTGTGTACCTGCAAAGATAACAAGGACGAACTCGAACCAGTATTTATTAATATAGGAGCTTCATTTTCCTCCTCCACTTTCTTCTCCACAATCTCTGCTAATAGTGGCTTAGTCTCAGTATTAATCTCTACTACACTCGTATCTTCATCGTTTTTTAACTCCTCCTCTCTAATATTAACAATCTCTTCATTTTTCTGTTCCACCAATTCTTTTTCTTTTTCGGTTTCAAGTTTCAAACGAGCTTTGTTTTCCATTACGTGCTCCTCAAAGGTGTTAATGACCAACCTTATCTTTGTGACCTCTTCGGGGATAACGGAAGAAGTTTAAACATTTTCTCATCCATGGGGTCATTATATGCCACCTTCCTAGAAGTTTTCCATAGTTTCCCAAGTAGAATGTGGCTCTCAGGCATCGGAACTACATCACATAACACCTCATCTTCATATAAACTAAATTTGAACGCAATCAATGCCTCATTGGGTAACTCGTATCGCACTTTTTATCACTAATTCTCTCAAACTCATAAGGGTGGGGATGAGGAATAGTGGGAATCGATAACTTATCGATCACATACGCACTAATTAAGTTAGCACAACAATCCGGCTCAATAATCATAGAACATCGCCTTTCACCAATTAAACAACGTGTACGAAAAAAATCTCTTTCAACAAAGACCTTGCACAAGATTATCTCTTTCCGACATTATGCAAGATTCAAAACCTCGCAAACTCTCGTGTTTACACTCACTCTCCTCTAAGTTGTAAAGTAACCCTTTTCAAACAAATCGAGAAACGAGCAAAGTGTAACAATCAAACCAACGATCTAGACTAGACAACTAGGAGGTAGGTTTGGAGATTAGGTAAAAGGTATGGAAGTGTGTGGGAAAAAAAGCGTCTAAGAGACAATAGGGGCAAGAAATAAAAGCAAGAAGGAGAAACAAGGAAAAATCAAGGAAATTGGTTGATGAAGAAAATTTCACACCTGGTGTGAAACACTCGCCCAACAAAAGGCCTTTTTTTTATTTTGGCCGCACTTAACAAATTATTAAATTAAGATAAAACCAATTAGGTCAACCACTTTTTTTTTTTTATACAGCACTTGCAGAGGGATTATCAAAGAATTTGCTAGCAACAAGGAATTAACTACTAAAGGTTTGCTGCAGATGATTTCGAAGGTACAAAAGCTGGTTTCTTTTTTTTTTTTTTTTTTTGTTGTTGTTGTTGTTGTTGTTGTGGAGAGGGAGGACTAATTAATACACAAGAACACGGCAAAAAGGGCTGAAATCTTTTTTTTTCTGATAGAAAAGCAGCAGCATGGATTAAACAAATAGCAAAGTAAGGTTTTTTATTTGTTTTATTTTTTAATATGCAACGATCAAGGATGGTTGAAGGCTAATGTAACGCCCCGCTCCCGGATACCGAGCCCTTATCCGGAAGAGAACGTTCGACGCGTATAACATTAAATAAATCTAATATTATACGCCAAATTTCTACGCCGTCAGATCACAAATAAAACAATGGAAGTCCAAAAGGCTCGGGTAAAATCATAATACTACTAGAATATAATACAAACCGACTAAGGGTAGAAAGGAAAAGCTTACAACAACGAGATAAAGCTTACAACGTGTGGTCTAAAGGTCTCGAGGCTTGTCAAGATGGTGACTGAAGATGATGACCGGAGCCAAAACAAACCGAACAAAAGGCCATTGTATTTCATCTTATTGAAAGCAAAAGTTGTTGCAAAAGAGCCAATGTTTTGCTGTAGAAGCAATCAAACTAAAATGTAAGTCTGCACATGAAAGAATTCATCTTTATTCTGTTTGAACAAATAAATTTTAATTAAGATATTGTTTCTACTGAGCAAAAAAAAAAACTTCTTAATCTATTTTTTTTTCCTTTGTCAGTTCTAATAATTTTGTCTTTTGCAGAAATTTGATGTTGAGATTCTCCGAGAGATCATCATAAAATATATATTGAAGATCGGGGAAAGCGAAAATAAGGTCAAAACATATAGACAATTATATGACTTTATCTTTGTGACCCTTTTTATGGGCAATGGCTATTTGCCCCTCGAAATTCATTTAAGGTAAGCATTTTTTATTTTTCCAAGCAGCATGTCTTTCATTTTATAAATAAATAAATAAATAAATAAATAAATAAATAAAACTTTAATATAAAACTAACATTTCTATTGATTCAGATACTGAAGGACATGTTGGCTCATTATGAGAGAAAAAGTGGTGTTCTTTTGACAGAGTTCACAAGGGTGCTTAAGTGTTTTTTTTTTCTCAACTAAAGTTTACTTGAGGCTTATTTGAAGAATGACTAATTATTCGTATGTTATTTTGGGTAAACGAAGATAATCTTCATAAGCTTCTACAAAAAGTTGCAATATTTCAGTACTTAGAGCATAAGGTGACCAACTATCTATTTTTAATTTCTTTCCTATGTTGTCTTTTAGCTTTGTTCTATTAAGTTGTCATGTGTGAAGTTTTTTGTTTTAATTTTCTTAAACTAACATTGTATATATATTAACTTGAGTTTTCTTCATCCTCAGAGGAAAAATATTACCGACTCACCAACAGAAGGACTATGTAAGTTCGAGATTAATGGAAAAAGTGTCTTATTCATGACTGTTTATAGTCTTTAAAAATACTGCAATTTTAAGAATTTATAATTTTGTAAGCGAAAAGATTTATTAATGCTGTATGCTGCTGTTGGGAGTTGAAACTCATGGAGGATGAGGATGTGGAGTGGCTATGGTAATATGATTTTCTATTTTTAGTTTTGTTTTCGCACTTGTAGTGATTTACGGAGATCATGAACGCTTTTCCTTGAATGTGAAATAGAGATTGACCAAACCGAAAACTATAAAGCATACATACTTGCCTTGAACCTAGTACATTTTTAGAATCTTACATCATAAGCAAAATCTTTTAGCAAGTCGTGAATAGTTTTTATACATATATATATATATTTTTTAATTTTCTTCCCTTTTTTAGGCCGTCAAATTATTTTATATGCACTGCACCTATATGTGTACAAGAGGAAGTTTTTGATACAACCGAATAAGTATGTATTTGAAACTTGATACCGTCAAAAAATAAGTACTTTTGTGTTACTATCTCTTGCTTCTAGTTTTCAAAGTCTATATAAATTGTAAAATGTATTTTTTCTTTTCTTTTTTTCAGGATGAATGGTTGGCAGATGATGAAAGGTGGGCAAATGAGGAATGGTGGGAAAGCGCAAGGTTTATATTAACAGCAATGCTACGGGCACATCCGCTGTCTTGTGACGGTGTCTTATTATCGGCTGATTTTCATCATTGATGATACATCGCAGTGATCTAGATGATTAATCTAGATCTCAAGATGTATCAACGCGAAGATCACCGCATGTGGCACACACTGACGCGCCTTCGTAGCACCACTCTTATATTAATTGTTGTATGTATCCTTGTTATGATAATTTTACAGCATTATATAGAACTTATAAGCCAAACACGCTTAATGAATAATGCTATCATATAACGACATACATTGTACCATGAAATCTATATCCAAACCAGGATGGACCCAATGTGTAATGGGTGGGGCCAGTCTTCACCGAGATCCTAAAATCGACATATTTTTTGTAGGTAAAAAATGTAAAAACATTATCATGCCTTCACTCGCCTTTTGAATTTGTTCCGGTCAATGTTCTAAAAGTCGGTCAAGTCGGCCGACTAGGCGCTAGTCGGCCCTCCACCGAACCGAGTACACACTAGTCCGACTTGTCTGCGCATGGGTCGTCTCTAGTCGGTCACTAGTCGTGGACTAGTCGGCCTCTAAGCAGAGAGAGTCGGGTTCAAGGTGGGATAGTCGCTCTCAACTCGGGCAACTCGGCCTAGGCATTCCGTATTATATATATATTTTTGTGAAACTTGACTTTGAATGCATGTTTATTTTGGACGATCACGACAATGTTTGTATGTGTTTTTTTTCCGACTTGAATTTTGGGACTTATGTTATGTTAGTATTTATTATTACTAAAGTAGTAGTATCATTATTTTTGGGGTTTGTAGTGGTAAATATTTTGTCAAATCCATTATTATTTTAATAATTAACAAAATTCAAAACCGTCTAGTCCCTGACTAGTCCCCCGTCTAGCTGACTAGTCCCAACTCCCCACCCGGCCGCCCGACTAGCGCCTACCGACTTTTAGAACATTGGTTCCGGTGCCTCAATTGAGATTTTTTTCTGAGTCTGTCACTGATCCAAACTGGAATTAGCCAATCAACAAACATATTAATGATGTAATTTAGGCTTGCTAGTTGCTATCGAGTAATGAAAAATTAATTATTGAGCCTCTTTGTCCATATTGGTCATTTGTTATTGTATCATCCATCATATTAAGATATAAATTTCTTTCATTGATTGGGGTAGTATATTTCTTTGGATGTTTTGAATGCTTGTTCATCTGATAACGCATAATGAAAGCCTACACGTTTCAAAAAAATAAAATATAATACAACCGTAGAACATTTACCAGTTGGAGTATCGATATGAATCATGCACAAGTTGCTCACAAAAACCTCAATTTCTTTCTTTGCAAGAGCTTTAGTCTGCCCATCAGCCACTTGTCTTGATGAAGGCAAAAAAAATGAATACACAATCATATTTTTATCTTCTTGATAAAATGTCGATAAAAATCTTCACTTGTTTAGTTCGATCATGATGCACAAGTTCATTTGTTATATCTGTAGTATGTTTATCTAAATGATAGTTGACACACTAAAATGTTGCTTTGATATGTCGAGAAAATGTCTATTTTATTTTGTGAACTATTCATTCCTCGTAAAAAAAAAAAATAATGTTTAATCATTTTAACATTGATAGGTTAAGATTATTGTAACTTTATTAGCGAATTTTTTATTTCTTCTAAAAAAAAGTGATTAATTATTTTGCCTTTACAGGACGATAGGAGGAACACTTACACATTGCAGCTTGGCAATTGTTGTTGATCATCGACTTAACAAGTGATTTTACCCATGCCAAAGCTTGTCTATCTGAGTTTTGCTATTGATTTGTATTTAGCTAATCATATAAATAAACTATATCGTATTTGACAAAAATATTTATTCAATAATTGATTCTATTGATTTATAGATTGGATTGTGCGTTGTTATTAAAATCATCCAAATCATAAAGAAGTTGATAGATACTAGAGTGTTCTCACTCTTGTTATTTGAAACACTCTTGATCTATCAACTCTTCTTTTGATTTGTGTGACTACCTTCAGAATCGACAGGAACTCGATCTACATATCAATAGAATTAATGATTGAATACATATGTAGAATTTAATTTTTTTTTATATTTTAGCAATGAAATACAAATCAACACAAATACTATAAACAAAAACACTATAATCACAAATATTAATTTATTTATAGCCACACAGAAGTCAGAAGCATTGGGATGCGGTTCACAAAATTCTGAATTACCTTAAAGCTTCTGCGTGATTGTAAAGGACTTTATTTTCGACAAAACCGATAAGATCGGAATTAAAGTTTTTGCAAACGTGGATTGATGCATGTATGGACTCACAAGACTAACAAAAAAATCATATAAAGTGTAGTATTTGATAAATATATATGTTTCGTGAACAATTTTGTTTTTATAAAATTATCTAGACACCCTATTGAGTTGCAAATCTTGGTTAACAAATTCAACAAGGTTTAAGGCTTTTGTGGTGCTTTAAAATGCTTGTGTTTATGCATTTGAAATGTTGGGTCTTTTTGTTTTAGTGTTTTTGTTTATGAATATTGTATGCCTACTTCATTTTTTGCGTTGTTTGTAACACAACCATTGTTTAATTAGCATTACCATTCTTGGCGAATAAAAATAAGAAGACAGAGCAAGAGGGTTAATATTTTTTTGATTTTTTAAGCCTAATTTTTACGGATAAAGTATAGGTGTGATACAAAGAATTTTTTTCAAGCAATTTTATTTGTATGTTGTGATTTTTCAGGCTCAAATGGGAAACTATTACTTTCATAAATGACTATGTAGTATGTACTAAGGCTAAGCGTTGTCGCAAAGAGATTACCGCTCAATTTACTTCATATATTCGTGTAAATGCCATGGCTGAATATCTATTCTTAGATTTGAATGATGTTTTGTATTGTAAATTTGCCCTATTTGTTTTCAGGTTAAATGTTATGTTTACGATATCACGAAAGATAAAAATGTATTCAAAAGAGATAGAAATATTATATTGACACAACGATTGACATATAGTGATCGGTATGTAGATTTTTTTAAGCAAAATCATTACATATAGTAATCATTATGTAATTTCATCATTATTTATACATAATAATGTATATATAATAATGTAAAAAATATGTTGTATCATTCGTTGTGCGTAAATGATTACGGCAGTACAATAGTCAAATTATTATTGATAAGTCTACACATGATTGATGATATGATTAAGAATGATAAATAGATTGTGTTATCCGTTATGTATGATTGATTGTTAATCAGACTTTATTTTTCTACCTTTTACCCGTAGTAAGCAAATGTGAACTGCAATCCACCCTAATACAAAAGTAATACAAGTTTTCACGCATTAAGAATATTTTTTGAAGAAACACGTATTAAGAAATTAAACTATTTTATAAGTTTTACTAGTGGGCTGGTAACGCCGCAGTGGCACGGCAGCGTCTTGCAACATAAAACGTAACCAATGATAGTAGAAAATAATGGATACATAATGTGTGAACCTATGATTTTTTCCTAGGTTTTGTAATATTGCAATTATTCTATTGTTTAAAATAAAAAAATAAAATGTCGAAAGCATTTTTTTGGGAAAATTTTATTTTGTTAAACCACAAGTATCTTAAGAAAGTAACTTGAAACATGAAAGGATCACTAATATCTAATTTCAGATATATATCCGCTTAAAAACCAAATAACCTAACAATAAGTTCCAATGTTTTGGCCATCTATCAAGACAAAAGAACGAATGATTATTTCACCCTCAGATGTTTGCATATTTGTGTATTTTATAAACATGAGATAATATTTTAATATTGTCTCATGCCTGTAATAAACAAATATTATGCTGAAAACACTGCAAACAAAAGGGCTAGAGAACTGCACTTGGCTTTTGGCATAGATAGGATTATAGGAAGACCTTTTAACAAATATTTCCATCATATATACTTATCACAACTGTCTCATTATGCAAATCAACACAAAGCAAAGCTACGATGAGGAACATGTAGTCCCTGCACATAAAAGTAGCAATGATTTTCACAAACTTGATCGCACAAAATACAATATTCAAGAAAGATTGAAGATATATACCGGAAAAATAGTTTCAACGATGTTAGTCCCTCATTACATAAAAGTAGCAATGACTTTCACAAACTTGAGACACAAAATACAATATTCAAGAAAGATTGAAGATATATACCGGAAAAATAATTTCAACGATGTCGCTAACCAATTTGATGTTCCTGCATCCAAAAAAGAGGAGTGCACGCAAGACCAACTTCTGCTCCTTCTTCCTTCAAGGCTAATCTTTCATGGAAAACCGATTTTCTGTGAATATTATGCTTAAAACACGTAACAAATGTTAGAATGGATAACTCCACCGTGGAAGTCATTGACGAAGAGCAGAAGTCCAATGCTAAGGGATAAAGCTTTGAGTTTTTGAATATTTATATTTAGCTAATATCTGAGTAGTTTTTGAATATTTATATTTAGCTAATATTTGAGTTTTAAACATTATTATCTTTTATTTGTTATGATACTATAAATAAGTGCACCATGTATCAGTTTGAGTATTGAATATAAAAAGATCGACTTCATTTTCTCAAATATTGTTTTTGTCTAAAACTTACATGGTATCAGAGCTTTTCAACTAACGTCGTTTAGATCCTGAACAAATTTTTAAGACATCCGTTCGGGTGGGGGTTCGTTACATTAATCTAAACGAACCCTCACCCCTCCCGTCTTACGTTATGTTTTATTTTCTTTTTTCCTGAAACCGTCTTCTTTCATAATTCGTCTTTTTTTTATTTTATTTTACGGTCTCCTTCTCCAAAGCTTTCTTCTCCCCCTCAAAACCTTGACAGCAAAACCTTGCCACCACCAACTTGCAGACCTTCCACGTTATCCTCCTCTCAGACTAGATTGCCGTTACCCCTCTCGATTCAAACCGCTACCGCTACCGCTATCGCTAACCGTAATCTTCAGATCGTCCTGTTCCAAGCTTCAGATTTGTTCCCGATTTGCAATTATTTTCTCGGAACTATAAGCTCTTCTTCAGCCGATTTGCAATTACCTTTAGTCAACCGAAGGCTCTGATACCAAATGATACGATTCAAGAACGGGAATTGCACTAAGATCTTCTAAAGGAAACCAATGACGAGCTCGAAACAACGATCTTAGATAATCCAATCTAAGAACGTTGGCAAGAACGCCACAACGCTTACTCAAGGTGTTGATAAGTTCTCTAAGGGATGAAACTCTACAACGAAGAGATCCTCACTCGCAAGTGATACAAGTCAATAGACTCAATAATAATTTCACTCAAAATATGTATGTCTGTAAAAGAACAACCTAGGTGTCTTATATAGGCTACAGACTCCAAGTCCAATTGCTAATTTAGTAATGTGGGACAAAATAACAATAAATAAAAATAATAATAAAAATAAAAGATTATCTAACCAATGTTATTAATAAAAGACTAATGAATCAAATAAATACTTAAGAGTTTATTCATGCTAATAACATAAATAATTGCGCCTCTTCTACATCACCATGAATTTCTTATTTCTTCCTTCTGAAGCCCTTTATGGATGACATCAGTAATGGTATCGTAACACACTGGAAATATAATAAAGGTACAAAGGATACAGAAAGCTGGAATTTGTCTACAGATTAATGTATTACCCCGGTCCCTAACAATTGATACCCGATCAAGCATCAAGTAATGTGCAACAACAGCGTCGTGTAAAAACCGGATCTGAGCCACCTCACTCCACCAGCCGCCATCAATCAATTTCTGAGGAAGAAATCTGATGTAAATCAGAAGCAAGCACAAGAACCACCGGATATAGCACCAAAATACTCCATATTTCAAATGGATAATACACAGCCCCAATCCTTCACTTGTTCTTTTTCCAGCTTAGCAACCCTAGGAAGCTGAAACCGCCTAGAGGCTGGCGTCATCTCCTGCTAGAGCCGTCCATTTATTTCTTCCTTCACGCAACAATTGATACGATGGCGAAAATGAAAATTTAAAGGGACACGTGTCAGCCCTTAAATTACTCTTACAAACTACCGACATGGACGCAGGAAAGGAGAGCATTTTTTGGCTCTTAATAGTAGATAGACCAATATTGAATAAAGTATCATTTTCCTAGTATTAATTCAATATCATTTTCAAAGCCATTTATTTTTTAAAAACATGTGAACAATTTCAAATGCATGTGATCCTATTGTTACTTTCACAGTATAGTTTTTTTTTTCTTTTCATATCAATACATTATTGATAGTACAATCTCTTGGCCATTTTATTCACCAACGCCATATGCACAATCAATTTAGGGACAATTATTCAAAAGGACACATATTGGATGTCACGGATTTTATTAATACAAAATAAACAAGTAATAAAACCGGTTAACCTCAAGTGCAAGGATCGTAGTAATAGAGGCTAATGCCGGGTCGATCTTACGGGGAACTAGACAGTTGTAAATCCTAGTTGTTGTTTTAACTAACTATGTCACGAACTACACTAAACAGTGAATTAATCTAAACAAAGATTGCAGAAAATAAACTAGACAGAGGAGATTATCCAAGGCTAGGAGAGATACGAGTAACGGACTTATTAACTAACCTAAACTAAACTAATTGCAAAAAAAGAAATTAACTAAGCAAAGCGAAACTCAAGTTGCAAGGATTTTAAATCAAATTATAAAAGGCAAACGAGGATTGATCCACCTATCAACATGTATTGATCTCCTATCTCGATTATATGTGGTATTTATCTAGGTTGTGATTCACCTTACCTAAACATGAACCCTAATTCCTTAGGCAACTCATCTATTAACCTAGTATCTTCCAATGCTAGATTAACGCGTTTTAAGATCAAAGGTGTCAACTTTTACGTTCAAATCTAGTGATTAGACTTACTAACTTCCGTTATTATAAATCTAAGGACTATTCTTATCTATGGTGATCTAAAGGTTTATCATGACTTCCATCAAACATAAACATAATCATACGTGCAAATCTTCCGATATAAACGCAATTAAACGAGATAAAACATAAATAAGAAACAACCTTGAATAAATAACTCACAAGATAATCGAAATACGTAAATCAATCCAAGTTGATGGCTTCACAATTCGCTTGATAGAAGCTTTAGCTCTCGAGCATCCTCAAGAACACGCTTTTGAGAAAAAGAACATAAAAACTGCTTTAACTAATCTAATTTAAAGTTGTAGAAAAGTGGAAGAAAAAGAAGTAAAACTGCAGCCTTAGCCGCCCCTAGGGTTTAGGGTTTGAATACTGTCGAATTTTTGTTCTTGTGTGCAGAAATAGGCAGGTATTTATAGAAGATTAAGTCGGTTCTGGCTGAGTCGGCGGACGGACGAGCGTTCAGTAGTGTGGACGCTCGTTCACCTTCTTGAACTCTCCTCAGACACTCGTTCGGCCTCAGTTCAAACTCTCTGAATCACTTCTTAGCACCTTGGACGCTCGTTCAGGATTTCAGACGCTGCTTGGTCCGGACGGAGCATGGACGTTCGCTCAAAGATGACTTGAATACGATTTTTGCATGTTTATCTCTCTTTCCTTCTCTCATCTCGATCATTATCTCTTCCTTAAATCTTCATAGCTCGAAATTTATCCCTTTTGATCATCATTTGAGCACAATAATCATACCTATAACACATGGAAAACATCGCAAACTGTAATAATATTCAAATAATCATAGTTTAACCATGAAATCACATAAATATATCCATATTGCGATTAAGCCGTCAAAAATACCGTTTGCTCAATATTTTAATATAAAGACCAATTATTATGCAAATTATACAATATAGAGGGAAAAACATCGTAAAATATATCCTTATAATTCATAGATTTTCACCCTTAACAACTCCCCCACACTTAGCTTTTGCTCGTCCCGAGCAAAACAAAACGAAAAATTAGGCTCGAGAAAGGAAAACAGGCATCTAAACAGATATAACATACATTCAATAACTTAGAGGTTCACCGGTGTGTGTGCATAGCCATAGAAAACTTCCACTAAAACCAAACTTGAGAAACTCAAAGTAAAACTAGCTAATACCCCCTCGTAGAATAGCAATAAATGACACTCATAAGATGTACCCTACAAACGTGACATATCCCGAAAAAGATGATCGAATGAATCTAGGGCCTTTCTGAAATACTCAGAGGATAATCCCTACATCATATCTTTCAGCTTATACTGGGGATAAGATTAACGAAAACTAAGCCTTATATTCAATTTCGTAACGATATCTTAGTCGATTTAACTTATTCACTTTAAACACACATTAGGATAAGCCATTGCCCTCATAGTAGAATAGGACATTTCGAGATAATACCCTACCTTACTCCAATCATAAGGCAGCTCTTCCTAACTGTCGAGAGCTTTTGGTCATCATAGTGGAATAGGACATACGTGGTACACCCTACCTCACTCAAATCATCGACTAGCTTTCGACACACCCAATTAATTCATTAATTCAACTTTTTCATTTGACAATAGCTACGTTTTACTTATCACATTCAAACTTCCAGATATTCACAGTATAACATACTCCGGATCTAAATACAAACTATCATAAATCTCAAGACATATACGTAGCACTAAGCACATGACTTACAAGATAATCAAAAATCACTAATCCAAAACGGGGTATAGCTTTATAAAATAGCTCATCGTCACTATGGCTCGTGAAAAAAAAATAGTGTCAGGTGAAACAACTAACTTACTAAACATATGATATATAGCTTGGATGACTATAAAAACAACGAACTTCAAATTGAATTGCCTACTCGGGACCAAACAAAGACAAAAGTGTCGGAAAATTTTGAAAAATTACGCTCATTTTGCATAATAAAAACATTCTAACGTATTAAACAAACTTATATGCATAGGTACAAATCGAACTATCCCCTCCCCCACACTTAAAAATTCAACATGTCCTCATGTTGTGCAGAAAGTAAAAAGGATAATAAACTTAGCTTTGAATTACATGGAAAACCGAGCCGCTGGTCGCCGAGCATGAAAAGTCCAACGCCGCAAAAAGCGTGGAAAAACATCCCAAAACTAACTCAATCGGATCTCGACAAAAACCATTGCTGCAAAACTCGAGAAACAGAAAACTCGGGGGAAAACGGGGTACAATATGGCAATAGAGATAATAAATCAAAACGGAATGAAAAGAAAAGATCATCGATAAAGATTTCAACACAAGTCAAAGAACGAGAAACTAGAAAGTAGCAAAATGTATAGGTACAGCCAAATCGAATTAAATGTATCAAAAAGTGCATCAACAACCAGAAAGATAGATATAAAATATAAAAAAAAAACTCAAGGCAGCCCCGGAGTCGTCGCAGCAGCATCGTCAATAGCATCAGCAGCCGGAGCATCAACTGGAGAAGGATCTGAAGAAGGAACATCACCGTAGACGCAATGCCGGTCGTAGTAAGTCCGGCCGCAGGCAACAGAGCAGCAGCGGTGATTCTATCGGTAGGAACTCGCAGCCTCGGATCCACCTGAGTCCCTCATCACCGCACTCGGGTTTCTCCTCTAACTTGACCACCTCGGCCTATCACCCTCTCTATCTCGCTCGGAGAAGACATAATCCATATTACTCGCATTGAATACCCTCCGATCTCTCGGTGTCCTTCCATCAACTATACATTCCAAAACCGATAAGATATTATCTTGGCCATCCCGGATATCACTCAACATCGCCTCAAACTATGAGCCATACTATGCCGAGTAATCTCGGAAGAAGATAATCCGAAAGAATCAAGTTCGAGGCGGTGTCGATGTGGAACCAGGCTCGAAACAGAACAACCTTCTCTCTACGAATAGGGGGTAACTTTGGTCTTATGGTCCGCCGCATACTCCAAAACTCCCGCGACGAGACATAAATCGATTAATCAAATGTGGAACTATCAAACTCCGTGTGTATACCTTCTGGTTCATGGAAATCTCATCGAATAAGGCTTGACCTACATCTACATTCAACCCGAACGTCAAAGCATATAACATCCCAAGATCACTAATATGGAAATGTGTGAGATTATTCTTCGGGATCAAACGACTCTGAATAAAACGGCATTGGACTCTCCAATCTTCGGTCCAAGTCGTAGTAATCAACTCCTTCCTTTGGCCATTGGGTCTCATTGTCCACGCCACATCCGGACAAACTCACAATCTCAACTCCTCCATCGGGTCACGACCATCCTCACGTTGCCTTCTCGCAATTTCCTCTTTATAATCTAAACCCTCAAAAGCTGGTAACTTGTATTTCTCATTAATGACCTTAGCAGAAAAAGGAACCTTAACACCTCGCACCATAACGCACTTTTCATCTAAGTCCGCCTCAGAAAAGTTGGCATAGAACTCTCGGACAATAGAGTCATTGACAGGAGTAGAAGGAATTTTTGTTAAGGCTGACCACTTCCTAGCCTTTAACATCTGAGCGAAAGCAGAATCAACTTGAGACACTTTCACCTCTCTATCAAAAATAAGATTCCTGGTTGAGTAATGCTTAGTGTAGGCTTCATGTGCTAAAAGATTGACAAACCGACGAGGCATCGAAAGAGGGGCAACAGTCTTAGACTTTTTCTTAGGAGGTGCTCTCGGTTCAGGTGCAACTTCCTCCCTAACCACATCATCAACATTCGCCTCTCGAACTTGTTCAGCCCTAGATGACGCACCTTTCTTAAAACTGGGATTCCTAACCAATGGAACATCATCCTGTGTATCCGAATCGGAGGATGATTCATCTCTCAAATCAGCTCGGGCTTGTTGAGATGCCCTAGGGGGTTGCTCGCGTAAAATTACACCTCGGTTGGGGTCTAAATTGGAGGGCACATCGTCCAACCGTTTACGTTTACCCGATTCAACAACCTTCTCTTTACCAGGCCTCTGCTTAATAAGCGCTTTCTTCCCAATATCAACCTAAATGTCTAAACCAAACGATTCACAGCAATGAAGGTTACCCGTTTAACATCCAAAGCGGGGTTTTAAGCAAACCGTCCAAACCACCAGCATCAACAACACACCATCACCATCACCACACCACCACAGCAGAAGGGAAGAGGAAAAAAAAACAACAAAAACGAAAGGAAATCAACAATAGTTGATAATTCAAGAAAATGAGCCGACTCGAAAATCGAACTCACAAAAACGTGAATTAAAACGAGAAAAGTTGTATCAAGCTTACCAAACACTATGAGGGGATGATGATCGAATGTATTAGAAGCCCGTAAACACCGAGATTGACCCCAAAATCCGGCTTTTGTCGAAATGGCCGCAATGAACAATCTCTCGATTCCACATTTGTGTTGATTGTTGGAGGAAATGGATTGATAAATGAAAAGAGGGTGCAAAGACCGTTCTTTTGCAACAAGAATCGCTAAATTTGGTTCGAAAATGACGATTTTAGGGTAAAGGGAGAAGAGAGTCGGGTTGCGGTTTGAAAATTCTCGAGAAATGAGGGTTCATGCGCTGAAGGGCTATATATAGACGCCGAATGGACGCCGTCCATCCCGACGGACGGGCGCTCACTTGAAATCGCAGAACCGGACGGGCGCCCATTATACCGACGCCGCCCCGAGGCAATTTTTGAAACAGATTGGAGGGAATTTTCAGACGGGCGCCCGTAAACTCGGACGGGCGCCTCAGAGAAACGAGAGGTCGGACGGGCGCCCATTATACCGCACGGTCGCCCAAGATAAAGAAATGCCCAAATTTCATAAAATTCCATATAAACCAACTAAAAGCGAAAAAATGTTTTCTTTATTATTATTGATAATTTAAAATTCAAAAGTACAAACGGAAATGCTACGAACATAAAAGAACTCAAAAATAGAACAACCGAATAAAACAAAGGTTGCCTCCCACTAAGCGCTTCCGCTTTTACGTCGGGCTCGACGAAACAAACCTAACTAACACTACTCATATAATCTCGCCCCAATCTACCAAACGGATGAGACGACGAAGCATATCAATAGCGGAGGGAAATCATAGTCGCCTTGTACCCCACCATCTCACCTACCTCTAAACCTCTAAAATGTGAAGCTGCAAAGACACTAAAATCCGTCCACAAGATAGATCATTAAGGATCGTGTAAGGACGCCCTATGGCCTCCTCGCAACTCCTCGGGCCGTGAAATCGCTGCCTCCCGAACATGGTGGAACTATGATAACGCACGTGATGGTCTTAACTCGAGTGCTAATGTCAAAATCTACATGAAGAACTATAAGTGCCTCCCGGTCCACCATCTATCGTGATCGGGCGGGATCCGACTAATGAGTGGGAACTCCTCGTGCGAACTCCGTAAAAATCCATATCTAGAAAGCAACTACCGGCATGATATAAAACATAAAAGCTTAGTAAAACTAACTAAAATAACTAAAACAACATACGGAAGCAAAAAAGAACTAAGGAAAACTAAAACAAGATTGGATATCTAGGATGCCCCCTAGTGGCGCTTTTGGTTAATGTCGTTAGCTCGACACCGCTGGAGTCTAGCCTGATCTCGCCATTTGACTTTTCTCGCCAAACCACTACTGTGTAAGCTCGATCGAGAGCGTGGCGCAAAACAAAGACTCTAACACATGGGGTTAAATTCTTTATAGCTTTCCGCACACGCTTAAACTTCCCCATGGTTGACTTCTTCGCCTTCCTCAAGCTTCGTCGATGACATTCTTGTTGACGCCCTTCCAATATTCTTCCATATCCCAACTACCGGCTAGAACTTCTTCCGATGGGCCAAAGGTCAGCCATCCTCGTAAAACAAGTCGCGTAAAACTCGTCAAACTCATCGACTTTGTGGTGCTACACCCGAGGATATCAAGAAATTTAACAATCAAAGGCTTCTCTTGAGGTGCACCTATATAGTGCTTTCACCTTTGACCATTAACTCGAAATGGTTTACTATAACCACGTAGTTCTAGAACGCCCAGAATGATTTGGAGAATCTCAAAGGGACTGCACTAACGTGTCCTTAACTTCCCAGGGAACAAATGTAACCTGGAATTGTAAAGTAACACTTGCTCTCCAACTTGAAATTCTCTCTTCTTGATCTTTGCGCCATGAAGGAGTTTCATCTTCTCCTTATCGATCCTGGCACTCTCGTAAGCCTGGCCTAAACTCGCCCAACTCATGCAATCGCCGCAATGATGTTTGCCACAAGCTTGGGAATCGGGTTAAGAAACTTTGTAGCCCAATAAGCTCAGGCTCTAACTCGACGGGCAAGTGGCACGATTTACCATAGACCATCCGGTAAGGTGATGTACCCACGAGGGTCTTATAGGCAGCTCGATACGCCCATAATACATCATCCAACTTTAGACTCAGCCTTTTCTATGACTCGCTTCACTGCTTTCTCAGATCTTCTTCAAGCTCGTTGCTTCGCTTAACAACTCGACCACTAGTCATCGGATGATATGGTGTGCCAATTTTGTGATGAACACCATACTTCTCGAGGACTTTTTCCAAAGGTCGGTTGCAAAAGTGTGGCCCTTCATCACTAATCAGGGCACGTGGACATCCAAACCTCACAAAGATATTCTTCTTTAGAAAATTCATGACCGCTTTATGATCATTGCGAGGAGTGGCTATTGCCTCTACCCATTTCGATACATAGTCTACGCAGACTAAGATGTATTTATTCCCACAGAAGATGGGACGGACCCATAAAGTCGATCCCCATACATCAAAGACTTCGCATTCTAGGATGGGTTTCAAAGGCATGTCAAAACGCGCTTTGTCGAGTACCGGTCCTTCGGCACCTATCGCAAGCTTTACGTGAAAGCTTCCGTGTCCTTAAAGATCGTGGGCCAAAAGAAACCGGATCGGAAGATCTTCGCAACCGCTTTTCCAAGGACCAAAGTGACCACCGTGGGTCCACTATGGCATTGTTTCGATTATATCGCGTTGCTCGATTCGTGAACACACCTCCTTAGCAAACCATCTTTACGATTTTGAAGAGGTAAGGTTCATCCCAAACGAAGATTTCATATCGTAGAAGAACTTCTTCTTCTCTTGATAAGACATTTCGTGGTCAAGATAACGGGCATGAAGGTAGTTTACGATGGAAGAATACCATGGAACATCGTGAGCGCAACCATCGATAAGCATGATGTTTTCTAGAGGAAAGTAAAGATCTATATCATCGTGTTCTCGCTTTTCCTCGCCAACAATCTTGAGACATGATCACCACTACGCTTTCACCGCTTTTTGTCTTTAATTTGGACATCAAACTCTTGGAGGGTCAAGATTCAACGAGCGCACGCGCGTTTAGCCTCTTTCTTTGTCATGAGATAGCGCAAGGCGCATGGTCACCCAAATAAGGATTACGGCTCCCAACAAGTAACTACGGAATTTGTCCATGGCGAATACCACGCCCAACAATTCCTTTCGGTGGTCGTGTAGTTAACTTGTGCGGGCTCAGTGTGTGGATCGGCATAATAGATAGGTTGAATTTTCCTTCGATCCTTTGGCCTAAAATCGCACTAACCGCATAGTTGGATGCATCGCATATAAGCTCGGGCGGTAGGTTCCAACAAAGCGATATCGTAACCTGAGCGGAGATTAATCGACTCTTAAGCTCTCAAACGCCGCTGCAGCCTATCACCAAAGGCGAATGTAATGTCTTCCTTAAGTAAGGTAGACAGGGCTTGGCGATCTTTGAAAAGTCCTGAATGAATCTCCTATGAAGTTCGACATGTCCGAGAAAACCTCCGACTTCGCGAACACTCTTGGGATAACTCATATTTTCGATAGCTTCCACCTTAGCCCTATCTACCTCGATACCTTTGGCGGACACTTTGTGGCCAAGAACTATTCCTTCATCTACCATAAAATGGCATTTCTCCCAATTCAAAGACCAAGTTCTTTTCCACACACCTAGATAACACTGATCAAGATTATCGAGGCAATCATCAAAGGATTGACCAAAGACCTAAAAGTCGCCCATGAAAATCTCCATACACTTTTCAACTAGCCCGTCAAAGATAGACATCATACACCTTTGAAAGGTGGTCAGGCAATACAGAGACCAAATGGCATCCGCTGTAAGCGAATGTACCATAAGTAAGGTGTAAAAGTGGTCTTTTCTTGGTCAATTGGATCGATGGGTATCTGGAAGTATCCTCGAATATCCATCCAGAAACAAGAGAACGCTGCGGCCCCCGCCAGACGCCTAGCATCCGGTCAATGAAGGAAGGGGGAAATGATCTTTCATTGTGACCTCATTGAGTTTCCTATAGTCAATGCAGACTCTATAGCCTCAGAATGAGCCTCAATGCTATCTCTTCTCCCTTCTCATTCTTCTCAATAGTAATTCCACCCTTTTTGGGGACCACTTGAGTAGGGGATACCCATTCACCACAATGATGGCGATATGATACCCATATCTAGAAGTTTGATGATCTCCTTCTTGACTACTTCTTGCATGTGAGGGTTAAGCCTCCTTTCGGGGTCTGTCTTACACATTTAGCACCCTCACTAGTCTTGATCTTATGCATGCAGATGTCAGGAGATATTCCTCGGATATCTCCCACCTGCCATCCAAAGGCTTTTTCATTTTTTCGCAAGACGTTTAACAGTTTCACCTCTTCTATTCGAGATAGCTTGGCAGATATGATCAAGGGAAGCTTGTCACCCTCACGTAGGAACACATACTAAAGATGTTTAGGCAACGGCTTCAGAATTAGATCTGCGGGGGGATCCTCTAAACTCGATTTAAGCCCTCCACTTTTCAACTCAGCATCGCTGAGTTTACTTAGTGGCTCCACCGCCAAAGCTTCTTTTCTTAATAACTCATCCTCAAGTCACCGTGAATCGATCTAGACTAACCACACCATGACTATTCAGATTATTGATCAATCGCTCATATTCCGCTTCCACACCCTTGACTTGCTCGTCCCATACAAATATTGAAGTCATTAAATGACTCTCAATGGAAAAGCCGGTTGAGAACCGTAGAGGTACTTGAATAGATTTAGAGACACTATAGCTCACCTCCTCGGTTACCAACTCGAATAGTTACTTGCCCACCATCACAATCGATGAGGGCCCTAGCCGTGGATAGGAAAGGTCTTCCAAGAATCGTGGAACATCCGCACCTTTCTCCATATCTAAGATGTACTACCAACCGGGAAGGTAAACCTATCAATTTGAACTAATACGCCTTTCAGATCCTCAAGCTTTCTTGGAAGATCTATCGCGAACCGAAGGTTCATGGTGGTGGGTTCTAGAAGATCTTGTAAACCAAGTCGATTGCAAATGCACAACGGCATCAAGTCGATGGATGCACCAGGTCACATAAAGAATTTGGGAAGACTAGGCCTCCCATCCGCAATGTGAGCACAAACTTGCCTGGTCACCCTCTTGATTGGTAAGTCTTGATAATTGACCATTGAGCGCCCTCACCAATTGCTCGATCCATGTCTACTAACTTCTTTTAGAAGAAACAACATCCTTAATAAACTTGGTATACTTAGGCATTTCAACAAAACTTCGAGAGTGGAAGATTAACTCGAGTATTTTTCAAAGAAATTCAAAGACCTTTCCGTATTTCTTATCTTCATGCAAAGGAATGTTGCTTTTTCTTGGTGGAAATGGAAGCTTTTAAGGTCACTCTCGGAAAATACTTTCTTTGAGGATGCACTTACGGCCTTGTCTTCCGAGATCTTTCCACCTCACCACTTTTTCTCGACGCCTTATTGGTCGTGGATCACCACCGACTCTCAACCGAATCTTCTTTTCTCGGGGTTCAAATGCACCGAGGTGTTTCAACTCTTTCATTACTCGGGATCACCCACCCGAGTATGATCTTGCAGATGGGATAATGGGTGCTCAACTTCCCTCCTCGCACCATAATTGGCGAGGAGGGCTAGTGGTTTCCTGAAGCCGTGGGGACCACTCACCGAGTGCCACTTAAATTCATCGACCGGCCTCCTATTTACCGTATTGCATTGTTGGCACGAGGTCGGTGCATTGGTTGTTGCTTATCTCAACCTGAGCAACCTCGACCGCCTTTTGATTCTTTTGGTAAAGTCAAGCAAATACCTGACGGTCTGAAGCTAGCCGCCACCAACCGCCCGATTTGCCTCTCAAGACTTTTCATCGTCCTGCTTTGCTCCTCCCGAAATGAATTCCATTCGGCTTTTATATCATTTGAGTGGGAGGGGCCTTGAGAGTTTTGGAAGTTCTGGGAGATGGTCAAGCTAGCCGAGTTTGATACTGAGGATTAGAATTGGCGGGCCAATTCTGATTGAACCTTTGCTGTGGATTCAAAAAATTTGAGTTCTGGTTCTGATTGAATCCAGGGCTTCAGTTGAAGTTTGGATTCCGATTAAAGCTCGGATTGAAATTTGATTTGAATTAAAGCTTGATTCGCCAAGCCCTGGTTTTGAGAATTATTCGCCGAGAATTGGTTATTGAACCTCGGATTAGACCGCCGAAAAAGCATTCATTTTTGCATTCTCGTCCAATCACGGGACGTGGCGAGCAAAGGTGTTCCCCGGATCATCACATACTTGGCATGTGATTGGATTATACTGTCCATTGTTATGAACAGCATCGACTTGATGAGCAGAGGGGGGCTGAAATTGACATTGGCCAAACATGTGGCCACCTCGACAAAGAATTTTCGCAATACAAGACTCGAGGGTTCTCATGGAAACGAAGGAGTCCGATTAATCGGGTTCGAACTTGAGGACTTGCCATCCGCTTTGCAAAGATGGCTATCGACTTTGAACATTGACTTCCTCCACCTTGGGAAGAGGAGGCGCTTGGATGGCCTGATAGGATGGGGCATAGTTGTATTTGGCAATGTCTTCAAGCAAAGGCCCATCCTTCATCAGTGTCTTTTTGAGGAAAGCCCCACCGTAAGAGCCGCTGACCATGCCATTAGTAAGCCTCGGTCACCCACTCAAGAAAGTGTTTACTTGCCTTCCTTAGGCAAGCCATGGTGGGGACATTTTCTTAAAAGAGATTTGAACCTCTTCCAACATTCAAGAATGATTCATTCTCCTTCCGGTAGTAGGTAAAGATCTCATTCAGACAATCAATGGGTCAGTCTTTGAAGGAGGAAAATATTGACTTAGAAATTCTTTTTCAAGTCCATCCTGTAGTGATGGATTCTCAAGGAGAGAGTGATACCACTCTCAGCCTCTCCTTTCAAAGAGAAAGGAAACAGCTTAAGCTTGATCGCATCCTCACTCACTCCTTGGATGCGGGTGGTACCACATATCTCTAAGAACGCATGTAAGTGGGTATGCGGATTTTCGATTGGTAGCCATGAAAATTGATGCATGCCGCATCATCCGGATGAGTCCGGGCTTGAGTTCGAATGTGTGAGTCAGAATGGCGGGCAAGACTATAGTCGGGTTGATGAAAGGATCGCACTGGCATGGCGTAGTCGCCAACGACGCCGATCCTCCTCTGCCGCCATTATTACTATTTCTTCGATCTCTTCTATCAACTTCCGCTCAATTTCTTGGTCGGCTAGACTTCCTTCGTCCGAAGGATCGGTAAAACGGTTTCCGCTTATCGGGTCGGACTATGGCCCGCCGAGGTCGTGAAAAGAGTAATGGCCCTTTCTCGACTTCGAGTTTGCATAAACCAAACCCAACTCAATTGAACAAAACCTAAAACTACGTAAATTAAAAATCTAAAAGAAAGTTAAAAACAAGATTATTTAAAAGGGGGTCGGACGGGCGCCCAACTATTTGGACGGGCGCCCACCTGAATTGGGAGCGACGGGCGCTTGGAGGTCCAAACGCTGCCTGGTCTTCGAAAATCTTGGACGGACGCCCGTAATCTATGGACGCTGCCTAAGATGAAAATTTGAAACAGTTTGAAAATTTTTTAGCGGACGGGCGCTCAAGAGTGTGGACGCTGTCTGCCCGAGATGCGACGAACAAGAAAAGAACAGAAAAGTTGAAAACTTAAACCCTAACTCTTAAACCCTACTAATCTGAACCTTAAAACCGAAAAAAAAGAACTAACTAAAAACTAAACAGGGATTAAAACAATAAAAACAAAACAAAAAAAACGAAAAACAAAAACTAGGCAACCGTCCGGTTCCCCGGCAACGGCGCCAAAAACTTGTCACGGATTTTATTAATACAAAATAAACAAGTAATAAAACCGGTTAACCTCAAGTGCAAGGATCGTAGTAATAGAGGCTAATGCCGGGTCGATCTTACGGGAACTAGACAGCTTGTAAATCCTAGTTGTTGTTTTAACTAACTATGTCACTAACTACACTAAACAAAGAATTAATCTAAACAAAGATTGCGTAAAATAAACTAGACAGAGGAGATTATCCAAGGCTAGGAAAGATACGAGTAACGGACTTATTAACTAAACTAAACTAAACTAATTGCAAAAAAGAAATTAACTAAGCAAAGCGAAACTCAAGTTGCAAGGATTTTAAATCAAATTATAAAAGGCAAACGAGGATTGATCCACCTATCAACATGTATTGATCTCCTATCTCGATTATATGTGGTATTTATCTAGGTTGTGATTCACCTTACCTAAACATGAACCCTAATTCCTTAGGCAACTCATCTATTAACCTAGTATCTTCCAATGCTAGATTAACGCGCTTTTAAGATCAAAGGTGTCAACTTTTACGCTCAAATCTAGTGATTAGACTTACTAACTTCCGTTATTATAAATCTAAGGACTATTCTTATCTATGGTGATCTAAAGGTTTATCATGACTTCCATCAAACATAAACATAATCATACGTGCAAATCTTCCGATATAAACACAATTAAACGAGATAAAACATAAATAAGAAACAACCTTGAATAAATAACTCACAAAGATAATCGAAATACAAAATCAATCCAAGTTGATGGCTTCACAATTCGCGTTTGATCGAAGCTTTAGCTCTCGAGCATCCTCAAAGAACACAAATTGCGAGAAAAAGAACATAAAACCGCTTCTAACTAATCTAATTTAAAGTTGCGTAAAAGTGGAAGAAAAAAGAAGTAAAATCAGCAGCCTTAGCCGCCCCTAGGTTTAGGGTTTGAATAATGTCGAATTGTTGTTCTTGTGTGCAGAAATAGGCAGGTATTTATAGAAGATTAAGTCGGTTCTGGCTGAATCGGAGGGCGGACGAGCGTTCGATGAGTGTGGACGCTGCTCACCTTCTTGAACTCTCCTCGAGGCGCTGCTCGGCCTCGCTTCAAACTCTCTCGAATCACTTCTTAGCACCTTCACGCCTGCTCGTGATTTCTGACGCTGTTTGGTCCGGACGGAGCATGGACGCTCGTTCAAATGACTTGAATGCGATTTTTGCATGTTTATCTCTCTTTCCTTCTCTCATCTCGATCATTATCTCTTCCTTAAATCTTCATAGCTCGAAATTTATCCCTTTTGATCATCATTTGAGCACAATAATCATACCTATAACACATGGAAAACATCGCAAACTGTAATAATATTCAAATAATCATAGTTTAACCATGAAATCACATAAATATATCGATATTGCGATTAAGCCGTCAAAAATACCGTTTGCTTAATATTTTAATATAAATACCAATTATTATGCAAATTATACAATATAGAGGGAAAAACATCGTAAAATATATCCTTATAATTCATAGACTTTCACCCTTAACATTGGACTTAATTAGGTAAAAAGGACATCCTAAACAAACACTTAGTTATAAGGACAAAAAATAGATAGATAGACCCAAATACCCTTAATGAATTAAAAAAAAAAAAAAACGGCAAACAGGACGCCGAAAGTATGCTGAATGTATATCTATTTTTTTTTATTTCTGTTGAATGTTTTGTGTCTTTTTTTTTATTTAATTTTAAATTTCCGGTAAAAGTTTATTTTTTCTTTTTTTTATTAACCACCCCGATTCATTGACCACCGCGATGCATTGACCATCTCGATGCAGAGACACCACGATGCACTAACAACCGCGATGCATTGACATCGGCAATTATATATGCAGTGACATCGACAATCATATATGCAGGACATCAACAATTTATGCAGTGACATCGGCAATCAGATATGCAGTGACATCAACATTTTATGCAGTGACGTCAGCAATCATATATGAATGACATCAACAATTTATGTAGTGACATCAGAAATCATATATGCAGAGACATCGTGATGAAGTGACACCGCGATGCAGTGGCCACCCTCGATGCAGAGACACCGCAATGAAGTGGCCACCCCCGATGCAGAGACCATCGGGATGCAGTGACATTTGATAAAGCAACACCGTGATGAAATTTGATATTTTTCCGACTTAATTTCATAAAATCGATTTCTTTTCTTCATAAAATCGACTTCAAATGGCTATATCTTTTGATATAAAACTACGATCAACATAAATCTTTCACCTTAATTCATATTTTTATGCAGTGACATCGGCAATCATATATGCGTGACATCAACAATTTATGCAGTGACATCAATATTTTATGCAGTGACATCAGCAATCATATATGAATGACATCAACAATTTATGTAGTGACATCGGCAATCATATATGTAGAGACATCGTGATGAAGTGAAACCGCGATGCGATGGTCACCCGATCGCGAGACACACAGCGATGAAGTGGCCACCCCCGATGCAGAGGCACCGCGATCGCAGACCATCGAGATGCAGTGATCACCGGGATGTAGTGACATTTGATAAAACAACACCGTGATGACATATGATATTTTTCCGACTTAATTTCATAAAAACGATTTATTTTCTTCATAAAATCGACTTCAAATGGTTATATCTTTTGATATAAAACTACGATCAACATAAATCTTTCACCTTAATTCATATTTATTTTTATGCAGTTACATCGGCAATCATATATGCAGTGATATCAACATTTTATGTAGTGACATCGGCAATTATATATGCGTGACATCAACAATTTATGCAGTGACATCGGCAATCAGATATGCAGTGACATCAACATTTTATGCAGTGACATCGGCAATTTATGCAGTGGAATTGGCATTTTATGCAGTGACATCGGCAATTTATGCAGTGGCATTGGCATTTTATGCAGTGACATTGGAATTTTATGCAGTGACATCGCCAAATCATACACAAACCCACCGTCAACGTATATCTTTGCTTTCTTTGTTTCAAGGTGATGCATGTTAAACTAATTGATACAAGACTTTTGAATATGAATTACTTTGAGTTATGTCCCACTAAATTGAAAGTAATAATAACCAGAAGCATTACTTGTACCCTATTAAACTGTAAAACCCATTAAACTGTAAAACATACCCCATGAATTATAGTCTCTATTCGAGTCGATACTAATTAGACAAGATTTACCAAGCAATTCAAAGTGGTGTATGCAGTAATCAATTTTGAGAAGCTTTACTCAAAGTAACACTTGTACAGATGAATAAACAACAATTTGGACTCGACTTTTACAACTACAAGATAGTAATTCTCTTTTTTTTTCTTCTTTAAAAGATTAAACTTTTCTTAGACAATACAAACTACAATCATTCGCTGCAATTTTTGGATAACTTGGAGAAAACCATTATGAATCTATGTTCCAGAAGCCAATCAAAAGAAGAAAACAAAGGCATATATATGCGAGCAGATGATCGGAATCTACAATGGGAGAAATAGCAGATGCATGATCTTTGCTTCTCCCAATGATGAATGTTAGAGTGCAGGACTCGATGAAGACATCGGGTGTTATTCAAATTTTCGAAGAAGAGATTCTTCAATCATCTCCTTCTTCAACAAAGTCGTTGCTCATGGATCTCAAATCGGATTCCAGCAATAATCAACTAGATCTCAAATTGGATTCCGGCAATAATTTACTACAAGCGTCCGATGACGAGCTCCGCCTTCCACAAATGGGTATCCCAAATTTACGTCAATTTTCAACAGACAATTTCCTACAGAAGACACAAAACTCCGGAAATCCTCTGTTTTCGAACAACAGGTCTCAACTCTTGCAGCCACTCGACAATAATTTAGCTTCAATTGGACCACAACCTACTCTTTTCCAAAAAAAAATGCTGCTCAAAGGTTAAATCTTGCCGGTAATGTAGCTAATTTTGGGGCTTTAGGTGCTCAACAAGATCACTGGATTCTCAACCCATTTGATGAAGGGGACGGCGGCCGGGACGGGGCGGTGTATGCTAGAGGCAAAAGCAATCAAGCGAGGAGGAGAAGAAGCGAGGAGGCGAAGAAGCTGTGTCTTTGAGTTTTTTTATTTATTTAACGTTCAGTTGCTCAATTGTGTAGAAGGGTAAGATAGGAATGTTGAATAAAAATTGTCCTTATAACTAATGATCTTTTAAGTGTGTCCTAAGTGCCTAATTAAGTCCCAAAACATGTCCTTATAAACAAATAACACATCAATTTAATACAACGTGTGACATAACATAATCTCATTTTCTATTTTGATGATTTTATTTTAGAGACAATGAAAAGAGTGAGTTGTTTAGATAATTATGTTTGAATTTGAATTATGATAAAACATACAGTTGACATTGAACCGAAGGACTTGAATTAGAGTGACCTGAATTATATTGCCTCATCCTTGAACAGGTCCCCGACCTCGAGCTTGGTCGTGGCCGGAATTCTGATGACCGGAAGTCGGCTGCCCATAATTTTGAGAGGATCCTCGCCCCCATCCCCGATTAGAGCCTGAATTACCGGCCCCGTAATGCTGAGAACCTGAGTCGTTGCGTCCATGATTTCTATTGGGCTGATGCTGCTGAATATTCGAAGCATAATTGACAGAGGGTTTGGGAACCGAGTTGTGCTGCAGCAAAGCGGTCACCGGAGAAGGCAAATTATGCTGAATCTGGGCTTCTGTGGTGAGAAGTAGATAATAAACCGCATCAAGTGTGACATCAGATTTAGTCGAAAGCAAGGTTACTAGAGAATCATAATCAGCCGAACCCTACAAGTATATAAGCAATGATATCATCTGTATTCATGGGATGACCAAATTAAACTGTGTTCATCGCTGATTTTCTTGATAGTCATGAAGTAATCCGTTCTCGACATGAAGTCCTTCTTCGTGGAAGCCAATTTGGTGCATAGAAGAACCAATCGCGTGCCCGAGATTGCGAGACAAAGGATGTGTTGAGAGCCTTCCAAATTTCAGCAAAGGTGGACGCTGTGTAAACTTGTGCAAGAACGTCATCCAACAGAGAGGACGTGATTGTACTGAGGATCAAACTATCATGTTTGATCCAGTGAACATACGCCGGATTTGGTTTGTAACTCCATCAGCGGTGATTGTCGGGGAGAGAGCGGGAAGGGAACCATCGACGTAACCGAGAACGCCCTGACCACGTAGATATGGTTGGATTTGGGCTCGCCATAACGGAAAGTTCTGGCGGGTAAGCTTGGTAAGATGGAAGTTAGATGAAGGAGAGAAGGAGGGGTAGGCAGTGGAGATGGTAGCATTGTGGAGGTGGCAGCCGAGGTGGCTGTATCTTCGGCCATGGAAGAATCTTAAGAAAGAAGAAGAAGAATTAGGGTTGGTTTTTTTTTTTTTTTTTTTTTTTTTTTGGTATTACTGCTGAGAAAATAGGAAGGGAGGGAGGGAATTCGTGAGAGACGAGTTGTTCTGCTCCGATACCATATTAGAGTAAAATATTGTTGTATTTCATTGAATAAACCGTAGTATAATGAGTTGTTTATATAAATATATTACACTTGAGGATATAATCGGAAATAACTATAATAATTATGCCCCTACTCTAGTCGGCCTTTGCTTCTTGTGCAAGGCTATCAATGCCGCCAATAGTGATAGGTTTGATTGATAAGTTACATTCTCTAATTCATGGAGCTCTGTTCAAGTTATTTTTCATTTTGAGTTATGCTGTATGTAATTACAGAGTGACATATATGCATCACACACTTGGTGTTAAAAAGAAAATAGTTGAAATATTACACATTTGGCATTATAGAGAAAACAAGGAAAACTCGAGATAAAAATTAGAATTGTGTTTGTTTTAGAGTTAGTCTTTGTGTATGTGGTGCTTTAAAATGCTTGTGACTATGCTTTTGAAATGTTGAGTTTGTTGAAAATATAATCCCAAACCAATATAACAGGAATATTTTTAGTTTTGTTTTCCCATTTGTAATTACTTACGGAGATCATGAAAGTTTTTTTTATATGTGAAATTGAGATTAACCGAACCGAAAACCATGAAAGCACACATAGTAGCCGTTTTCAATTGTCCCCAAGCCCACTGATGACGGAAAAATTCACTGTTATTTTTATAACATTTCAACCCGCTTCTGATATTATATTGAGCACTTTTATATCATTTTAAATCATTAATTCATAAGTTTCATCTAAATATCTAAGTAGTAATAATTATGTAAAATATTGTGTTTTATAAGTTTTTACTAAGTTTTGTACCGGTTTAATGCTTAACCGAATGTAAATGTCGGATTTACGCTTGGTGTTTTGGTGATTTATTGCGAAATTATATGTTGACCAAGACCCGAGTAACGACACATTTTGGGCCTAAAGGAGGTATTTTGAAGGACGGAAGAATGTGCCACAAGTTTACGAGTTCAACTGAAAGAAATTTTCCTAAGATTTAATCGTTACATATTTTCGACGGAGATTTGACCCAACTTAGAAGCATTTTCAGGGGATGACTTCTTAATGAAAGTTGTAGATCTTCAAATAATCTTTCCAACGCATTTTGAATCAAGTCAATCGGACTTCTACAACTCAAATGGTGGTCAAGTGGCTAATCAATTAAGTATTAGTGGAAAATCCCGAAACGCGGCTTGACATACGAATGGCTTCATCAAAATGACATTTTCTGAAAAGAGTCCTTCATGAAAGTTGTAGAGTTTTCCGAGAGCTTTCTAATGACGTTTATTTCGAGTTCTACAACTCAAGTTATGGGCATTATACTAAATTTCACTCGACTTTCTCAAACTTGGTCTTTCAGCCATCAAAATATCTAGATATTTTGAAATAAGATATTCCAAAAGTATATTCCCTGGATATTTTCTCCAAAACTTAATTATTAAGTTTGGCGTATTCCCTGGAATATTCTCTTTTTTCCTTCCTATATATACTCTCCCATTTCCATTCCTTCTTTCTTGCCCCTCTCTTCTCCCATTTCTCTTCTTCTCCTTCTTCTTTCTTTTATTTATGTTATGGAGGGGCCTATATGTAGTTATATATGTAGTTATAATGTCATTGTAATAACCCGACTTAGTTATACTTTTAATATAATTTCATTTCCGCTTTTATTGCTTTCTTTTACTTTTATGCAATTAGTAAAATAAATATATATATATTATATACATATCTATATCTATATATATATATATATATTTACTTTTACGCACTTTTATTTACGCATTTTTATTTACGCAATTTACTTACGCATTTACTTCTACGCACTTATATATATATATATATATATATTATATTTACTTTTATGCACTTATATATATATATGATATATTTTTCTTTTCTGTTATAATGAGTAGCTAAAGTACTCAACATAAATAAAATATGTGAAAGCAGGTGAAATCAATCCTCGGTAGATTTAGATGGGAGTTGTCTAACACGTAATATAATGTTTTAACGAGTAATCCACGTCCTAAAACTTATTATAAACGTCTTTGAATTAGATTGATCATCTAGTCCATTGTCACACACATCGAACCTATAAATGCATTTTGCGGTGAGATGTGGGAAAAGGGTTTTGGGATCGTTAAGTAGATTCGGCCTAGTTGTTAGGACCGTTTCCAATATAGAGGTTTGTCATCGTTGTTCGAAATACTCAAAGAGCGTAATCATGTTAGGTTAATCGGTTTTCTAAAGGAAAATTAATTAACTTCACATAGGGTGTTGAGTGAGAGTTGTTCGAGATCTTAACACCGCAATTAGGAGTTGGCACCCGTGGATGTCGTTAAAATCTTGTGGAAAGGTAGGTTGGTTAAAACACACTCCTAATCAAGTTTTTCCCGGGGAGATAACTTTGTTGGATCATAACTCGGCTATGCTTTTTAATCTCGTTAGAATAATCTTTACTTTTTCGCATTAGCTATAACACTCCACTTAAAACTTTGATCGCCTAGACTAAGCACCACGTTCGCTTTGGTACTCACAACCACATTTCTCTTGGGACGACCTCGTACTCTCAGTAGCTATCCTAGCAATCGACCCGGTACTCTGCTTTGGTTAGAGAGTTAGTTTACCCACAGTTTTGCGAGCTTTTATAAATGTATTTTTAGTGGGTGAATTTTTCGCTCATCAAAAAATTGGCGCCGTTGCCGGGGAAATGTGTGATATTGTTGTGATATCTTGTAAGTGAACCGAAGGCTTGGGCCTAGGTTTTATAAAAATAAAAAAATAAAAAAAAAAAAAAAAAAAAAAGAATTTATTGTTTTCCTGTTGTTTTCTGAGATCTTGCAGATTGAGCTTAAATGGGTCAATATTTCAATCAATATTACTCACCTGAACAACAATACTCCTACCAACCTTATCAACAACAGTTCATGTCTGAGCCTCATTATCAACAGCAGAATAACCAGGGTTCTCGGTCCTATAATTGCCCAAATGCATACCAGGACCAGAATTATGGTTATTCGAGTAATGAGCCACCATATTACGAGGGTTACCCGAACCCTAATGCTTATCAAGATTACGGTGTTCATGTTCAATGCGTTGATAGCTTCAACTGTTTCACCACCGATCGATTGTGCTGAATGGCAAGAAGACTACTACTCACCTCCAATGAATCAAAGTCAATACGATCAGTTTTCCCCCATGCCACAAGAAGAATTCACCGACAGTCAAATAGAGCAATTAGAACGATTGAACCGGATCTTGGAAGAAGCGATCGCTGGACATGCAGGAGTTCAAGGTAAGTACTGACTCCGCCATAAGAAATCTTCAAGACAAGGTGGGGCAATTGATTGAATTAGTGATGTATGTGAAAGAGGTAGAGACATGTGAGGTGGTCAGGGATGAAAATGTTATCACTAAAGAAGTTCAGGTTGAGAATGAGGTTGATAATTCAGTTTGCGAAGAAAAAGTGCAAGATTTGGAGATGACAGAGTTAGAGGAGCGAGAGATTGATTGGTCATCTTTAGTAAAGCCACTGGGAGAGTTGGTAATAGTTAATATATCGGTCCCGGATTACTACATTCATCCACTCTGTAAGGATGAATTTTCTGCGGTCCGGTTTTGTGTGCTCCCGATGGATGAACTATATAGAATAGCAAAGAAGATGGTTCGACAAATCGATAAAAGAAGATTCTCTGGTGGGAGGGAGGTAGCATCGAGGGCCAAACGAGGTACGCTTCTAGACAATTCAAGTTCTTTGGTTCTCGCTTTGTTAATTTTTCTTAAGCTATTGATCTTCTTAAGTTCAGATTTTGGTTGATAATTTGTAATTAGTCGAGCCAAAGACGTAAAACAAAGGCGCTTGGGGGAGGCAACCCGCCTTAATAAAATTGTGTGAAATAATAATAATAATAGTAATTTGGATATGACTAGTATTATTGAAATGTAGAATCTGTATGAAAGATGAACACAAATCACAACCAAGTCTCAGGATGAATGTTTGAATGTCATTAAAAGGGAACGATTAGGTGGTTATCCGAAAATCCCAAGGGAGATTAAAGAAAAAATTCAAATGTATCATTTCTTGGACTTAGGTTGTAGAACCCTTGAGGATCTGGGTATAAAAGACTCACTACATTTCATTTTATGATCTAGTCTGTTTCAAATTTCTAGTAGTTGTAGTATAGTGGTGAGTATTCCCACCTTAATAAAACTGTGTGTAATAAAAATGAAACTAGGAATAGCTGACATGACTACGATATATGATTATGTGATACTCTCTATGATACGTATATGCTTAGATGTTCGTGGCTTTACCCGTATGGGTTATTTTTCCATCTAAAGCTTTTATGAGATTTGCTATCTATATTGTCTATCGAATTTTACGACGTGTGAGGGCCATTTTCTTATTATTCCCATATCCCTGTTCGATGTATTTTTTGTGCACGAGGACCATGTCCCGTGTTTGCTTTGCTTTGATTGTTTTTGTATAGGGATTCGGGTTGTGCTTTCTCATGGTCATTCATGGGATTCGATAGCACCTTTCTGCACTGGTTTATAAGCTAAGTCTTCCTCTCTATCTCATTTACACTCACGAGAATAATGCAAAATCGTAAGTGGGGTAGAGTCCGGTTGGTTTAGAAATGGCGTAAGTGTTTAAACCCTTAGTTTTTGATTCTTTTTCGAGCATTATTTAGTTGATTAAAATAATCAGTATAAGGTATATATTTCATGGATTTAAAGATGTAATGATTAATTTGGATATGTATAACCAAAGTGAACCGTAAGTGCATTTTAGCCTAAATTTATTTGTGTAACATGAATTCCTTCACGTAAGCCTTTGATATTGAAGCGAAAATTTTTAAATCAGTATCCATTCAATTATCCTGAGGTTTATCCTAGAAATAGCGATAACTTAGTACCTAACTTCGAACATGTACTGTGAATATCTCGAAGGTTTGAATGTGATAGAAAGAATGTCAAAATAAGATAAACTATATATATGTCGGTTGTAGCTACCAATGATTTGAGTGCGGTAGGCGTTATCACGAAAACGTCCTATACCACTACATGAGGCTTAAAAGCTCCCGATCGCTGATGATATTAGTCCAAATAGGGTGTTATCACGAAACATCCTATTCTTTGGGAATGAGGCATAAGCAATAAAAAAAAAAAAAAAAAAAAATAATAATAATAATAATAACAACTAGTTAACTTCCGACTATCCCAGAGATAAACTAAATGATATGCATTAGGGATTATCCTAATAAGTACACGGGAGGACGTTGTGTGGAATTGTTACTACCTATGCCTAGGAAAGTCATTAGAATCATCTGCGAATGGATATTTGTGCGTTTGCTTGGATTATTCAAGAGAGGATAGTGGAAATTGAAAGGGCTTGTCACACACTCAATCTGTTATACATTTATATTGCGGTTAACGTGTAGTTATGATTCTAATGGTTGCATTATCTGATTGTCATTCATATTATATCGTCAGGAATTTTTCCTCATTCATTTTATTTTATCGCTTATTTTGCTCGAGGATGACCAAAAGCTAAGTGGGGGGTTGTGATGACGGAAAAATTCACATTATTATTTTATAACATTTCAACCCGCTTCGATATTATATTGAGCACTTTTATATCATTTTAAATCATTAATTCATAAGTTTCATCTAAATATCTAAGTAGTAATAATTATGTAAAATATTGTGTTTTTATAAGTTTTTACTAAGTTTTGTACCGGTTTAATGAACCTGAATGTAAATGTCGGATTCTGACTTGTGTTTTGGTGATTTATTGCGAGAATTATATGTTGACCAAGACCCCGAGTAACGACACATTTTGGGCCTAAAGGAGGTATTTTGAAGGACGGAAGAATGTGCACAAGTTTACGAGTTCAACGGAAAGAAATTTTCCAAAGTACTTAATCGTTACATATTTTCGACGGAGATTTGACCCAGCTTAGAAGCATTTTCAGGGGATGACTTCTTAATGAAAGTTGTAGATCTTCAAATAATCTTTCCAACGCATTTTGAATCAAGTCAATCGGACTTCTACAACTCAAATGGTGGTCAAGTGGCTAATCAATTCGTATTAGTGGAAAATCCCGAAAACGACACGACATACGAATGGCTCATCAAAATGACATTTTCTGAAAAAGAGTCCTTCATGAAAGTTGTAGAGTTTTCCGAGAGCTTTCTAATGACGTTTATTTCGGAGTTCTACAACTCAAGTTATGGGCATTATACTGAAGCAATTTCGACTTTAATTTCAAACTTGGTCTTCAGCCATCAAAATATCTAGATATTTTGAGCTAAGCATATTCCAAAGTATATTCCCTGGGATATTTTCTCCAAAACTTAATTATTAAGTTTGGCATATTCCCTGGAATATTCTCTTTTTTCCTTCCTATATATACTCTCCCATTTCCATTCCTTCTTTCTTGCCCCTCTCTTCTCCCATTTCTCTTCTTCTCCTTCTTCTTTCTTTTATTTATGTTATGGAGGGGCCTATATGTAGTTATATATGTAGTTATAATGTCGGTGTAATAACCCGACTAGTTATACTTTTAATATAATTTCATTTCCGCTTTTTATTGCTTTCTTTTACTTTTATGCAATTAGTAAAAATAAATATATATATATTATATACATATCTATATCTATATATATATATATATATATTTACTTTTACGCACTTTTATTTACGCATTTTTATTTACGCAATTTACTTACGCATTTACTTCTACGCACTTATATATATATATATATATATATATTATATTTACTTTTATGCACTTATATATATATATGATATATTTTTCTTTTCTGTTATAATGAGTAGCTAAAGTACTCAACATAGCCGAAATATGTGAAAACGGGTGAAATCAATCCTCGGTAGACGAGATGGGAGTTGTCTAACACGTAATATAATGTTTTAACGAGTAATCCACGTCCTAAAACTTATTATAAACGTCTTTGAATTAGATTGATCATCTAGTCCATTGTCACACACATCGAACCTATAAATGCATTTTGCGGTGAGATGTGGGAAAAGGGGTTTTGGGATCGTTGCGTAGATTCGGCCTAGTTGTTAGGACCGTTTCCAATATAGAGGTTTGTCATCGTTGTTCGAGCGACTCAAAGAGCGTAATCATGTTAGGTTAATCGGTTTTCTAAAGGGAAAATTAATTAACTTCACATAGGGTGTTGAGTGAGAGTTGTTCAGATCTTAACACCAGAATTAGGAGTTGGCACCCGTGGATGTCGTTAAAATCTTGTGGAAAGGTAGGTTGGTTAAAACACACTCCTAATCAATTTTTCCTGTGGGGAGATAACTTTGTTGGATCATAACTCGGGCTATGCTTTTTAATCTCGTTAGAATAATCTTTACTTTTTCGCATTAGCTATAACACTCCACTTAAAACTTTGATCGCCTAGACTAAGCACCACGTTCGCTTTGGTACTCACAACCACATTTCTCTTGGGACGACCTCAGACTCACTGTGTAGCTATCCTGTGCAATCGACCGTCTTCTCTTTGGTTAGAGAGTTAGTTTACCACACGCTTTGCGAGCTTTTATAAATGTATTTTTAGTGGGTGAATTTTTAGCTCATCACCCACCTTAAGGGAGGGGGGGGGGGGGTATTAGTATAGTATATTGTAATAGCTAGTTTACTCTTGTAATAGTTAGTTTATTTTTACTGCCTTCTTTTTGGGGCCAAGTATAAAAGGCTTCCACCTTGTAATTATTGAGACTTGAGAAAAGAAAAATAGAAATAAAATGCTGCCTCTTTCTAATTACTTGAAGGGTCGAAGAACCCTAGTTTCCCTTTTCCTGCTTTTCGATCAAATTGGATCTATTTCCAATTTTCTCATAGCACATCAAATTAGTTATCAATCATGTTTTACTTAAGTGGTTAGTCATTGGGCTTTTTAAATATTAATTATGTTAACCTAAATGAGCTTTGTAGCCTATAAATACGTTAAGTTCTCTATGTTGAGAGAGGAGATGTAATCTTGAATATTGAATCTACTTTCTCTTTTGAAAATGAATTATCTTTGAGCTTGGATTAGCTCGTATATTTTATCCGTATATCGTAGATCTTCTACATGATTTTTTCCTCTACTACATACAAAAATCATTCTACATTCATTGAGTCGTAATGTGTCAAAGAGATGTCGGAACATCAGAGTAGTTTTCCGGAGCTCAAGTTTTTGAAGTGCCGCTAAACTCAAAACATGAATCGTTGTATCTTGAGAAACAATTGTTATAACGTGGCCGTCGCCTCAGTTCGATCTCTTTGATCTATCTTATTTACTCTTGCATTGTTGTTTTTAATTCTGTTATTTCAGCCGTCTGATTATAGGTTTGATTCCGTGTTTACACATATCGTAAAACACTCGACACGTAATAATCCCAACAAAGCTTAAGGTATATGTGGTTTCGATTTGTGCTTTCAACCTAACAGCTACTAAACAACCTATATATCTGTCGCCAAAAAAAAAGGGTTATATATTTGCAGTACCTTTCTTTGACCGTAAGTGACGAAATTTTTTCTTTCTTTTACGAATTGAAGAGATCTTTTCTGTGTGAGATGGATTTAGTTTCCATAATTAGCAGATATACGAATTGGATTTAGTGCACTGAAAGCGGTGTTTAATCGAGCGTTGTTTTCCAAGGGAAGAATCACGAAAACACCCCTCATAAATTTGGTAAATAATATTGACTTAAATTTCCCCCCAATCTGACTCGTGATTAATTCTTGTAGGGGCCAAAAAGACACAAAACGTTTATTGAACATAATGTGACAAAAAAATTGTTGAACTTATAATGACACAATATTATTACATAGACTAAAATACCCTTAATTAAATAAAATAACAAATAGTAGCAAGCCGGCGTCATAGTCATAGATATGATCAAATTAACAGCGCCGGCTTTTCCTATATGTTCCTTGTTTTCTTTTTCTTTTTCTTTTTTGTTTTTAATTTTTTTTCTGGAAGCTTTTTTCTTTTAATACTAAAAAGTTTTTATTTTATTTTTAATGGATGCAAAAATATTAAAAAAATAAATAAAATTCAATGACCGTTCCGTCGCATTAACCGTCTTGATGCATTGACCTCCGCAACGCAATGACTACCGTGACGCGTTGACCGCCGTGACGCATTGACCGCCCCGACGCATTGACAGCCACGACGCATTGACCGCGACCAAGCATTGACCGCCGCGACGCATTGACCATCCCGAAGCATTGACCGACCCAATGGTTGACCGCCCCGACGCATTCACCGTCGGGATGCATTGACCGCCCCGACGCATTCAACGTCAGGATGCATTGACCGCCCTGACGCATCGACCGTCGGGACGCATTGATCGCCGCGATGCATTGACTGTCGGGACAGACTCACCACACCGACGCATTGACGGTTGCGACGTATTGACCGTCGAAATGGATTGACCGCTCCGATGCATTGCACCGCCGCGACTCATTGGCCGTCCCGACATATTGACCACCGCGACACATTGGCCACACCGACGGATTGACCGTCACGACGTCATATTTTTAGTAGTGGCATCATATTGTATCGATTTATCGCGGTGACACCATAATGTATCAATTTATGCCGTGGCGTCTTATGGTATTGATTTATCGCGATGGCGTCTTACAATGGCGTCTTATTATATCGATTTATGCGGTGGCGTTTTATGGTATCGATTTATGCAGTGGCGTCATATTATATCGATTTATGCAGTGGCGTCTTATTATATCGATTTATGCAGTGACGTTTTATGGTATCGATTTATGCAGTGACGTCTTATTGTATCGATTTATGCAGTGGCGTCTTATTATATCGATTTATGCAGTGACATCATGCAGTGACGTCTTATTATATCGATTTATGCAGTGACATCATGCAGTGACATATGAGATTGCTACGTCCGAAATATGAGATTGCTAAGTCCGAAACATCATGACTTTTCTATGTGGTCACTTTAAATAGGGTACTTTAAAGTCCGACTTGATTTCTGAAAATCGATTTTTTTTTTCATAATGCAGTGACATTTATTGATGCATTGACACATGATGATCGAGTGAAGAAGAAAAAAAGAGAAAGAAAAAAAAGGGTCTTTGGATACCCCAAAAAGTTTGATAAAGAAAAAGTGGTTTCTCAAGGAAGACTTTTAAAGAAATTAGCAATTTGGCAAGCTCAGAAAAACAAAAATGGATCAGGTCCACAATCCACAAATAGTATCACTCATACAAATAATACAACCCTTCTCTAATCAAAGCCATGCATTAATACACCCCTGCTGCCCAAAAAAGAAAGAAAATGTGATGGTTCCAACTTCATCACATTTTCAGCTGCTAAATTTCCGAGATCAAAGTCCCCATGAAAGCAATGTTCCCCAAACCAAACCGCTATATTGATTACAAAGAAAAAAAAAACCATACAAATTTGCAGCTTTAACTTTGCTCCGTGATGATGGAACATTTATACTATTTTGTGACACCGCGATGCAGTGACCCCGTGATGCAGGGACACTGTGATGAAGTGACACTTAAAAATGTTGTGAGAAAAAAAAATGTCACTGCAGTTTTGTACACAAGCAGAATCAGAGCTAATGGATGCAAAAAAAAAAAGTCAAAGATTTGAGATTGAAAATTGAGAAATTAAGTCATTTTTCCAATAATTCTTGTAAGAATGAAAGCGAGGAGGTGCTGATCCGCTAGCAAGAAAAAAGACTTAATTGTTCAAAATCAATCATTGAATAGCCATTGAATAGCAATCTTACCCTCAGTATCAATCAAGAAAAACCTTTGCAAAATATATGATATTCTGATCAAAATGGACAAGAAAGCAGGGGAATTGAAATCTGATAGCTATTCAATGGTTAATTCAGCATTTTCCGATCAGATTCCGGCGGCTTTTAGTTTATTCGATCCTCAATCTTCTTCCTTACCATTCAATCTTGGCTAGCTAGTTCAGCAGGGAATCCACAGATCGTAGACTATCGGAATTCACCAATTCACTCGGATTGCCGTTCGATTCAATTAATACACGCCTTCGATTGTAGGCAATCATCAGCTAGAGATTGAAAAATAAATTAAAGAGAAAAACAAATTGATTAATGAATTAATCAAATTAATTACCTGGATGAGAAAAGATGATTGGGTAGCCATTGCCGACGTAGTCATGAAGCTTCAACTTGCCATGGGTGATATGAATCAACTTGCAGGTTGCAGGTTGGGAAGAGGATCTCCGATTGTAAAAGCCCCGGCATCTTAATATATTCAGAAAACTAGACAGGTGATTTTGAGGGTAATTTAGGAAAGTTGAAAAAAATGTGTCCTTATAACCAAATAAGATTTAAGTGTGTCATAAATGCCCATTAAGTGTTCAAACTAGTCCTTATAAACAAATATTCATTAATTTATTAGATTAGGGGTACTTTGGTCCATGTAGACATATTATGTCCTTATAAGTCCAACAGATTCCTTTATGTCCTTATAGGGCTAATAAGTATAAAAAACTATACTTTTAAGGAATTAACTCTTAATTCTTCAATTCTTTAGCTCCAAGAAAATTTTAGAGAGGCTACTATAAATTCAAAGGCTCAGCCAACTGCGTACATTGCATCACAGCTTCACCGAAAGTCTTTCCTTCCGGTGTAGGAAGAGCTATTTTCGATAGCTTTCGATTTGGTCGTATGATTGTTTAGCTTTCTGGAAAATTAAATTATGCTCGTTTAGCTAGAGTTAGCTTATTTTTACGTATCTAATTCAAGTGTAGATTTAAGTCAATTAAACGATTTTCAGGATGGATTGTAATGCCCCCATACCTGTGCCTGGTAGCGTTAAATTAAATGAGTCATAAATGATCCGGTCAATCCAATCATGTATTTTCAAATTGATGATATGGTGATCCAATTACTTGGTCCAGGACCACCATAAAACCATTGGCTTTCGTTACAATTAGGGCTTCCCCATCTACGTATAATCACAATTCTATCTTTATTAAGATAATTACAAAGAATACATCATTATCGTAATAGTCTCTCTCAATCTTCCCCATATAAACTTTCTTCTCGAACTGTGACTACCATGAATTTTTTTTTCACGTTGTCTTGTTGATTGAGCTCCAATTATCTTTCTCTCATCCCACCCACACAATGTTTAAACAAACCATATTTGGAGGCAAATCTTTTTATTTACCATTTGGAGTTTCTGGAGGCCATATTGGAGGTTGAATCTTTATTCACCTCGTCGCCATCGGAGTCCCAGGTGGCCATATTTGGTGGTTGAATCTTTATTCACCTCGTCACCGTCAGAGTTATAAGAGGCCACAAACGCGATAAACACAATTTGCTTCGTATATAAACTGTAAGTTGTTTTATTGTTATTTTATTTCCTTTCTAAGCGGTTCCATTGTTATCTCTAAGTGTATTCGATGAATAAAGTGAATGATTATAATAGTGTAAATGCACTTTCTGTTCATAGATTTGTTTGAGTGAAAGAGGTGCATATGATTCTTAATATGTTTGAGATCTGAAAACAAATGTTAATGTTGATTTCGTAAAATCAAACAATGATGTTTTTCTTTTCTTTTTTTAATTTTTTTTATCTTGATGTTGTAAAATGGAAAAAAGATTTAATATCCGAAGCATGCTCGAGTTGAATAGGAAATTTTCAAAGGTCACCACACATACATTCTGGAACATGATGATTGAAGGCTATCGTGATTATCACGGCGTTGGAGTTTGTCCAAAAGTCCCAAAGAAACATTGTGATCTGAAATACAAGGTAGCTTTTATATATATATATATATATATATATATATATATATGGTAACGCCCCGCTCCCGGATAACGAGCCCTTATCCGGAAGAGAAACGTTCGGCGCGTATAGCATTAAATAAATCTAATATTATACGCAAGCATCTACGTCGTCGTATCAAATAAAAGCAAACGGAAGCTAAAAATACTCGGGTAAAAACATAAATGCTACTATGAATATAAAGTAACCATGCTAAAGATGGATAGTTAAGATTACAACGATGAAAAACCCCAAGACTTATACAATACGATGCCTTAAAAGTAGAAATACAACAAATCTAAGAGAAGAAATACAACTAGTCTAATACAACCTTTACAAAGAAAATAATCTAGAAGCTCCGTCAAGACTTTAAGTCTTCAAAAGCCGTCGTCTACACTTGATCAACCTGTTCATCTTCTCACCCCACATTGCATACAAAAGAAAATGCAAAGGAGGTAAGTACAAAGTACTTAGTAAAAGTGAGAACCTACGACAACAATTAAGATTTATAAAGAAAAGATATTTAATCGTTTAGTTAGTTATCTTTATGTGACCGACTCAATCTAGGGTTCATTTCATGTCCATCAACATGAATTGACTAAACGTTTCTATTTAGCTTATCTATGTTACAACCACACTCACGGGCACTACGCATATCCAAGCTGGGGATATTCTTGGCAACATATTAGTGGATCACACCAATATCCACAAAGTCTAGAAAAAGTAGACTCCGATAGTACGCACATCTCAGCGGAGTCCCTCCGTACTTAGGGTTTTTTTGACCTACGGAGTTTTTCCACCTTCATAGGTAGGCATACATCGCGATATAGACTGGTGCCTATCCAAGAGAGACATGTTGTTTAATCTTTTACTAGTCAAGTACATATTTATTAAGATGAATAACTAACCACCTAAATGTTTTCAATTAATCTCCCTCGCAAGTACTACTCTCTTCCTAGACCACTAGACATGGACAAGGCCTAGCAATTACACAGACATTGATGAATACTAATTCATCAAAGCACAAGCCTATCATGCTCTTGCGACGGATCCGAACTTCAACTCCCTTTAAGAGTACATTCGGTGTTTTAACTGAACGAATCAGAAGCTCAATTTAGGCTTGTTTAGATTTATACAATATTATCATATCATAAATAAGGGTTTAAAACTATAATAACATGATTATGAAGCTCGAAACCAAACTAGAACGATAAAACCATAAAAAAAAACAAGGTAAAACAGGCCAAACGCCCGTCCGACATCCTATGGACGCCCATCCGTACCCAAACGCCCGTCCACTAAACCCCAAACGCCCGTCTGCCAAAAACAGCTACATCCTGAATCAAAAATCTAACCTCAGACGCCCGTCTGCCTAGTGCAAACGCCCGTTTGAGCTACTAGAGTTGCGAACACCCGTCCGCCTAATGCAGACGCCCGTCCGCCTGGGTTTTTCCCAAAACGCTAAAATCATCAAGACACGAATTCCCATTCGTTTCTAACCTAATTGGCATCGGAAATAACACAGTAAAACATATGAAAATATATCTAAACATACCAAATCATCTATGATCCTTTGATCAACAAAAGACACATCTTTCTATCATCTAAACACCTTAGAACTTGATCTAAATCTTATAAACGATAATTGGAATCATAGGAAGAGCCTCTTACCTTATTTGCCAGCAAAACCGCAAGCAACACACCAAGTAGCTGCAACAACTGTTGATCCTCAACCCCAAAACCTATGTGATCAACAAGAAACCCTAAAATCCTATTTCTTTGCAGAAAACCGAAACTGAAAAAGCCTGTAAAACTGAAGATTACCTGGGTTAATGCTGTGAAACTATTTTTAGATTATTCTACGCTTCAAGACGATCGTTTCGACTACTCATGGCTGCGAAACAGAGCTACGGATTAAAAGATACGAATTTTTCAAGAATCGAACTCTACGAATACCGAAAACTAGGGCTAAACTGAAAAACTTACGAAATCGAGAGATGTTATTTTCCAAAGTTGCGTCTCCTTGTGCTGATCACTTTTCTCTCCTACGGCATCTTGAACCGATGAACGGATTGATCACACGGTCCTTCCTTTTAATTTGTCTATTCTTCTGCGTTGGTGCTATGTTGCCGCCGTCGCTCTCTCTTTTTTTCCAGAAATATGCGTGTGTAACTTATGAGAAATAATTGGGATTATTTCTTTTTATAGCCATTTAATTAAACCCATTAATTAAATAACTAAATCCTTTTAATTAAATCATTTTTAATTAAATAAATATGATAAATAATTATTAGGTCATAGTAAATACACTCAATGACTATTTTATCCTTTTATGAAAAGTCGGGATGTTACACACATATATATATATATAATATAATTTCAATGTTTTCAATACACATATTTCTTAAAATTACGAAGCTTTAGCGGGTTCTAGGTTATTGAAAGGATTGTTGAGTCGGTTTTGGTTCAGCATATATTTGATTCTTGTTTCGCTGGGTTCCCAACTCTGATATAGTGACTTTTCGGATTGCTCTTTCGTAATCTTTTACTCACTAGCTACGTCCCAATTTATATATTGCATGTAGTTGTTGAAATTGCATATATTAATGAATTGAGTTAATCCATTGTCTTTAAAAATAAAAGGGACTATCTTTTCACACAAATATTGTTTTACACTTATCAAGAGTCGAGAGTGGGCTTCGTTTGGATATTCTACACGCCTGTCATTCTGACCGTAAATGAGTCCGGAAAATATATACTATTCTGGCCAATTTATGGTCAATTCACACAGCAGTCATTCTGACCCAATTTGACTATGAATACGATCATTATACTGATTTTATTCTAGTCAGAATTTTGAATGTTTTTCATACTCAATACCGATCAGAAAGACATTCTAACTAAAATTAAGTACAAAAAACTTTTAATATTCACATCTAAATTCAATCGAATCAATAGTGATCTTTTTATATATTGTTGTTGTTATCCCGACCCCATTTCTAGTCTCGAATGTGTAGAGTATTCGGACTCAATATTGATCGAATGATGCTCGACTATGTATGAGTTTGGAAAACTTCAAACATTCTACCTAAAATATGGTCAGAATCAACCAGTGTGGACTCTCAACACGTATATTCTGACCATATTTCAGTATGGATAATGTGTCATATTCTGACCAAACTTTGGTCAGAATGAACGCGCGTAAAATAAAAAAAATAAGGGCGAAATTGGAAAAAAAATTCTGTGTGGTAAGATAAAAATTTGTGTGAAAAGATATTCCCAAAAAATGGTGAAAAAGCTCTCGAACATAATTAATCTAACATTTTTTTTTTAAATCTCTTTTATTGTAATAAATAACGGTAAAACAATGAGAAATAAAATAAGTAATGCATTACATGATATTACCCGTATAAAACCATTATTTATCGGTCTTCGGTCATCCAATACTGGGTGTGAGAGATCCTTCAATATGAAGCCTTTTAGAACTAAGTGAAGAAATGCATATTATCTTAAGTATTCGAAGGCCGATCCGCGTTTGCAAAAACGTTAATTCAAATCTTGTAGGTTTTCTGGAAATAAAGTCTTTTACTTGGAGCAGCTCATGAATTAATGTAACGCCCCGTTCCCGGATACCGAGCCCTTATCCGGAAATACGACGTTCGGCACATATATAAATAAAATTTAATTCATTTATATATGTAAGCCTACAATCAATACAATCAAAGCGCGCGGAATTTAATGCTCGGGTAATGAATATCCATAAAGATACTAGAATACGAAAAGGTACTAAAAGTCGAAAGTGTATCAAAACAATACAACTGAAATCCCTCGAAAGTCCAAACGAAATACTATGAAATAAGAAATAAAGATGATCACACGTCATCCCAAAGTACTATGAACAAAGTATATAAAAAAAGTGCAACAATTCAAATGTAAACAAAAGTGCGAAGAATGAAATATCAAGTTCGAGAGATCCTCCTCGGGGACATACTCCTCGAAAAACTCATACTCTGTTTCGCTTTCTCACCCCAAGCACATATAACAAAAACATGCACAAGGGTAAGTATATAATACTCGATGAAGGAAGAGAAGTAATGCGTTTAAGCTTAGAATATCTATAAGATTTAATATCAAGCTTCTATTAAAAGGCAAGACAGACTCGATTCTACGCATAAAGGTTACATCTCCCAATATGCCTAAATCAGTAACTACTTAGCTTATCTTTGTTACAACATGCTATCAAGGTGGAACGTGACATATTGAAATCTTCAGAGATACAATAACCCGGAACGTATTGAAATCTTCGAGATACAATAACCGATTCCGATAGTATGAACATACTGGCGATGCTATAGGCTGCGGGCCGATAGGACACTCACTTTGACTGTCTGTTCACACATCACGCTATAGATCTTCAGGATCTACCCAAGACCACATGGTGTTTAATCTTTTATCTAGCAAGTTGTGTAGTATTAGGTGATTAACTAACCATCCTAGTTCATTTAGATAACACTCCCTTACCGACACCACTCATCATGATCAAGAACTAATTCTAAACTTAAATAAGCTTTAAAGGTGTTATAATATAATAGTAGTACATTTATAAAGGTTTAAGGTTGATTAAACAACCCTAAATGATATTCAAAGCCAACTTAAACAAGGCGGGAGACCCGGCTCAGGTGGGCGCCCGTCTCACCAGGCGCCCGTCTGAAGGCTCTGACGCCGCTCGTCCAAAATAGTGGACGCCCGTCCGGACATCCCTTTCAATCTCAGTAAAAAAACAGACACCTCAGGCGCCCGTCCGAGGTTTCCAGACGCTTCGTCCAAGGTTGGGCGCCCGTCGAAAAACCAGACGCCCGTCCGACTGGGGAATTTCGAGAAAAGCAAACGCGATCCTTCATCGTTTTCCTTCGATTTTTAATTAAAACCCAATCTTTCTCAACCTAATCGTGTCCGAAATAATCTACCATCCATACCAAAACCTCAACCATCTCATAGACATCAATTTAACGTAATTTAAGTCCCCAAAACAACAAGAATCAACACAAATACCACATATCCAAAAAGCGAAACGTAAGGGTTTCTCCTTACCGATGCGAGCCCAAATCGATCCGAAATTCAGCAAAAGTCTGCAGCTTTGGTAACCAAACTGATATCAAAAGCGATCCTTGTTATTCCACAATTCTCTGCTTCAAACGGAACTACAAGCGGTGAAGTATCGAACCGAAATTAGCAAAAGTCTTCTTCTTCTACCCTTGCTCTCAACAGCGCCTCTCTCTTTTTTAGCGTTACAAAGCAAAAAGCTGAAACTCCTTTTTGATTAATGGGAGGTTATTTCCAAATAATAACCTCTCCACTAATTAATCTTGTAGTTAACACCCTAATATTCCATAAAAATACCAATCACCCCAAATCCACATATATATACATACTACACTATATATATATACATAAATAAGATACTTAAATTCCATAAAGAATAAATATAATATTTCGTTCTCGCAAATTGACACGCTCTGCTTTTTCCGAGAATCGAATATTACATTCCTCCCCATTAAGAGGAGTTTCGTCCTCGAAACTTGAACGTACTGTAAATCCAAAACTCCGGAAATTCGTTGATCATATCACCTCCACTTCCCAAGTTGCTTCCTCGGTGTATGATTGCTCCAATCGAACAAGAACCAATCGAACCATCTTTCTCTTAATCATCTTTTCCTTCCTGTTCGTAATCTTAATCGGCTTTTAAATCATAAGCGAGGTTGTCTGAAGTATTTCGGATCCACTTTGTAGACTCAACCTCTGTCTTCGTCAAACACTTCTTCAACATTGAAACATGGAAGACGTTGTGAACTCTGGACATAGACTCGGGCAACTGAAGTCTATAGGCTAAAGGTCCAATCCTCTCCAGAATTTCGAAAGGTCCAACATACCTCGGGCTCAACTTTCCTTTCTGACCAAAACGCTTTACTCCTCTCATTGGTGATGCCTTCAAGTAAACACGATCACCAACCTCAAACTCAAGCGGTCTCCGTCTGACATCTGCCCAACTTTTCTGCCTGTCTTGAGCTATCTGCAGATTTTTCTTCACTAACTGAACCCTCTCTTTGGCTTGCTCAACTAACTCTGGCCCAGTAAGCTGTTTCTCCCCAACATCATCCCAAAACAAAGGCGTCCTGCATCTTCTACCATACAAAGCTTCAAACGGTGGCATGCCTATGCTCGCGTGATAACTGTTGTTGTAAGCAAACTCTGCAGAATCGGGTAGATAATCTACCCAAGATCCGCCTACTTCCAAGACACATGCTCTAAGCATATCCTCAAGTGTCTGGATAGTCCTCTCAGGCCCGACCATCCATCTGAGGATGGAACGTTGTACTCAAATCCAACCGGGTACCAAAAGCCTCCTGTAAGCTCTCGCCAAAACCGATTGTGAACCTCGAATCTCGATCGAAAACAATGGAGACTGGAACTCCATGAAGCTTCACTATATTGTCCATATATAGTTCCGTCATCCTTGCCAAGGGGCATATTCATCTTGAAAGGCAAGAAATGAGCCGACTTGGTTAATCTATCAACGATCACCCAAATAGAATCATGTCCACCCTTCGTCTTAGGTAAACCTCGAAATAAAGTCCATGGTGATCTTTTCCCATTTCCATTCTGGGATATCTAATGACTTAAGCATCCCGCTGGCTTCCTATGTTCGACTTTCACTCTCTGACAGACGTCACACTCAGAAACAAACTTGGCTATCTCTAGCTTCATTGAGGGCCACCAAAATCTTTCTTTCAAATCCCGGTACATCTTGGTAGAACCCGGATGCACTGCAAAAGCAATCTTGTGTGCTTCTTCCATAACTCTCCGTCTCAAATCTCCAACATTAGGCACACAGAGACGATCCACGATACCACATTTCCATTCGATCCAACACATAGCCGATCAGAGCTTCTCCTTGCAACCCTCTTCAAATCAACTAAAATCGCATCTTCATCTTGCTTTGCTCGATCTCATCCATCAACTCGATCTAGCCAACAACGGTGCGCAAACCGACGGTCCTCAATCGATCAAATCTGCTAAATCGCAAATCATCAACCCCTGCTTGTGATAGCCTCAATCTTTGGGCTCTAAAGCCACTTTGGTTTCTGCTCAAGGCATCTGCTACTACATTTGCCTTTCCCGGGTGGTACTTGAATGTCCAAGTCATAGTCCTTCACGAACTCTAGCCATCTCCATTGCCTCATATTCAAATTCTCTGAGTGAAGAAATACCTTAAACTTTTGTGATCGGTGAAGATTCTAGCCTTGACCCCATCTGAGATAGTGCCTCCAAGTCTTTAATGCGAAAACCACTCGCCGCCAACTCTAAGTCGTGTGTGGGATAGTTCTTCTCATGTACTTTCAATTGCCTGGATGCATAGGCAATGACCTTTCCTCCTCGCATCAACACACAACCTAGACCACCTTGCAGAGCGTCGGTGTAGACGTCATAGTCATCGAACACCTCGGTGCGCCAATACCGGTCTTTGTAGTCAACTTTGTCCTTTAACAACTCAAATGCTAACTCACACTCGGGTGTCCAATCAAACTTGGTGTTCTTCTGTGTAAGTCCGGTGAGTGGAGTGGCTATCCTTGCGAAATTCTTCACAAACTTTCACGTAGTAACCACCAAACCCGAAAGCTCTAACCTCTGAAATCAGAGTCGGTGTAGGCCAACTCTTAATCGCCTCAATCTTGGCCGGATCAACCTGAATGCCATCACCTGAAATTACATGACCCAAGAAGCTCACTTGGTCCAACCAAAAGTCACACTTGGAAAACTTTGCATACAATCGCTCCTTCTTCAACGTTTCCAAAACAATCCGTAGATGTTCCTCATATGCTCCGCCTCATCCCTAGAGTATACCAAAATATCGTCAATAAAGACAATCACAAACTTATCTAGGTAAGGCATGAAGACCATTGCATCAAATCCATAAACGCAGATGGAGCATTAGTGAGTCCAAAAGGCATAACAAGGAACTCATAATGTCCATATCTAATCTTGAATCTTTGTCTTCGAATATCTCGCCACTTTAACTTTTAATCGATGGTAGCGACCGCAAATCAATCTTTGAAAACACTTTCCGACCACAGCAATCGATTGAACAGGATCATCTATCCTCGGTGGTGGGTACTTATTCTTGATAGTCAGATTGTTCAAAGCCACAGTAGTCAATACACATCCGCATCTTGCCGTCCTTCTTCTTCACAAACAAAGCGGTGCTCCCAAGGTGAAGTACTAGGGTGAATGATGTTCCTTTCTAACATCTCCTTGAGTTGAGCCTTCAACTCCTTCAATTCAGCCGGTGCCATCTCAGTATGGTGCCTTGGCAACCAGTGCCGCCCACAGGACTAGTTGTATCTCAAACTCAATGGCCCTGTCATGCATGTGTTCCTGGCAACTCATCTGGAAAAACCTCTGGATAATCTCTGACCACTCTAGTATCTTCCAACTTAGGCTTTGCTTGTTCCACATCCACTGCGTACAACAAGTAGCCCTCACATCCTTTTCGACATGCCCGATGGCCTTGACCTGAAATGATAGGATGTCTCTTCTTGCTTGGCCTGTAAAACGTTCCTCTCGATAAGTCTTATCTGCTTTCCCGGGACTCACAAAGTAACTCTCTTGGCCTACAATCTAAGTGAACATAATTCTTGGATAGCCAGTCTATCCCAAGAATCGCATCAAAGTCTGAAATCCATAACCGTGAAGTCACTCTTACACCGATAAGGTCCAACTCGAACGTCCACTTGTGGTATCATCTTAACCACCTTATTTACCTTGCCTAGGGGTGTAACAATCTCCATAGTATCTCTCAAATGCTCCATAGGTAAATCTAGTTTCTTAGCAATCTAGAGGACACAAAGGTGGTTGAAGCTCTGTATCAAATAAGGCCCCGACTACTAGATTGCCTACTCTTATCATACCTATCATGCATTTGTCCAATTAACTAAAGTTACAACATGTTCCAAGCATGCTATAAATAACTCAAAAGAACAAAATCAAACATAAAAGGTACACGAGATCACATCATCCTCTGGCTCAAACTCTCGCATCCATAGCAAACATCTCGCACTTGCTTACTTGGTCCCGCTCTCGCTAGGTGACTGCTGAGCACCGCTACCTGCGTGGACAATTCCTGGAGTAATGACCACCGCTCGCCACAAAAGAAACAACTGAGGTAGCGGTGGCTTAGCCGCCGTGGAGCGCTAACCCAGTGGTCTAGCGCGCCGTGGCTTTGATGGCGATGGGGCACCAACCGGTGGTCTAATCTGGCTGCTCTGTGTGGGAAACCTCTGAATCTAACTGCTGCGGAGCCTCTCATCGCTCGATCGGTCCCGAAATCTGCGTTTACGACCCATCTGTAACTTTCTTTCTAAAGGTCTCGACCTCTAAAGCTTTATTCAAAGAGATTCGCCATGTTCCTTGTCGTAAAGCCTAGCATGCTGCTGAATCTCATCGCCAAACCGTCCTTGTAACGGGCCATTTTTCGTTCTTCCACTTGCATCAACTCCGGATAAAATCTCCCTAACTCATTGAACCGATTTGTATACTGGGACACTGTCATTTGATCACCTTGCTGAAGTTTCAGAAACTGGCTAGCCTTTTCCGCTTGTACCGTTGCTGGAAAGTACTCGTTGTAGAACATGGCTTTAAAAGCCGCCCAATCTGTTACCTTACCGCTGCTACTCTGAACCGCATCTATCCAAGCCTCGGCCGAGCCCAAAAGAAAACCGACCGCTAACTGGGCCATCTCTGTCTCAGGAACGCCTATATTCCTGCAAGATTTCTCAAAACTTCTGATCCATTCCTCAGCCTTGGTATGTTCCACATTCCCATAAAAATCTTGCATACGGTTTCTTCTCAGCCTAGTGTGCCAATCTACTGGTGGTGCTGACTCAACAACCGGCCTAACTGGTGGGTAAACCGGAGGGTAACCATAAGGTATCTGCTTTATTCTTCTTGAACCGGTGGCTGAAAGGTGATAGACCGGGGAATGACCAAGGGGTACCTGCGGCTGCTGCTGATAGTAGTACGGAGCCTGATGCTCAGCCTGATAAGGAGGATACACTGGGTACTGCGGAGGATACGGCGGAGGGTACTGTGGCTGCTGAAAACCATCTTGAGGATAGCTTTGATGTGGTGCTGTGTCACCGGTGATGGATAGACAACCGTCCTCTCTTTGAATCGCCCCGACTGGCCGTCTGAAGAAGGCCAAAGTGACGCTGCATGGTTAACCACAGGTGGAGGAGGTGGTGGTGGAGTCGATCTTGAACTGCTCCGGCTCGGTGACGGTGTAGGCTGTGCGAGGTGGCGGTGACAGATCGCGGCGACCCTAGAGGTTTCACCCTCTCGGATGTCTCGATTACCAAGAGCCAAAGTCCTCGATCTTGTGTTTCTAGTCATCCCGACAACCAAGAGAACCAGAGTGTTACTAAGGATCTAAAGATAAGATTGAGTTAAACTCAAAGAATAGAAGCCTAAGGAACACGTATCTCTCGATACCAAGCTATAACGCCCGTTCCCGGATACCGAGCCCTTATCCGAAATCGACGTTCGGCACATATATAAATAAAATTTAATTCATTTATATATGTAAGCCTACAATCAATACAATCAAAGCGCGGAATTTAATGCTCGGGTAATGAATATCCATAAAGATACTAGAATACGAAAAGTACTAAAAGTCGAAAGTGTATCAAAACAATACAAGCCAAATCCTCGAAAGTCCAAACGAAATACTATGAAATAAGAAATAAAGATGATCACACGTCATCCCAAAGTACTATGAACAAAGTATATAAAAAAGTGCAACAATTCAAATGTAAACAAAAGTGCGAAGAATGAAATATCAAGTTCGAGAGATCCTCCTCGGGACATACTCCTCGAAAAACTCAGTACTCTGTTTAGCCTTCTCACCCCCAAGCACATATAACAAAAACATGCACAAGGGTAAGTATATAATACTCAATAAGGAAGAGAAGCATGCGTTTAAGCTTAGAATATCTATAAGATTTAATATCAAGCTTCTATTAAAAGGCAAGATGACTCGATTCTACGCATAAAGGTTACATCTCCCAATATGCCTAAATCGTAACTACTTAGCTTATCTTTGTTACAACATGCTATCAAGGTGGAGCGTGACATATTGAAATCTTCAGGATACAATAACCCGGAACGTATTGAAATCTTCGAGGATACAATAACTTGATTCCGATAGTATGAACATACGGCGATGCCTATAGGCTGCAACGAGGCCGATAGGACACTCACTTTGACCGTATCTGTTCACACATCACGCTATAGATCTTGAGGATCTACCCAAGACCACATGGTGTTTAATCTTTTATCTAGCAAGTTGTGTAGTATTAGGTGATTAACTAACCATCCTAGTTCATTTAGATAACACTCCACTTACCGACACCACTCATCATGATCAAGAACTAATTCTAAACTTAAATAAGCTTTAAAGGTGTTATAATATAATAGTAGTACATTTATAAAGGTTTAAGGTTGATTAAACAACCCTAAATGATATTCAAAGCCAACTTAAACAAGTGGGAGACCCGGCTCAGGTGGGCGCCGTCGAAGGACCAGGCAGCCCGTCTCGAAGGCTCTGGGCGCTTTCGTCCAAAATAGTGGGCGCCCGTCCGGACATCCCCTTTCAATCTCACAACAAAACAAGACCTCGAGGCGCCCGTCCGAGGTTTCCAGACGCTTCGTCAAGGTTGGGCGCCCGTCCGAAAACCGGACGCCCGTCCGACTGGGAATTTCGAGAAAAGCAAAGCGCGATCCTTCATCGTTTTCCTTCGATTTTAATTAAAACCCAATCTTTCTCAACCTAATCGTGTCGAAATAATCTACCATCCATACCAAAACCTCAACCATCTCATAGACATCAATTTAACGTAATTTAAGTCCCCAAAACAACAAGAATCAACACAAATACCACATATCCAAAAGCTGAAACGTAAGGGTTTCTCCTTACGATGCAGCCAAACCGATCCGAAATTCAGCAAAAGTCTGCAGCTTTGGTAACCAAACGATATCAAAAGCGATCCTTGTTATTCCACAATTCTCACTGCTTCAAACGGAACTACAAGCGGTGAAGTATCGAACCGGGAATTAGCAAAAGTCTTCTTCTTCTCTACCCTTGCTCTCAGCAGCGCCTCTCCTCTTTTTTAACGCATTACAAAGCAAAAACTGAAACTCCTTTTGATTAATGGGAGGTTATTTCCAAATAATAACCTCTCCACTAATTAATCTTGTGGTTAACACCCTAATATTCCATAAAAATACCAATCATTTAAATCCACATATATATACATACTACTTTATATATATATACATAAATAAGATACTTAAATTCCATAAAGAATAAATATAATATTTAGATTCTCCATGAATTGACACGTCTGCTTTAAGAAATCGGAATATTACAATTAACGTTTGCGATTATAGTGTTATATATGTTTGTAGTGCTTTACTGTTTGCCGGTATGCTTGTGAAATAAGATTCTTTAGCTTGTGGTGATAATTATTATTATTATTATTATTATTAAAAAAAATTAAACTTTTAAGGGAGTTATAATGCATTAGTAGCTAATAAACTTGTTAAATAAAATGTCGATCAATCTTCACATTTTTAGCTTGATCATTATACACAAGCTAATTTGCTATATCTATAGTAGGTTTATCTATAGCAACATGTAACACAACGAAAGAACCTAAATGATAGTTGACACATTAAAATGTTGCTTTGATAAACTGTTTAATCATTTTAACAGTTATTTTTACATCATTAATCATTATATAATACCCTTGATGATAAGGTAGATTACTCATAATCATCGATACAAAAAAATGTTGTCACTAGTTGTAGTTGATTGATTGTAGCATGCATATATATACCTTTGTAAATATCGCATGGGTTTGGTCCCTTCCAAACCCATCGGTTAGATTATTTTGAATTAATCTTTCCCGGTTAATTAGTATCTGATATTATGATCTGAAAAGAAAATAGATTAATTTTGAAATTATATATATGTGTACTCATAGAAATAATATACTTATCTACAACGATCATACCGTAATTTATTGACGGAGACCTGATTTTTCTCTATTTCGCGCCTGATGTATTCGCAAACATGTTGCATCAACTACGTAACTATAGAGATTTCATGTGGATAAAAACCACGTTTTGAAAAGAAAAAAAATGCTATTGAAAACTCTAGATGCTGATTCTATTACAAACACCCTGTCATTTTCTACAGGGTGTTTCCAATAGCGTCCTTGGTCAAAGCCTGGTTTATCCACATTAAATCTCGGGTACGGAATTGATGCAACATGTTTGTGAACACATTAGGCGCGAAATAGAGAAGAAGCAGGTTCCGCCAAAAAATTATGACATAAGCTGGATGTAAGTATGTTCTTTTTATTTCCTCAAAAAAAAAAAAAAAAAAAAAGTATGTTCTTTTTATGAGTAGATTTATATATAATTCAAATTATAATTTATATTCTTCTGGGTTCATAATATGCGATACTAATAAACCGGCCGGGGAAGTAGAATTCAAAATTAAGATGAGTTTGGAAGGACCAAACCCATGCGATATTCACAAACGTATATATGCTACAATCACTTATCCACGACTACTACAGACAACATATTTTTCTATCCTTGATTATAATCAATCTACCTTATGATCAATGATCTTATATCATGATTATACAACTACTGACAACATATTTTTATTTCCTTGATTATAATCAATCTACCTTATGATCAATGGTCTTATATCATGTTTATGTATGTAACATCCCGACTTTTCAGAAAGGCTAAAATAGTAATTGGGCATACACACTACGACCTAATTATTATTTATCATATTTATTCAATTAAAAAGGATTTAATTAAAAGGATTTAGTTATTTAATTAAGGAATTTAATTAAATGGATATAAAAAGAAATAATCCCCAAAATCTCCCTTTTATCTCATACGCATGTTCAGAAAAAAGAGGGAGAGGCGAAGGCAACGTGAGAGGAGACGCAGAGTTTTCAGGAAAAAAAAAGGGAGAACGTAATCTTCAACCGTGTGGCCAATCCGTTCATCGTTTCAAGATGCCACAGCAGAAGAAATCGATCACTGGATGAAGACGGTCGTTTGCGTACTCTTTGTTTTCTAAATAATAAGTTTTCAGTTTATCCTAGTTTTTTATAACCGGCGAGTTTGATTTTTGAAAAATTCATAACTTTCAATTCGTAGCTCTGTTTCGTAGCCATGAGTAGTCAAAACGATCGTCTTGGAGCGTAGATTAATCTAAAAATAGTTTCACAGCAAATAATCCAGGTAATCTTCTGTTTCGCACACATTTGTATTTCGGGTTTTGCAAAGGAAATAGTATTTTAGGGTTTCTTGTTGATCAAATAGGTTTTGAGGTTGAGGATCAACAGTTGTTGCGGTTGCTTGACGTTTTGCCTTCGGTTTTGCTGGAAATTAAGGTAAGAGACTCTTCCTAATGAATAATTATAGTTTTATTATATTTAGGTTGAATTTTCGTATAGATTGGTGGGTAGAAATCATGTTTAGATATAGTTGTTGTCTATGTTAAGATATGACATGTTTTGAACATGTTTCACTGCTGTTTTCTGAGTATTTTGATGGTAAACATGTTTGGTTTGGGTTAGAAATCGTTAAGTTGCAGAAAATCGTGTATAGGGCTTTTCAGGTGCATTGCGCACGCATTGGTCAGCACCGCATTGTTGTACTAGAATGGTCTCTTTTGTTCCCAGCAGGTGCAATGCGCACGCATTGCTGATACAAGATGGAAATATTTACTTTCATCAGGTGGAATGCACACGCATTCAAAGGAATGCGCACGCGTTCGGCCCAGTTTTGGGAAAAATGTGGTTTTAAGCCATGAGATAAGTTTTAAATGTTAATTATTGATCTAATAACATTAAAAATGAACAAGCCTTGTTGAGCTTCTGATTCGTTTAGTTTCGGCACCGAATGTACTCCTAAAGAGAGTTGAAGTTCGGATCCGTCGGAAGAGCATGAGAGGCTTGTGCTTTGATGAATTAGTATTCATCAATGTCTATGTAATTGTTAGGTCTTGTCCATGTCTAGTGGTCTAGGAAAGAGAGCAGTGTATGTGAGGGAGCTTACTTGAAAACACTTAGGTGGCTAGTTAATACACAATAAAGTTACATATGTGGTAGTAAAAGATAAAACGTCACCTATTCTCGGTTAGGCACCAAGTCATATCGGCGATATGATATGTTCATAAAAGGTGAACAACGCTACTGGCTCAAAAGGCTGAAGGGTAGTGGAAGAAATTCATCGAACGTATATGCATACCGAGGAGATCCCAGGACTATCGGTGCTTTTCACCGTAGTTGGCAAGTATATCTCGTGATGGATACACATCATGCATAGTGCCCTTGAATGATGACGTAACCAAGATAAGTTAAGATAGAAACGTATAGTCAAGACATGTTGATGGACATGGAGTGAACCCTAGATTGAGTCGATCTCTCATAAAGATAACATAATAATAATAAAAAGAACCTTTTGTTGTAGAACTTAGTTATTCATTAGCTTCTCACTTTTACTAAGTACTTTGTACTTACTTCCTTTGCATTTTCTTTTGTATGCATTGCGGGGTGAGAAGACGAACAGGTTGACCAAGAGTAGTTGACGGCTTGATGACGTTGCTGCTTTGAAGATGCTTTTAGTTTATTTTTTCCTCGTAAAGGCTGTACTAGACTTGTTGTCCTTTTACTCCTAGACTTTTATAAGTTATGTTTGTACTTTTAAGAGCTCGTATTGTGTAAGTCTTTGGGTTTTTCGTCGTTGTAATTTAACTTTCCACCTTTAGTATTGTTGTAATCTTTTTTTTTAAGAAAAACATCTTATTTATAATAAACCTTTTATCACCATGCATGTATATATATAACACAAATAAAATCTAACATTATAAGTAAACAATACAATGGGTTGAAACGCTATCTATAGATATCGAAGCTCCTTAGAATTTAAAGATGAAAAAACAGTTTAAACCAACTGTCCTACTAAGATTAACTACGAAATGTTCCGTGTTCGGTGATTACCTCAATGAACTTTCCTCTTGTTAAACCAACTACCATTCTTCCTCTTTTTATTGCTTCATTCTTCGTGACAAAGACAGTTACAAGCTAAGAAAACATGTATGTCATCTTCAAGCATCTTATCATTATCAATCTCAAGAAGAGGGGCTAGAAATCCAAATTGGCGTATACTACAGGGGAAATAAATGTATCTACTTCTTTGTCGATACTGTATAATAAGATCAGAATATTGTATTCTAGCACATAATATATATTCACGGTCTTCCTGTGGTACGGCGGAAAAATTACGATATCAAATCATTTTAGTAATGTACCTTCAGCAAAGATGACATCTACATATTCCTCTTGCACCAAAAATAGACTCATGGTTATGAACCGGTGTTTGCTCGAGGGTATCCATTCTCTTTATATTACAGCCTTGCTTCTTCTCAAAATGATATCTCTCAGAGTGTAGCACCCTTACGGCGTATGCAAGTCCACTAGTAAGAGGTCTGTCGAATGTTTTTCTCTCTATGCACCTTGCGATTGTCATAGCATTGGTGAAAGCAGACAAAACCTCGAGCCTTTAATACCTGTTAGTGTACAGATGCCAAGACTTCCAATGCCACTTTGGTAAAATCTTTGGTTGTGAAAACTTAATACTTGACGGTGCCAAAGTTGTGATATATGCCATGTCAGAGAAGCTATAATATTCGCGCCACTGCCCAGAGGATATGAAATTGCGAAATCAATGATGCAAAAATTGACTTGCCGGTGGTGGTTGTCATCGTAACTGCCGCCGACCGCATACGCGTTGCCACGTATGGAGCCGCCGTTTGAACTGCCTCTCCTACGATGAGAAACCTAGTATTGTTGTAATCTATTCATAGTGGTGTTTATGTTTTTACCCGAGTCTTTGTAGCTTCCGATTGCTTTATTTTGATACGACGATGTAGAGACTTGCGTATAATAGTAGATTTATTTAATGCTATACGCGCCGAACGTTTCTCTTCCGGATAAGAGGGCTCGGTATCCAGGAGCGAGGCGTTACAGTTGGTATCAGAGCGGAGCGTCCTTTCTGGTCTAGGCTTCTTTTCCCTTAAGATAAGATTCCTTCAGACCTTTTAGAACTTTCCCACTCTCTCTTGAGCTGGGTAGTAATCCACGTAAGATTAAGTATCCTTAAACCATGGTTAAGTTGTACTAGGACCTAGTGAGGAGTCTTCTTATACGAAGGTTAAGTTGATTTCTCAGTTCACGTCTTTTATGTGATCCCCTCAGGTTTTATTACTTCTAGGATCTTTAGTAGAGAATCCTCTCATCTTTTTAAGTTTCTAAACCGTAACTTGTCACATAGGATTAAGTGAAACCCTTTTAAGTAAAGCTTTGGGATTGGAGTTTTATGGCTACACCTTAAAGTCGAGGTCCTCTTGGTTGATTTCTTTTTTTCCTTACTTTCCCTATTGAAATCTCTTCACCTTCTTTACACACGAATATCTAAGCCTACTTTTGTCTTGAACTAACTTTGTAGAGAATGATATTTGACTCAATTCTACAAATCCTCCACTTTCTCTTTTCACCATCGTTTGGTTTGAGTTTATCAACATTCTTAGACCTTTGCTTTGCTTGAGATGGGTCCTACACGAACTTCATGTGTAATTCTATTCTTTCCAAGTACTCTTCATTTGTTTCAACTATTAGTGTTAAAGGTCTCCTACTTTGGCACATAGTTTTCATCCTCGCGTTTGGTTTTATCCAACATGAGTGAATGCTTTTGTGTCCGTGTTTTACTTTCAGGTTAAACTACTTACCGTGCTCCACAAATTCTGAAAATTTTCCACAATATAGATCTATTCCTTTTCTACAATTTCTCTTTTTACACCAACTCGATAATATTATGGATTGTTCAGAAAATTCATGTTTATGCCGGACACTCTGTCCAGAAAATCTGCAACAGCACCTTCACTTCTTCTTCTGTTTTCAATAGGTTAAACACCTTCAAATGACCTGAAGTTTTGATATGTTGCAGAAAAAACTTTTATCTACAATTTTACTTTTGGAATTAAGTTCAGATTCTTTTCGTTTGATCTCGGTTTGCAATTAAATTCAGTGTTTACTAATCTGGAAATTCTGACAGCTTGTGACAATTATCAGAAATAATTGTTTTTGACCGACTTTATCTCATTCAAAAATTCCAATATTTTTCTATCACCTGGGAAACTTCAGTATCTAAATCTTTTCTCTTTGGATCGTGCTCAAATTCCTGTTTGTTTGGGCTGTACAGATTGATAATGTCATATACGGAGTAAATATCATACACAACAACCTAAAAGGAATCCTCACCACCTTGACTTACGGTTTGGGCTAAGAGAGTAGTAAGATACGAGAAGGTTTTACAAAGTGATATTCCCCTAGGATAGCTCTCTTTGTAGGATGTTTGTAAAATTAACATTGTTTGTTCTTTTGCAGTTATAAACAAGAACCGAGATGCTATCCTTCAACATGCCATGTCTGATGTTCAGGCCTTTTTGCCCCCCATTAAGTCTCACTCTCTGGAAATTTGGTTCACCATTTAATCCCTCACTTTGAGATCTTTAAGCTCAACAAATCCTTTCAACATGTTGTCATGAGTTACCTTAGAAACATATCTCCAGAAGCCTTTTCCTCTTAACAGGTTCTTGCCCTCTTACTTTTCAAATCAAGAAACAAGTTCTCTTCAAAATTCTACATTGTTGCACTCCCATCTTTCATTTCAAATTCAAATTTGACTAAGCCTTCTGATGTCAGAACATTTTTCTCATTTGTGTTCATTCTCAGCTCCCCTCCTAAGGGCAGTGTCGATGTTGTAACTATTTCACCTAATGTTGCATGTTCTTTTAAGGTATGCATATCTTCTTTTGCCGGTCAAATTTCTTTTAAGCCTACCATGCATGACATTCCTTTTCAATTACTTACCCTTAACATTCAAGCAATTTATGCCAAACCAGTTTCTAGCAAAAGGTAGACTTTTTCAAGATGCCTTCCAAACCTATCTAGCCAACCAACATTTGAACTCCAAAACTTCAATTGAATTTCAATCTAGACTAATGTACCTTGTACCATTAATTCTTAAATCTCTTTCAGGCCATTTAGAGCCATAAACCGCCAGACACCCCTTTTAACATTCCTTCTTATGTCTTGGTGTTTCTACTACAATTTTGTTACACCGGTTGAATGCCTATTTTTTTTTATTTAACCTCTTTATTTACACAAGACGAATAACCTCAAGCATTTATTCCTTGGCAGTGCACTATTCCTCTCGAGTAGTGCAACTTTGAACCCTTGATTTGAATCGTCAATGATCGTTTAAAATTCATTTGAAAGTTTGAATTAATTTTTTGAAATCAAACCTTATCCGACAATTCTTAAGTGTCGTTTCCTCTTCACTTAAAATCTTGTTGCCGCTTACTTATTCAAACTTTTAATATTCACTTACCATTTTTGAGCGAAATTTCTATTTCTTTTAAATCTTGAAATAACCTCTCTTTGACTACTACAAACTTGGGCACTTCTTGACAAGTGTTTTTCTTTTCCGGAGACCTTTTGGTGTACTCAATTTGTCTTCATGGCTCCTTCATGTTGAGATTCTTACTCTCTTTTGATTTCTAAATTTTTCTTAGTCCTTCTGGTGCTCGACCTTGCACATTTATTTTGATTTTTTGTTGTGTGATGTTTCCTCTACGGCACTCATGCGAACTGAAGATTTGCCTAGTTCGCCAACGCCCATTTTTGTTAACCAAGTGTTTAACAATCAAGGTCACCTGCCTAATGTCCTCAAGTTTAGCATTCTCTTTGTTGAAATAGTGTCCTAAACCCAATTGGGTTGGACCGGATCCGACCGGGTCGGATCATTTCTACTATTTCTTTATGTTTATACATATATTAAATGGCTTTTCTGTTGTCATATATATGTTCTTTTAAAGAACCAATTACGAATTTTTATATGATAACGTCCTTAGTATTAAACTGTGATAGAGAAACCATGATAGCCGATTATGGTTGATGAGATCTCTAATCACTTTAATAAGTTTGATACTTAAATGTCTCTAGGCTGATGTACTATTAAACAGGGCATTGATAGTATAAACAGACTAGCACGTATTAGATGTCTTCTGTCTTTTAGGGTAGGGATAGATCTCGTCTATCGAAGTGTAGAGACACTTGGACTGTATGTGGACGTGTATTAGAGAATGTGTATGTTAGACTGACCCACTTACACGGATAAGTGTCACACTATGTGACGGTTGTGTAATTATCCTTAGGACCGGAGTCTTCATGGCATCACGGTGTGGATTGTCATGCTTTGACACTATTGTGGTTTCCTCTAGCCACGGGGCGATCATACGGTAGTGATTGGGTATGATATTGAAGCATGCGGAGTATACTTGATTGGTCGTCTGGGAATCGCGTATCCTATGATTGTGATCGAATATCCGAAATGGCCTTCTTATAAGGAATGTCTTACTCTCATGAATCTTTGCAAAGTGGGAGTAAACGAGTTACTTCGAGAGAGCATGATATCCAGATTATAAGATACGGTCGTTAATGTTTGACACTCGATGTACGACCGTATGGATATTATTACATCGATAGGATTGTAAGTTACACGGTAACCGTTTCACATGAAATGTAGTAGTCATTGCATTTGACTCTTCCGATGATTGGGGGTCACGGTGTGTTGCTAGACGCTATCCCGTGATCGTTAGGTATGAAGGGCATTTTCGTAATTTGCACTTTCTGTCTACGGCCAACATATTCGGAAGCCTATCGGGTCACACACATGTGAACATCTAGTCGGATTAAAATGCGGTTATAGTTGATAACAAAATAAGGAAAAAGTAGGAATCCAAAGTGGAAGTAGTTGCGATGAGGGCTCTGGTGATGGGATAGCGAATGTAGTCAGGCATTTGTTTGGGTTTCATCTTGTTGGTTTGGGTACGGGTAATCATACGAGACGGATTTTGAGGTGGTGGAGAAAGGGACACGGGTAGGCCAGGGGAGGGTGGTTCGGGTGGAGGTTTGGGAGAAGCCTCGGGTGAGGGGCTGTTTGGTGGTTCGGGTTGTGGAGAAGCCGCGGGTTGAGGGGTGGTGTTTTGGACAGTTATAGACGTGGTAGGAAGGAATGTGGGTAAAGGGACATTAAGAGAGGAAGAAGTGATAGGAGTAGTGGAAGGAGTATATAGGAATAGAGTTTCATCAAAAACCATTCGCCATTCATCTGAGGCGTGCCTGGAGGGGTCCATTCAGGTAGAATCCCATTCTCCTTCAAATAATCTTGAAACTCTCCATATAAGTATTCTCCACCTCGATCGGATCGAAGTGTTTTGATTTCTCTACCTAGTTGTTTCTCCACTTCACTTCTGAATTCCTTGAACTTTTCAAAGGCTTCAGACTTATACTTCATCAAGTATATATAACCATAGCGAGAATGGTCATCAGTGAAAGTGATAAAATAAGAGTATCCACCTTTGGCTTGAATTGACATTGGGCCACACACATCAGTATGTATGAGCTCAAGCAATTCATTGGATCTTATCCCTTTGCCACTAAAAGGTGACTTTGTCATCTTGCCAAGTAAACAAGCTTCGCATGTATCAAACGATTCGTAATCGAATTGATCCAACATTCCATCTTTATGGAGTTTGGAAATGCGATTCTTATTTATATGGCCAAGTCTACAATGCCATAAGTAATATTCATTCAAGTCATTTGTTTTGGCTTTCTTGTTATTTATATTAAGTACGTCAACATTCATATCTAATATGTAGAGACCATTGCTAAGTATGCCAGTACCATAAAAGATTCCATCACGTGAAAAAGAACAACATTTATTCTCAAACGTAAAAGAAAATCCATCAACATCTAATGCAGAAATGGAAATAAAGCTCTTCGTAAGAGCATGAACAAAATAACAGTTATTGAGTTCTAGTACTAGCCCACTGGGCAATGAAAGAAAATAAACTCCTACGGCTAGTGCATCAACACTTGCTCCATTCCCAACGCGTAGGTCCACCTCTCATTTCTTCAGATCTCTAGTTCTTCTTAGTGTCTGCATATTCGTACAAATATGAGAACCACAACTAGTATCTAATACCCAGTGGTTAGACTTAGAAGAAGTAATGTTGATCTCAGTCATAAATATACCTGAAGTCGAAGCATCGGAATGCTTCTTCTTGGTACTCAAGAAGCCTTTCCGAGTTTCTCCTCCAATGTCCGGTCTCACCGCAATGGGAAGCAAGCATCCTTGGATTTGTCTTTTGCTATCTTAGGCGTTGGCTTAGGTGCGACCTTACGCCTTCTTGGACTTCTTCGGGCTTTTGCCTTGCCCTTGCTCTCGAAGTGACCAAACAACACTTGCTTTCCCTTCCCCACGGTGCCTCGGCGAGCTTCAACATGTTCAATAACTCCGCAAAGGAGCAATCTATCTTGTTCATGTGATAGTTCATCACGAATCTGCGAGAATGAATCGGTAGATATTGCGAGAATCAAGTCAATACTCAACTCGCTTCCAACTTGTGGCCCACTTCCCAAGCCTCTCTATGTACCCGATCATCTTAAGCACGTGTGACCCCACAAGAAATCCCCAGATGCCATCTTAAAACTAAACAGGGCCTTGAGACCTCGTACACTCTCGGTCTGAGGCCGAGAAGCATAGAGTTCCTTCAGGTGGACCATGATTGTGTATGCGTCCATAGACTCATCTTTGTTTACTGCGATTCGGTGTCATAGAAGCAAGCATGATACATGTAGCATCGATCTTGTCGAGCGATGCTTGTTATACTTCTCGGCAAAGATCCGCACCCAGACCCTCGGCGCTGGCTTTTCCGGTAGGGCCTCGCCCAAGACATAGCCAATCCTCTCGTGCCTCAAAGCGATTTTGAGGTTCCTTTCCCAATCGAGAAAATTAGTTTCGTCAAGCTTGTTTTCGATGATAAAACGAAGGTTCAATTTGTTTGACATTTTCTACAACAATAAATAAAGATAGAATAAGTAAAAGCTCATGTACAAAAAAAAACCTTAAATTTGCACTTAAAATTTTATAAGGTCTTTCTTCCACTAGCCAACTACTCCCAATTGGCTTTCAATAATTTTAATTAATTCTTTAGTGGCTGGGATCCCATCTAGTTATCTCGATTCCCGATGAGGGCCGATCAACCGAGATAATTTTGACAGGTAGGTACTCCTACCAACGCGTCGCATCACGACTCCCATTGGTGACTAGTCAACTCTTTGACGTTTCACATCTATATGTGATAGTCAACCCCTTGTCTCTAAAATCGAGGCGGTCCCGACGAGGCCAATCACCGCAAGATTCTAGTCGAGTCGTAACTCCAATATTCATGAGATCTCGTAACGATCATATCTCAATAATAACGATATACCCGTGGTAGGTCAACTCCCGACGAGGCCGATCGATTGGATCCAACAAGGGCTCTTCACCGTCATTATAATATTGGGAGACAATTTTGGCTCGATTTTTGGCGTGGGAATAATTTTAAATTAATTCACTTAATTAATTTGGTTTAATTATGGTCTCATCTACTATGTGCATATTACTACGATATCATATAAAGTAAAACATACACAACATTCCGCACACAAAATAACCGATATGATCATGGACTTTTCTAGAGTGCGGTTTGAATACAAACCCATTTAAACCGCGGGCCACAAACTAAGGATATCTCAAATGCCAAATAGGATCTTTATTCTTTGTCGCCAATGAGTTCTTTATTTCTCCTTGGTCTTCAACTTCTTGCTCCATTCTTGTTACATTATAATTTATCTAATAAATACACCCGCGTCTTTATTTTATCACATCAAATAATTAAATAACTTTTAAATAATTATATGACTTAAGTGAAAATTAAAATTAACATTTAATTTTAAATCGATTTTAATTTCAATTAAATTTGAACTATTCAAAATAAAATTAAAATTATAAAGTCTCCTATTTGTTTCCTTTCCAAAACTAAATTTAGCTTAGGCCTGGCCACTTTCCAAAATCAAAATTTTGGAAGTGGCACAAGCTAAGCTTTAAAAATCAAATATTTGAAAAAGCAGGCACCTATTCCAAATCAAATATTTGGAAATGCCAAATTATTTTAGTCTAGGCACAGCCACTTTCCAAAATCAAAATTTTGGAAGTGGCTGAAACTAAGCCTTTACAAATCAAATATTTGGAAAGGGCCTGGCTTATTCCAAATCAAATATTTGGAAAGGCCAAATAATTTTGGTTTAGGCCAGCACTTTCCAAAATCAAAATTATGGAAGTGCCCTAGACCTAGGCCTTTTACAAATCAAATATTTGAAAAGGGCCTAGGCCTAATCCAAATCAAAATTTGGAAAGGCTAATATGCCAAATGGTTTCCCAATGGCTCAAACTATTTGAACCATTGGTTGGCCATGTGAAACAACTAAACAAACGAGATATCTATGCACAATAAATATCACAAAACGCGAAAGGTCGATCTCCCCATCGGAAGAAGACAAATGACCGGCGGACGGCGACCTTGGGCCCCGCCGCCGCCGCGCCGCCCTTGAAGAAGGCGCGCGCCAATCGGCCGACCCAGCGAACCCTATTTTTTTGTTTTAACGTTTACGTGATTTAAATCTTGCATCTATCGATTAAATACTACGCAATTAATTTATGCATATTGCTTAAGCTCAAGTCTGCTCTGATTCCACCGTTAGAAATCACTAGTTTAACGCAAATGAATTTAAAATTTGATTTCCACTTTTCCGGATCGTTCTTCGTTTAATGCAATAAACACGTTAAGTAGTTTGACGGTTATACCTCGGATGATCTATAAGATCGTCGCTTTGACCGTCAACGGAGAGTAGTTCGATCATAAGCCGTCCACGCGTCCGGCCTCTATCGCTAATCCACACGAACCCTTGCCGAATCCTCCTGGATTGCTATCGGAAAAACTCCGGCTTCATTAGATCGACCTTTTCTTCCTCACAAACTCACTATGGATAGCTCTCTATTTTACACAAGAATTATGAACTCATGCAATTGTGATGTACAAAAGAGCTTGACACCCACCTCTTATTTATAGTCAAAAGTGGCGCCCCATATGTGTGTAGGAGAAGAAAACCTTTTCCCAATAAGATAAGGAAAATCAACTAGATTGATTTATCTCTTTAATTATAATTTATTTTGCCAATATCATATATTGATTATAATTATCTTATTACCATAAATCTATTTTTCCAAAATCAATTAATATCTTATATTAATATTATGGCATCTTATTAATTAAAGTGCACAATCCAAGTGTATCTTATACACTTAAAAATGGCGCCCCATTAGTCAATTAATTGACTTCCGGAATATTCTTTAATTAATATAATTTGTATATAATTAATATCTTGTATTTTATTTATTCATAATAAATAAATACCACCATATTAATTTACCACTATAACCTTTATAGTCTAGAGATAAACTTTCCTTATTTGGTTATCAACTATAACCGTATTTTAATCCGACTCGATGTTCATATGTGTGTGACCCGATAGGCTTCCGAATATGTTGGCCGTAGATACAAAGTGCAATTTACTAAAATGCCCTTCATACCTAACGATCACGGGATAGCGTCAGCAACACACACGTGACCCCCAATTATCGGAAGAGTCAAAAGCAATGACTACTACCTTTCATATGAAGCGATTACCGTGTAACTTACAATCCTATCATTTGTAATAATATCCATACGATCGTATCTCTCGTGTCAATACATTAACGATCGTATCTTATAATCTGGATATCATGCTCTCTCGAATAACACATTTACTCCCACTTTGCAAAGATTCTCGAGAGCTAGACATTCCTTATAAGAAGGCCATTTCGGATATTCGATCCCAATCATAGGATACGCGATTCCCGGACGACCAATCATATATACTCCGCATGCTTCAATACCATACCCAATCACTACCGCATGATCGCCTCGTGGATAGGAGAAATCTCAATAGTGTCAAAGCATGACAATCCACACCGTGATGCCATGAAGACTCCGGTCAAAAGGATAATTACACAACCGCCACATAGTGTGACACTTAATGTAAGTGGGTCAGTCTGACATACGCATTCTCTAATACACGTCCACGTACAGTCCAAGTGTCCCTACACTTCGATAGACGAGATCTATCCCTACCTTCTAAAAGATAGAAGACATCCAATACGTGCTAGTCTGATTATACTATCAATGTCCCATTTGATAATACATAAGACTAGAGACATTTAAGTACCAACTTTGTTATGGTGATTAGAGATCTCATCAACCATAATCACTATCATGGTTTCTCTATCACAGATTGATACTAGGGACGTTACTCTATATATACAACAAATAATATGAAGATAAACAATATATAATAACATAAGTGCTTTTATTAATCATAATAAAGTTATTACATGAACTAAATAGACTGTAAATGACCCGACCCGGTCGGATCCGGTCCAACCCGATTGGGTTTAGGACACCTTTCCAACGCGATTGAATTTAATCAGAGTATGGGTCTCATGATTAATATACCAATAATGCACCCAGAACACTTAACGGTGTGACCGTCTTATCCGTACCGTCTTATCCGGACCGTCGGTATAGGGTACCTAGTGGGGCATTTATATATGATGTCTATCATATAGGAATGAACCGATTTGATTTGAATTCTCGATATAATTCCGTGATCGAGAAATCTTATCGAATCACAAGATGATCATATATGGATTAATCTCAATCCTGATATGTGATCACAGTCTACTGCTTGGTTCAAAGTAGGGTTTGATGTGTTAGTTAAGGATCACTTGGATACATGTGATCTAAACACTTCTCGTTGGCTCTATTCTGGAATGAGTGAGTAGTTTGTGACTTCACAGATATGGAATCCATTCCTTCCTGTGGGAAGTAGACAGACAGTTTCCTTATTTGTTAATCCTAGAAACTGATCGATGGGCCCAGTTCATGTTATATTAGTTATGAACTAATTGATCACTAAGGGGTTAATGGTAAATAAGGATAAGATGTTTTGAGAAGGGTTTACGGAAATATCCCGAATCAAAACGAACAGTCTATGGAGGATTTATCCGTATGTAATGATTATATCGATGGACGCTTTTACTCAATTATTAGAGTGTATGTATATATCTATAATCGATAGAGTTCAGTTTCGGGTTTATGGTGGCGTAATCCCGGAATTAATAGATTGAATAATAATTTTCTGTTCGATGAATAATTTTATTTAATTTATTGCTACTGGTTATAGGTCCATGGTCCCCGATGTGGCTCCCAACATGCATATGTTTCTTGACGTTGGGCCTCAATAATAATTAAGTAGTTGGACTATTTAATTGATGTGTGAATAATTATTTAGTTATTTAGTGGGCTAAATAATTAAACACATGGAAAAGACATTTTTCGTGGACTCGGCCCATAATTGAGTGTGGCGTGTGAAACCCTAATTTTAGGGTTGATAGGCGTGTTTTGTACATGTTGTAATTAGAGAGAAATTAGTTTTCTTGGATAATTACATGTCATGTGATTAATTGTTTATTTGTTAAATAATTAATTAAGGAAAATATATTAGATTGATCCTTAAATATTCTAGATTTATTCTAGGTGTATCTTTTATGGAAAATGATTATTATAATTGATTTTGTATTAATTATTAAATCCTTGGAGGACAATGATTTTTCTCCTATATAAAGAGAATTCTCCTAAGCTTTTTACTACACACAATAATGCGCATACATACACACAAATAAGCTAAGGAATTCGGCCAAAGCTTTGGGTTTAGAGTTGGGAAAATCTTCGGGATTTTCCGGGTAGCATATCAAGGAGGTCAAGCATCAAGGATCAACATCCACCGGTTGTTGCTTGGAGATACACATCGGAAGATCGTGGCATCTCAAATTGGATCTCGACTTCATCAATCTTTTGGATCTCGCTTTTGATTGGTAAGTAGATCTCTCGCCTTCTTGTAGGTAGATCTTAAATTATGTAGTTTAATTTTATATGATCGTGATCCTCTTGTTTATTCCGCTGCGTAATCGGGTGGATCTAGATCCGTCCGGCGATATTACATCCAACATTTATAACTGCAAAAGCCAAAAGAAAATATTTTGTACACTACATATTATGTCATAACATTTACAATTACAAAATATATCACTACATACCAAATTAATTTCAATCTCACCAACATCAATAATAATAAAAGTCTATAGTGAAAGACAAACTGTGATATCCCACATTCGACGTAGCAAAACGACGTGACCTTATTATAAGTGTGAGACATAAATTTTTTGTTAATTCGGATTAACCCTTTTAGACTAAACGAGGACGACGCTCTGAGCAGTTGTCCGGATCATTTATGGCTCACTTAGCGCTAAGAGACCCAAGGTTTGTGTGTTAGGTGTGATGCCCGAAAGACAATTTTGTAATTGTTTTATTTAATAAATGAAATGATGTTATTATTCATATTTATTATTCTCATATTCACCGATGTGACAATAGTATTTACACTACGGAAAACCCTAAAGTATATCGTTTATGTAATCACTTAACTCGGTGTATGGTATATACACAAGGAGGATTGAGTTAGTGAAGATGTACTTAAAATACAATTAGCCCGTAGTGAAGTTAATCGAGTATATCGGGTCTCTCCTTTAACGTGCTATTAATGCCAGAACACAATAGGTGTGATTGTCTTATCCGGACTTTCGGTTAAGAGAACTTTAATGGGGCATTTATATATGATAGATATATCATATAGTAAATTTGGACCGATTTGATTAGAGTTCACGATATAATTCCGTAATCGAAAGTCTTATCGAATCAATGGATGATCATATTTATGGATATATCTTAATCTCGAGGTGATCACGATCAACCGCTTGAATCGCATTGAAGTTTGACTTGGCGGTTAAGGATTACACCGAGTCTGTGGTCCGAATTACCCCATCTTGGCATTGTCTTTGGATTGAGTGAGTAGTCCGTGTTATCACAGATCGGAATCCATTCCTTCCATTTATGGAAGTAGATGAAACGATTCCTTATTTGTTAATCCTAAAAACGATCGATCGTGCGAGTTCATATTACATCGATTAGCTACGGTGAGTTGTATGAATTAATTGATCACTAGGGGTTAATGGTAAATAAGGATAAGAGGTTCTAAAAAGGTTAACGGTAACTTCCCGATTTAGAATGAATAGTCATGGAGGATTAATCCATATGTAATGATTGTATCAATGGACGCTTATTATTATTCTCGTGAGGAGATAAATATAATCTTATAATCGAGAGAGTGCGATCACGGGATTATAGTGACATATTCTCGTGATTGATTTATCGAATATAATTATTCTATAATTATTTATTTGATTTATCGGAGCGATTATTAGTCCATTGGTCCCCGACGTGCCTCCTATATAAAGCACGGCTATTCTCGGACGTCGAATCCTAATAATGTTAATTTAGTTCTTGTTGGACTTTATTAAAACGATATGCGAATTAATTGTTTAGTGGACTATTAAATTAGTTGGGCTAAATAATTAAATATGTGGAAAAGACATTTTCCATAATCTTGGCCCAATTATTGTGTGATGTAAATAATTAATATTGACTAGGTCAATTTAATGATTTTCGCCCCCCCTCTTATTTTTGGAACAAAAAATTAGTTTTCTTGTGATTAATAAGACATGTGCATAAAATATTTATTGAATAAATATTTATAGTAAATAATAAAGATAAATAATATTCTAGAACAAAACTATCATACGAAACTAAGTGCCAGACACCTCTAGAGTGATCAGGTAGGGAAGAGTATGAGACAGATTCTGGCGAGGACCCCAACTGCTTGTAATGGAAGAATGTGATATCCCATCCCATATTGAATGTAGGAGAATCACACAACCATTTTATAAGTGTGAGATATAAATGTATTGTTAACTCGGGTCAACCTTTTTATAAGTGTGATACATAAATATCTTGTCAATTCGGGTTAACGTTTTTAGACCAAATGAACACGACGGTCTAAACATTTGACTGTATCATTTATTGCTTACATGAGACCAGACCCGAAGTTTAAGAGCGCTACACAAAATAACATTCGTAATGAATTTAGAACTACTACCAAATAAAATTGGCTGTAAGCTGAAATTTTAACGTCAAAATTCAAAAAATTTAAAAGGAAGTAAAAAAAAACCCGCCACCTTAAAAAATTCAAATTTCAAAATTCAAATGAAATAAAGTTGAAATTCAACCGGTCAAAAAGCAAAGGTGAAAAATCCACATTATTCTTTATCTATATATACACGCATAGATACATTTTCTTTCCATATAATTCACAAGTCACAATCTCTGTTTCTCTCCCCTTCTTCAAAATTCCCCGTTTCTTCTTCTTCCCCACTTAATCATTTGATTTTTATTACCATTTTTTCCAACCTCAATCAACAAACAGATAAACACGATTTGCTTAGTTTATAATTTGTAAGTTGTTTTATTGTTGTTTTATTTCCTTTCTATGTACGGTTTTCATTGTTATCTCTAATTGTATTCTATTTTAATACAGTGAACGATTGTGTCAATGCACTTTCTGTTCATAGAGTTGTTTGAGTGAAAGAGGTGCATATGATTTAATACTTAGACATGTTTGAGATCTGCAAACAAATGTGAAATTTTATTTCGTAAAATAAATTTTTTTATATGAATATGAATCTCCTCTTCTCTGCACATCCTCCGCATCCAATAGGGATAAAAGAACGAAATTAAGGAACTGGGAAAAGGTATTTAGGTCTATAATTTTGAGAGTGTTTTCAGAAATTTTACTCAAACAATGATGATAAATATTAATAATGATGTATTTTATATTTTTTTTATCTTGATGTTATAGGAAGGAAAAAAGATTTAATGTCTGAAGCATGCTTGAGTTGAATAAGAGCTTTTTAAAGGTCACCACACCTACATTTGGGAACATAATGATTGAAGGCTATGGAGATGATCACGGTGGTGGACTTTGTCTAAAAGTCTCGAAGAAATATCGATGTAGTCCGAAATATAAGGTAAATTATATGTGATAAATTTGTTATCATATCATATACTATATTTTTTGTTTTTAAATTTCACTGTTTCTTAACTCTAATTTCTTAAAATTACAAAGCTCTAGCGGGTTCTAGGTTATATTTTGTTGAGTCGGTTTTGATTCAGCATTTGATTCTTGTTTTGCTGGGTTTCCATCAGCTATTTGTCTTGATGAATGGAAAAAAAAATGAATACACACAATAGTATTTTTATCATCTCCTCGATAAAATGTTGATCAATCTTCACATATTTATTTTTATCATGATGCACAAGTTCACTTGCTAGATCTACAGTAGGTAACACAATAAAAGAATCTAAATGATAGTTGGCAGACCAAAACGTTGCTTTGATATGTCGATGTAAATTTCATTAATGAACTATTTATTCTTTGTAAAAAAAATATTGTTTAATCATTTTAACATTGATAGGTTAAGCCTGTGTTAAATTTATTGCTGATTTTTTTAATTTCTTCTACCTAAATGGTGTTTTATTATTTTGTTTTCACAGGGAAAAGTTAGGGATAGTACTTTAGGGATAGTACTTTAAAATTGACAGTCAGACCAATTTATATTGATTATTCAAGAACAATTGAGCGTCCTGTATTCGTTCTTCAAATCAACATCGGCAATCCTGCAAGTTGGATGCCAAAAAGATACTTAATCTCGCATTGAAGATGACCGAGGACTATAAGGTAAAGGAGGCTAAATCCAAGGCTGTCTTGTCTCTGACTTCTTCCCAAAAGCACAATCCATTCTGTCCGACCATTGCTGATATATTGGACCGATTGGATACCTGACAAAAAGGGAAAAATCAAGAAGTGGATGGAGAAGTTAAACAAATTCTTACATAATTGACTTGGTTGTGTTGTTGCTATCTGTTGTAGAAGAAATTTAAATGGGCAATGTGTATGTTTGTGACTTATTTGTTGCTCGTAGAATAGTAACTACATGATATAAAAAGTCACAATGTGACTTTACACAATGGCAAATACATAGTCTTTATTCCATGGTCTGATATGAGACGTGAATAATAAAAATTAATAAAATAATCAATTTTCCCGTTAAAAAAAAACCTAGCTTTGTTTATTTACTCAACTTCTTCCTGCACCTCCCAAATCATCCGATCAAATGCTCTTCTATTCTTAATATAGAAAAAAAATTCCTGTTTTCATAATCAAAGCAACAAACTCCTAAACTACTTATTCCTCTTTTCAATAATTAGGTTGAAGATGGAATACATTGACCCAAACTAATTCTTGTGGTATCTAATTCCTCCTAATGCTGAACAAACCGGACTGTTGGAGTGTAAGGCAGAGCAAATCGGACTGTTAGCAACAAATTCATGTACTGTGAGTGACCTTTATTGAAGTTATTAATTTTTTTGGGTAAGATTTGAAGTAAATTGGTGTTTGTAATATTGTTCTTATTTATCCTAAATTGTCTAAATATTTTCTATATTCTCTGTTTGTGTTGTTAGTTGTGAGTGGATGTAAAAGAGGGTAGATTGGAGCCCTTTAATTAATAAAGAAAGATTTTTTAAGAAAGATTAATATAGTAATGGACAGTTTGTTGGAGTGAAGAATATGAATTACACAACTGCTGCAGTGCAATCTCTTCCCTAAATTGTTTCTTCTATCTGTTAATTCTTTATTTCCCCTGCTTCCCTTGCATTTTCTGCATTTCTCGTTTTTTCTAGTAAAGATTTGTAAATTGGATTTCATACAACGGTTGCACCATAAAATTTTTCTTCGTGTTATGGATACAGTACTAGAACAAGAACAAATTTCTGTGGTGAAATTGTTCAAGAAACCTGTTAATAATATGTGTATGCCACCCAATAATGGTGAATTTTGAAGTTACTAGAATATGTTAGCAAGTAATGTACATTCAAATATTTTGCTTATACTCTGCATTTTGATTCAAGAATCTTAATGTCCACAATTGGAAATGGATTGTATGACTTTTCTTCATGATATAGATTGCATTTTGTGGTTAATTAGGCTTTGTGTCATTGCTATACATAAAGTTCGCTGCTGAAAGTAAAGATATATATACTTATACAAAAATGTAGACAACCAGCCTTCCCAGCAGTCAACCAAAAGAAATGTGACTGGGGTGGCCAAGGTCAAGGAACATTGGACTGTTGATGAGGATGTGGAGCTTTGTGCTGCATTGTTGAAGATCTCTGAGGACCTATTACTGGGACGGGTCAACGGCAAGGTGCATTTTGGGATCGGGTGGCAGATGAATTTAACCGAGGAATGAAGGAAAAAACACAGAAAGATTCAACGAGGGCAAAGGATGCGGCAAATTCTCGTTGGCAAACTATTCATCCCGCAGTTACAAAGTGGTCTGCCTTACATGCTATGTTAACGAGAACTTCGAATCTGCAAAGCGGGTCGAACATGGAACAAGTGGTAATTTTTTTGTCCGCTGTGGGGAGGGGGGGGGGGAGGGATTAGGTGATAGTAAAAGCAAAGGGATCATGTAACTCTCTCATTATTTGACTGCACTAGATAGTAATGTGTGTAGAGAAGTTGAGAAATCAAAGGGAAAAGAAGGGGGAGACCTAAACAATAAAGCAAGTGGGATCATAAGGTTTTTTCTTATATGTATAGAGTACAGTGTGAAAGAAAAGGTTGTTCTTTTATAAGATTATTTATGTTTTCTTGGACTCCATGGGGTACTGACAACTTTTGATATGTATCATTGCACAATACTCTCCCTTATGACAAAAAAGATTAGTTGGAAACTTATGACCCCTATATGTTGTGCAGGAACCGGGGTACGAGCAGCTTACTGGTCAAAATACGAGGAAGCGTTCAAGTTCGAGGAGTGTTAGAAGGTACTTCGAAATACTTACAAATGACAAACATGGAATCAAGAGAGGTCTAAGAGGTCTGAAAAAGGGGTCCAGTCAGTTAGTGAGTCGATGCGTCAACAAGATACAATATATGTAGTTGAAGAGAACGAGTCCCCGTTGACACCAGGTATGGAAACTAACATGGAGCCAAATCCATTGACGCCAGATACGGAAACTAACATGGAGCCAAATCCACATTTAACTGGTCCTGCATCTAGGGATAAGCCTAGACCTCCTGGAAACAAGAAGGCCATAAACCAGCAACAACGAATAAAGAAACGGGTTAGTGAGCAGCAAACTCTGTTAAGAGAGAGTATTTCAGCAGCATTAGAAGGAGTTGATGCTAGGGCAGAAGATAGATTTAAGAGACAAGAAGAGTCAAAGAGGCATCGGAATGAGATTTTGGACCAGCGATATCATGAGCAAAAACGGATGGCTGAGACGGAGCATGAGTTAGAGATGGAGCATGAGTTTACTATGGAGTCCAAGAAAACAGAAATATTAAAGGACTTACAATACGTAAATGACCAGCTTGCTTTGGCATCCAGAGAACTTGAAGCAATTGATCAATCATCTCTTACGACTGGCAAATTCATTTACATTTTGTCTTTTTGTGTTCGGATTTCCCGTAAATAATTGTATTGCATTTTATGATTATTGGTTACTTCACTATTGTGGCATTTTCTTATGTGCAGGGAAGAAGCTACTCTTAGCTCATCACCGGTAAAGTCACCAGATCCTCGATTTTCTACTTCGAGGGTGTCTACATCTGATATGACGACTCCACGTCGCCAGGGGCGGATCTAGGTGTATCGTAGAAGTCCACGAGGCCGCTTAAAAATAAAAATACTCTACATTTTACTTATAGAAAATATTTGGATAAAGTGAAAAAAATTATTTAGTGTGTTAAATATTTACGAACCCTGCTGAAAAAATATTCTGGCTCCGCCACTGCACGTCGCCTAGATGATGGTGAGGGTTGGACTATGCCTCTTGGGAAAATAATACCATTAAGGTACGTAGCCATCTTAGCATGATGTTTCTTTTTTCCAAAGTGACATATTCAAAGCTCAAAGTTGTGTCTTGTGCTTATAATTTTATTTTTTTTGGCTATGCATAGGATATTTTGTTGAAGGAAGAAAGTGAAGTTTTGCTACAAAAAAAAGTTGTAAATTTTTGCTCTTCCCACCGGGAGTTTCTTTTTTGTGCATCCATCTACATTTTATTGTTTACTTCAAAATACCTATGATGAAGTCAGGTTATTATTTTTCAAGTGTCACGTGCATAATCTATGTCATAGTTCTAAAGTGTTATTAACAATTGTTTATTTTAAGGGTTTATTGTTAAAAATGACAATTTGAACATAAAAATATGAAAAAAGGACATTGGAATCTTTTTTCGGGTAAAAAAAACATGTCCTTATTCCACTGTGATAGTGAAACATTAGATTTGAAGTCAATTTCACTGCAGCAAACAGTGGATTTGAGGTTATGAATAGTGGATTTGTCCTTATCACCCAATTTATATTTCCACTGTTCTGATTCCTATTTTCCCCTTCTTTTTTTTTTATCCTTTTAAACCACTCGCCCTTATTTTAATTTCTTCGCAGTGGAGCATCCATATATAATTGGGATCTCTACACAATGAAGCTATGTTTGCAAGGCTTTTGTAACCAAGCAAAAAATATGTCAATTATGAAGTGTTCAAGAAATGTTTTGATTTGGTTATTATAAACATTATTGATATTGTAATGATATTTTTGATTTTGTAAACAATGTTGATGATGTACGAAGGTATGTTATTAATATTATGTAAACATCTTCCTTTAAAACATAGTTTGTTCCATGTTATTTATTGTGAATTAATTAGGTCAGGTGAATATGCAAACTGAACTAGGACGGTATCCTAAATCGAGTTTCTCTTTCTATGACTAAGTCTCCCTGCTCTGTCTCCCTTCAACGCTCGATCTTCTTCTTCTCTCTCCATGTCATCTGAGGATAACCATCCTCATCCCAGAAATCCCAAAAAATGAAAAAAGATTCAATCTTGCCTGTTGCCAATCTCTCTTGTGAAGAAATCATGCAGTGTGTGGATGAAGATGTGGTGCATGTTTCGGAGGATGAACGAATGCTCGAAGACAAACCGGATATTGAATCTGGAGGTAACGACAATGGCAAATCGGACTACAACCAACCCGGCTTGCAGGATTCACATCTCAAGACCTCTTATAAAGCTGCTGTTATTGGTGAAAAAACTCGCTTGAAGCCTGATCCGGTTCCCTTTACCAAGGACTCATTCCATGAACACAACATACAGGTGATTGGTCCTTCAAAGGACAAGCCTTATCCCTCTGTGAGGATCAACCTAGAGTTCAAGCATAAACCAGAGTTCAAATGGTCTGATTCATTGATCCTGAAGGTCCTAGGGAAAGGGATTTCATATGACTTTATGGAATCCAAACTTCAAAGAATATGGAATCTCTATGATAATTTTGAGCTCATTGAACTGGGATTTAATTTTTTCATCTTGAAATTGGATGATGAAGAGATGCGTATGAAAGTGCTAACGGAAGGCCCTTGGAGTGTTAATGGTTTTTATATGATGGTTCAAACACAGGTTCCGGGCTTCAATCCTTCGCTAAACAAAGATTTCTTCAACTATTGGGTGGAATGCGTATACATTTTTTTCCTATTGAATACCACCATGAATCAATTTTATTTGGGGTGGCCAAAGCCTTGGGGAAACCGATTAAAATCGACCATAGCACATTTTGGAACTCCAAGTGTAGGTTTGCTCGAATTTGTATCGAGATGGATCTGTCCAAGCCCCTTAGTACATTTGTGGAGGTAGATGATGTCAGGTTTAAAATTGAATATGAGAGCATTCCTGTGATCTGTTATGGGTGTGATAGAGTCGGCCACGGTAAGTCAGAATGCCCTACTTTACCTAAGAATGAGATTCATTCGAAGAATAATATGAGTCTCTATGTGCAAGAAATTGAAATCCAGAAGTCACTTGTGGAGGATAAATCCGATTTGTGTTATGGTCCTTGGATGCAGGTCTCATATGCTAAGAAAAAACAGTCAAAGAAGAAATCCAATGCTAATAACCGACACAAGAACTCCTTTGAAGTTCTTGATGATAACCTGGAAAATGGGTATGATCACAAAGGGGAGTATCCATGGACAATGACAATTTGCAGGTAGGGTCTGATTTGCAACCGATGGCTGAGGATTTGGCAAAGTCAAAGGTTACTCTGTACCTTGCTGACCAGTCCGGTCCCTCATGTAACGAGCATAAGGGTGTTCCCAACGGTTCATTTTTTATAGATGGGTCTACTCATAATTCTGATGGACCAACCGATTTTGGGCCGTCTCATAAAGCCCATAGCCCTAGATACTCGCTAAATAAAGACCTTTATCATAGGCCCACGTCTGAAGTATGTAATTCGGGCTCCCTTGCTACTCACACCGCATCCGGTCCTAAGTCTAATAATTCAGGTAATTCAAAGTCGGGTAAATCATCTGCTACCTCTTCGAAGCATGGAAGCTCTCTCACCTTGGAGAACAGACCTCCAGATCCCTCTCCCACCGGAGGTAGTTTCAGGGATGTTGGTATGGCACAGAATCAACTCAAGAGCTCGGGTCTGCTTCCATTGGATGATGGAAGCTTTATAAATGCACGAACTGCCAAATCTGAGGCAATACGTGGGGTTCAGTCTGATTCGGAGAGGCGAATGGTAGACCAGACCTTAGTTCTGGACGCTAAGTCTTTCCCATATGGGAGGAATTGAGCTTTTTCCCCTGTTTTTGGTTGTCAGCCTTTTTTGGTTTCTCGTCACTCTTTCCCTAATTTTTCTATGGATAATTACAACGGTAATATGCGCATTATATCTTGGAACTGCAGAGGTGCAGGTTCGAAAGACTTCAGACGACATGCTAAGGAATTGATCCGTCTTCATAGACCCCAAGTCTTCATTGCCATTGAAACCAGAATCTCCGACACTAAGGCCTGGAGAATCACCAGATCAATCGGCCTGGATAGCTCATTTAGAGCAGCTCCTGAAGGCTCGTCTAGAGGTATTTGGATCCTTTGGGACTCCTGTCAGGTTGACTTAGAGGTTCTTGATGGTAATCCGGATGCCATTCATGCTATGGTTAAGATTAAGGATATTCAGCCTTGGATCCTTTCTGTTGTTTATGCAAGGCCGGACCCGATAAAAAAAAGGGATTGCTGGAATCAAATCTTCTCTCTTAGTGAAAATATGGGCCTCCCGTGGCTGGTTACCGGGGACTTGAACGACATCTCCGACCTTAGAGAAAAGAAAGGAGGTAAACTGCCTTCTACTAGAAGAATGGATTTGTTCAATTTTAACATTAGCAGATGTGGGCTTATGGACCTTGGATCTGTGGGACCACCCTTCACTTGGAGCAACAAAAGAATCTGTCCGAACCTGATACAACAACGTCTGGATAGAAGCTTTGCTAATCCGGAGTGGAGAGCTTTGTTTGATGAAGCTAAGGTGATTCATCTCCCGAAGGTAGTTTCTGACCATAATCCCCTCCTTATTGATTTTTGGCCTTTCAGAAATAACAAGTTTAGTCGTCCTTTTCGCTTTGAATTTGCTTGGCTTAGTCACCCTAATTTTGATAACTTTGTTAAAGATAATTGGAAATGCTATGATAATATGGGTATTTCTGCTTCTTTGATGAATCTTAGTGAATCTTTGATTATTTGGAATGCTGAGGTTTTTGGTAATATTTTTAAAAAGAAGCGTAGGTTGTTAAACAAGTTAAGTGGTATTGAAATGTCCCTTGCCTCTCACCACAACCCCTTCCTGATTGATCTCCATAATAAGCTCAGTTATGATTATAAGAGTGTCCTTGAACAGGAAGAACTCTTTTGGTTTAAAAAATCGAGGTTGGAGTGGATCCAATCGGGGGATAGAAATACCCGTTTCTTCCACATCACTTCGGTCAGAAGAAGGTTTAGAAACAAGATTTTGGCTCTTAAAGATGATAATGGTTTGTGGGTCTCTGACAAATTTACCCTTCAAAACATGGGTTGTTCCTTTTTTAAAAGTTTTTTTTTCTTTTGAGGGTCAAATGGAGGCCTTTCCGGTTCTCCCTACTCCCAAATTAAGTGATAGCCAGATTGCGTTTCTCTCATCCCCTATTTCCGACCTTGAAATCTCCAAAGTTGTTTTTAATTTCAAACCCAATAAGAGTCCAGGGCCGGATGGGTTTCAAGCTTTGTTTTTTCAAAAGTTTTGGCACATTATTGGGCCTAAGGTTACTAGTGAGATTAAAGATATGTTTTCCTCTGCTATGATTAAGGATGGGATAAATGACACTTTTCTTGCTATGATTCCAAAAGTTGATTTCCCTGAAAAAGTTAATCATTTTCGCCCCATACCTCTGTGTAATGTTATTTATAAAATTCTTACCAAGTGCATTGCTTTGAGAATGAAATCGATTATGCCTTTTCTTGTCAGTCCTCTTTAGAGTGGGTTTATTCCCCAGCGTCAGGCTAGAGATAATGTGTTGATTACCCAAGAGATTCTCCATAAAGTCAAAAATTCCAAAGCTAAAAAAGGTTACGTTATTTTTAAAATTGATCTTGAGAAAGCCTATGACAAAGTTAATTGGCACCTTTTGGAGCACATGTTAAATCTCTTTAATTTTCCTAGTAACCTCATTAAGTTGATTATGAGTTGTATTTCGTTGGCAAATTTTTCCGTTTTATGGAACGGGGAAGCTACTTCTAAATTCTCGGCTAGTAGGGGGATTAGACAAGGTGATCCTATGTCTCCTTATCTTTTTGCTCTTTATATTGAATTTCTCTCTATCGCTCTTGACATTGGTGTGAAAAATGGTAAGTGGAAACCTATTTCCTTAAGTAGAGACGGGCCTCCTATATCTCATCTTTTCTTTGCGGATGATCTTATTGTTTTCACCAAGGCTAATGTGAAAGATATAACTAACTTAATGAATGTGCTTAATATTTTCTGTTCCATCTCTGGTCAGTCTATTAATAGAGAGAAATCTAAAGTGTATTTTAGTATGGGGACTGATCCTGGTCTTATTAAAAATATTACTGACATTTGTCTCATGTCTAGGACGGTGGATCTTGGGAAATATTTGGGAATTCCGTTAATTCATAATAGATTCTCTAGTAGAATTGTTGATTTTGTGATCAGGCAGGTTCAAAACAAGCTTCAAGGCTAGAAGGCCAATTGCCTTAATTTGGCAGGGAGACTTACCATGATTAAGTCTGTTAATTGTGCGGTTCCTTCAAATGTTATGCAAGTGTTATGGTTCCCTCAGAAATCTTGTGATAAACTTGATCGTATAAATAGAGATTTCCTTGGGGTTCCAATGAGAATAAACGGAAAATTCACCTGGTGGGTTGGGATTATGTTCTGAAAGATAAGAAGAATGGAGGCTTGGGCATTAGAAGTGCGAGGGAGAATAATATTGCTCTTTTGGCCAAGTGTGGTAATAGTATTCTTAATCAAGACAAGAGTCTTTGGGTTTCTCTTTTTAGGAATAAATATGTCAAAAATGAGGACCTTTTCTGCATGAATTTTAAAGCTTCCGACTCTTATATATGGAAGGGTATTCTCAAAAGCTTAGCTTACTGTTGGAGAATTGGGGAAGGTAAAGATGTTGATCTTTGGCAGGATCAATGGATCCAAGGTTCTTGTCTCGGGAATTTGATTTTCGATCAGATTGATCCTAGAGATAGGGACTTAAGGGTCAGTGATATCATTTCTGTTAATAAACAATGGAATCTTGATGCTCTTCACACGAAGATTCCTAGGAATGTGGAGGAGACGATTAAAGGGATTCCCCTTAGTTGGAACTCAGATTTAAGGGATAGACATTTCTGGTCTCTCACGTCTAATGGGAAGTATGTTGCCAGTTCTGGAGCTAAATTCTTGAGGAAAGAGCTCCAGGACGAGGACCCTTTGGTTAATTGGGCCACGATTTGGAAGTGTCATGTTCCTGAGAAAGTTCAAGTTTTCGTTTGGTTAGTACTGCATGAGAAGATCTTGACCAACTACTTGTTAGGTGTGATGCCCGAAAGACAATTTTTGTAATTGTTTTATTTAATAAATGAAATGATGTTATTATTCATATTTATTATTCTCATAATCACCGATATGACAATAGTATTTACACTACTGAAAAACCCGAGTATATCGTTTATGTAATCAACAACTTTCGGTGTATGAGACATACACGGGAGGATTGAGTTAGTGAAGATGTACTTAAAATACAATTAGTCCGTAGTAAAGTTAATCGGAGTATCGGGTCTCCCTTTAACGTACTATTAATGCGCCCATAACACGATAGGTGTGATCGTCTTATCCGGACTTTCGGTTAAGGAACCTAATGGGGCATTTATATATGATAGATATATCATATAGAAATTTGGACCGATTTGATCTGAGTTCTCAATATAATTCCGTAATTGAGAAGTCTTATCGAATCATTAGATGATCATATTATGGATATATCTTAATCTCGAGGTGATCGCGATCATTTACTTGAATCGATTATGAGGTTTGACTTGGCGGTTAAGGATTACACCGAGTGCAGATCCGAATTACCCCATCTTGGCATTGTCTTGGATTGAGTGAGTAGTCTGTGTTATCACGGATCACGGAATCCATTCCTTCCATTTATGGAAGTAGATAAACGATTCCTTATGAGTTAATCCTGACATTGATCGATCCATGGGATTCATATTACAATCGATTAGCTACGGGTGAGTTATTTGAATTATTGATCACTGGGGGTTAACGGTAAGTAAGGACAAGATGTTACGAAAAGGGTTAACGGTAACTTCCCGATTTAGAATGAATAAATCTATGGAGGATTAATCCATATGAAATGATTATATCGGTGGGCGCTTATTACTTTCTCGTGAGGAGATAAATATAATCTTATAATCGGAGGAGTGCGATCACGGGATTATGGTGGCATATTCCTCGATTGATTTATCGAATATATAATTATTACGCTGAATCGATAATTATTTATTTGATTTATCGAGCCACGATCATTAGTCCATGGTCCCCGACGTGCCTCCTAATATAGCATGTATATTCTCGGACGTCGAATCCTAATAATATTGATTTAGTTCATGTTGGACTTTATTAAAGCGATATGTGAATTAATTGTTTAGTGGACTATTAAATTAGTTGGGCTAAATAATTAAATATGTGGAAAAACATTTTCCATAATCTTGGCCAAATTATTGTGTAATGGCAAAATTGATATTGACTAGGTCAATATACATAAATGGCGCCACATGTATCTATTTTTGCAAGGAATTAGTTTTCTTGTGTATTAAAAGACATGTGCATAAAATATTTATTGGATAAATATTTATGGTAATAAATAAAGATAAATATTATTTTTAGATTTGTTCTAAAATATTATGAGATTATCTTTTATTTATGGATTTATTTATTGGAATAATAAAATCCTTGGAGGCTAAGTTTTACTCTTCTATTTAAAGAGAGTTTTCCCAAGCCTCAAAACAACACATATAATTTCGACTCTCACTTAGAAAAAGCAAGAGGAAATTTCGGCCATAGCAAGGATAAATCTTTGGTGTTTTTTCCGGTAGCATATCGGAGGGGTTCGAGCCGAGGATTCCTTCCACCGGGAATTACTTGGATCACACGTGCGGAAGGTCATGGTGCTCATCACATCTACTCCCAACAAATCATCCTTGCGGTTCTTCGATTTGGATTTAGAGATCCAAAAGGTATGATACACAAACTAACTTGTAGATGTAGATTTAATGTTTTATTACGTATACACATAGATCTAGATCCTTAAATCGCCTCCGTTTGATGATGATATTTTCCCAACAAAGGGTATCGATCGCTAAGGTGATCTATATTTATACGTATAAAATATTAGATCTAGGAGTGGTAAAACATGTAGATTTTTTGTCCCAATTTTTTTTAAAAAAAAAAAAAGGGGCCGACGCATGTATCAATTTTTTTATGATTATGATTGTCTTGGCTGAAGAGATGGATTGGGGTTGGTATTGTTTACTCGTTAGATCCATTGTAGCTCTTTTGTTTGGTAACAATTGAGCATAGGAATTGTATTTTATTTATGTCAATTTTCAATTTATATGTAAAAGTAGTATCTTTTATTATAATTTTGGTCATCCGGACTGGATAAGTTGAAGATCTTGCTGGAAAATTTGAAGATCAAAGCGAAACCCAAGGTATGAACGAGGAGAAACGGATAATTTTTTTTTAATAAAACTGCTACAGGACTTTCTGCGACGCTGAAAAGCGTCGCTATAAGTCCTGTATACATTAATGCTGCGGCTAGGGTTTCAGAAAAGGCGGCTGTCAACTATTTTTTTTTGTTAAGTTTTTTTTTTTGGTAACAAAAATCTGCTTATGGCAGAAGAATTAAAAAAAAAAAAAATTTATTTTTTCTGAAAATATAAAGAAACAGCCGACATAAACAAAAAAAAAATTTTGGAAATATTTTTTTTAGGCCGCACCATTGTAATAAAAAAAAAAAAAAAATAATTATAATAAATTGGATTTATTTAATTAAAAGACCTTTTCTCCTCTCTCTGTTAAGTGGTTCGTGTTCCGACGGTTCGAGTTCAAGATTTGAAGATCAAGACTCAAGACAAGAAGATTGTAATTTAATTTTTTCCTAGAATAGATTAGATACGAGTGCAAACAATCCATCTCGGTGTTTAATTTTTTCCGCAATTTATTTTTATGTGTTTGATCATAAAATAGACATAAAATCGGAATTGCCATGACATGCATTCATATCATAAATCCACTCCATGCATACATGTAGAATTTTAATTTTGGTAATTAAAATAGGCATGTATACAAACTCCGGTAATTAGTTGAAATTTAATTAATACGTGGTAATTAATTAATTTAGTAACTAATTAAAAGATCCGAGGACGGGTTATGAAATCGTTAGCCTTTCGTGTGTGTTCTCGGTGAACCGCCTTAAAGCTCCAACGAGATCACGTTTTCGATTCGTAGTGTCTACGAGATTGAGTGATGGTAAAAGAACAATAAATCTTGGATAAAAACGGTTCGCTTTATAGGTTGGGTGGTCAATCGAGCTTCGCTTCGACCGACTTAACCTCTCTAGTGTGATGTATGCACGGGGTCCGGCAAGACTAAGCCACACCGAGAACGGAGGGGTGATTCCTTCCCATCTCAAACGCGGCTCTCTTGACCCGATTTCGTCCGATCACATATGTTCCAACGAATAGGGCGGGTAGGCTTGCCTACGCCACCGACACCATTCGGAATCCTTGATTTTATGTACTTTTATGTTAACATCAAAAGACGTGGTTAGTTAACCCACCACCACTTCCAAAATATTGAGTGGGAGCGGGAAGGCGACACCAACCCCACGGTCTCTACTATAGATGCAAGTAAGTGAGAGAGGGTGACGCCGCGGCGCTTTGATTTCGTCCCCCTACGGATGGTGTTCACCCTATCAACATTCATGGCTTGGTCTCCAAAGGATAGGAGTTACTGGTACTCGTCGGGTCACCGACCTATCCTACGACGGCACACTCGGGCGCACTAAGAGATCCGATATAGTAGGTCACACTCATCAAGGGTATTTTTGGTAATACCTAGGCTAAAAGGAAGGTAGTCAATGAATAAAGGGATGTTCGATTCTCGGGATGTCCGATTCTCACAAGTTATTCATTGATTTAACCGTCTCATCTCTTTGACCTACCCTACGGCGGCACTGAGATGCGGGGTTAAAACCTTGGAATGGTAGAGTAGACTTAATTTTAGTTTACAATTCCTAAAAATAAATTTATATAGTAGTGTTAAACTTGAATTAATGTATGTCATTTTATTTTCAAAGAAAAAATGTCTACTCAAATTTACCTTTCTTCATCGAAAAATTAACGGAAACAACTTTAAGAAATGGAAGAGTAACTTAAACGTGGTACTCACATATGAGAATGTGCAACACGTACTCACTTCGGAATGCCCTACGCTGGCGATCCAAAAACCTGGTAAAGCTGAGATCGAACAGCGTAATCGCTGGATCGAAGCCGACAACCGGGCTCGTGGGCTCATCCTAAGCGGCGTCGTCGAGGTCATTAGGACCCAGATTGAGGAGTTTGAGTCTGCAGGAGAAATCATGCGGAAACTTACTACGATGTTTGGATCACCTAGCAACCAAGCAAGACACGATGCCATCAGGTTGGCTGTTAACACGAAACTGAAGAAGGGTCAAGCGGTGAATGGTCATGTTTTGAATATGATCAGTTACTTCAACGACGCCGGTATTCATGGATCAAAGTTTGATGAGGCAACTCAAGTATCAATGATTTTGGAATCGTTGACTCACGAGTTTATCCCGTTCAAAACTCGATGTCTCGATGGGCAAATATGAATTATCCATGACACGAGATATTGAATGAGTGACAATCTACGAGGCCTACTATTGAAAGATAAAGCCCAAGTAGGGGATAAGAAAGTCGAAGCCAACATGGCCGGGCTAAGTCTTCAAACAAGCCTAAGGCAAAACCGAAGAAGAAGGGAAATGTTGCACCTGTGCCCAAACCAATGAAGAAAAAGACGAAGAAAGCCAAGAAAACTGACGAGGCCAAGCCCAAGGGCAAATGCTTTTACTGTAAGGAGGTAGGACATTGGAGACACCATTGTCCAGAATATCTTCGTGATGTGAAAGATGGCAAAGTCAAGGCTGTCGCTGGAAAAGATAAGAAAGGTAATTTAGAATTACTATTCTTGGAATCTTTTAATGTAGCTAAAGATGTGTCCAATTGGATACTTGATACTGGAGCTACTAACCATGTATGTTCTTCATTGCAGATTCTTAGTTCTTATAAGAGAGTCGGAAGAGGTTCTCAAGTGATGCGAGTAGGCACCTGGGCGCTCATTTCAAGCTAAAGCAGATGGGAGCTGTGGGATTTGCATTTCAATAATAGAATTTTACATTTAGACAATGTTTATTTTATTCCCAATTTCGGAGAAATTTGATTTCTTATTCTGCCTTGGTTGAACAATCATTTTCTGTTTCATTTATGAATGGTGAATTTGTTATTTCAAAAAATGGTTTTGAATTATGTTCAACTACTCGAATGAAAATGGTTTATATTTTGTAAAACCACATAAAGCTCCCCTACTTAATTCTCAAATGTTTAAAACCGCTCATCAAAGATCTCGCTAAAAAGCGCGTAAAGTTTCTCAAATAAAAGAAGATAAAACATACTTGTGGCATCTAAGGCTCGGCCATATTTCCTTGGAAAGACTCAAAGACTAGAAAAGGCTCATGCCTTAGGTGAGTCATCTGTTGACACACCGCCTGTCTGCGAGTGTTGCCTCTGAGGAAAAATGACTAAGCGTCCCTTCTCATCAAAGGGTAAAAGGGCCCGCAGGAACTCTAGACTTGGTGCATTCGGACCTTTGTGGTCCGATGAACGTACAAGCTAGAGGCGATACTGAGTATTTCGTGACTTTCATTGATGACTACTCGAGATTCGGTTATGTTTATCTGCTGATAGAAATCCGAGGCTTTTGGAAAGTTCAAGGAGTTCCAAGCGAGAAGCGAAAGGCAACTAGGCAAGTCATTGAAATGCCTCCGCTCGGATCGTGGAGGTGAGTATTTAGATCTCGAGTTCATTGACTACTTGGCTGAAAATGGGATTTGTTTCCAACGTTCAGGCGCTTAGGACACCTCGCCAGAATGGAGTTCTTTGAGAGAGGAAAACAGGACATTGATCAACATGGTAAGATCAATGATGAGCTACGCCTCACTACCTATATCCTTTTGGGGTTATGCTTTAGAAGCGGCCGTCTACATTTTGAATGCAGATCGCCGTCAAGTCTGTCGTCGAAAAGACACCCATTGAAATGTGGTCGCGACATCGCGAAAGCATGCGTCACTTCAAGATATGGGGTTGTCCCGCACATCTGGCGATGGACAAGACTACCAAGCTACAATCACGTCACGAAAAGTATGTCTATTTGTAGGCTATCCAAAAGGTACACGTGGTGGTCTATTTTACGATCCGGAAGATAACAAAGTGCTAGTCTCGACTAACGCTACGTTTTTGGAGAAAGTTATATGAAAGACCACAGACACTCAAGTAAAGTTGTACTAGAGGAATTACTCTCCGATAACATCGGACCTATTGTGGCTTGCCGATGTCCCTATAAACAACACGAATGATACAACAATCACTTCCGACGTTCGCTCCACCCAGACGTCATCGCGAGAGTGGTTCGCCACCGCTCGGTGCGGCATGGATTTAGAGGCTAATGTAGTCGCCTCTGATGGGGTGGAAGATGATCCTTTGACCTATAAGAAGGCCTTGCTGGATCATGATAAGGATAAATGGATTGACGCTATGAATCAAGAGATGGAGTCAATGTACTCTAACTCAGTCTGGAAACTTGTAGAACTTCCTCAGGGTGAAAGGCCCATTGGATGTAAATGGCTCTACAAGCGAAAGAGAGGAGTGGATGGGAAGGTCGAAACCTTCAAAGCACGGCTGGTAGCCAAAGGTTACACACAAATGAGAGGTATTGACTACGAGGAAACCTTCTCACCTGTGGGCCATGATGAAAACCATCCGCATCCTCCTTTCGATTGCTTTGCATGTCCGGATTATGAGATCGGCAAATGGATGTTAAGACAGCGTTTTTAAACGGCTTTCTTGACGAGGAAATCTATATGCAGCAACCAGAGGGATTCATTGAAGAAGGTCGAGAGCACATGGTGTGCAAGTTGCTTAGATCCATTTATGGTTTGAAGCAAGCATCTCGTTCCTGGTATCATAGATTCGATCACACGATCAAGTCTTATGATTTCAACAACACTTTGTTGAATCTTGTGTGTACAAGAAGGTTATCAAAGATAGTGTTGTATTTCTCGTGTTGTACGTCGATGACATACTCCTAATTGCCAACAATAAGGGGATGATGTCCGACGTAAAGTTGGTTGACCACGCAATTCCAAATGAAGGATTTGGGAGAAGCGAGTTATGTTCTAGGGATCCAAATTATAAGGGATCGTAAGAACAGGATGTTAGCTCTGTCCCAAGCAACTTATATAGATAAGGTGCTGGCACGCTTCAGTATGGAGAACGCAAAGAAGGGTTTTCTACCAACCCGTCACGGCGTTTACCTATCTAAGTCTCAGGGGCCTCAAACCCCTGCAGAGGCTGAAGCTATGGGAAGAGTGCCATATGCCTCGGGTCATTGGTAGTCTTATGTATGCTATGAGGTATCACGAGACTGACATTTGTTACGGCGTTGGATTAGTCAGCCGTTTTCAGTCAAATCCAGGGCAACCGCACTGGACAGCAGTAAAGAATCTCATCAAATATTTGAAGAGAACCAGAAATTATATGCTCGTCTATTCGAGTGGGAGTTTGGAGCTAGCGGGGTACACCGATTCTGATTTTCAATCAGGCGAGAGATGATTCTAAATCTACCTCTGGTTCAGTGTTTACGCTTGGTGGCGGTGCAGTAGAATGGAGAAGCCAAAAGCAATCCAAAGACAACCGATTCAACAATGGAAGCCGAGTTCATAGCGGCCTCGGAGGCGCCTAAAGAAGCGATTTGGTTAAGAAAGTTCATCGGTAGTTAGGCGTTGTCCCGAATCTTCGAAGATCCTATTACTCTCTATTGTGATAACAATGGGGCCATTGCCAACTCTGAGAACCTCAAAGCACGATGAAGTCGAAGCATATAGAGAGAAAATCTTTGGGTGATCAACGATTTTGTCGATAGAGGGACATTTCCGTCAAGAAAATCGCCTCCGCCGATAATCCTGTTTGATCCATTCACCAAGACAGCTGTCGATTGAAGCTTTTAGTCGACACTTGGAGACTATAGGTATTAGAGACATGTCTCATTTGCTTTAGAGCAAGTGGGAGTGATAGTTTGTTTGTATTTTAAATAATAGGGTGTGCTCTAAAACAATTAATCACAAGCTTTAGTGCAAGTGGGAGATTGTTAGGTGTGATGCCGAAAGACAATTTTTGTAATTGTTTTATTTAATAAATGAAATGATGTTATTATTCATATTTATTATTCTCATAATCACCGATATGACAATAGTATTTACACTACTGAAAACCCCGAGTATATCGTTTATGTAATCACTTTAACTCGGTGTATGAGACATACACGGGAGGATTGAGTTAGTGAAGATGTACTTAAAATACAATTAGTCCGTAGTAAAGTTAATCGAGAGTATCGGGTCTCCCTTTAACGTACTATTAATGCGCCCATAACACGATAGGTGTGATCGTCTTATCCGGACTTTCGGTTAAGGGAACTAATGGGGCATTTATATATGATAGATATATCATATAGTATTTGGACCGATTTGATCTGAGTTCTCAATATAATTCCGTAATTGAGAAGTCTTATCGAATCATTAGATGATCATATTATGGATATATCTTAATCTGAGGTGATCGCGATCATGATCGCTTGAATCGCATGAGGTTTGACTTGACGGTTAAGGATTACACCGGTCCGTGATCCGAATTACCCCATCTTGGCATTGTCTTTGGATTGAGTGAGTAGTCCGTGTTATCACGATACGGAATCCATTCCTTCCATTTATGGAAGTAGATGACAGCCCGCTTATGAGTTAATCCTGAACATTGATCGATCCATGGATTCATATTACACCGATTAGCTACCAAAGTGAGTTATTTGAATTATTGATCACTGGGGGTTAACGGTAAGTAAGACAAGATGTTCTGAAAAGGGTTAACGGTAACTTCCCGATTTAGAATGAACGATCATGGAGGATTAATCCATATGAAATGATTATATCAAAGGTGGGCGCTTATTACTTTCTCGTGAGGAGATAAATATAATCTTATAATCGGAGGAGTGCGATCACGGGATTATGGTGGCATATTCCTGTGATTGATTTATCGAATATATATAATTATTCATTCATCGCGATAATTATTTATTTGATTTATCGGAGTCACGATCATTAGTCCATGGTCCCCGACGTGCCTCCTAATATAGCATGTATATTCTCGGACGTCGAATCCTAATAATATTGATTTAGTTCATGTTGGACTTTATTAAAACGATATGTGAATTAATTGTTTAGTGGACTATTAAATTAGTTGGGCTAAATAATTAAATATGTGGAAAAAACATTTTCCATAATCTTGGCCCAAATTATTGTGTAATGGCAAAATTGATATTGACTAGGTCAATATACATAAATGGCGCCACATGTATCTATTTTTTGCAAGGAATTAGTTTTCTTGTGTATTAAAAAGACATGTGCATAAAATATTTATTGGATAAATATTTATGGTAATAAATAAAGATAAATATTATTTTTAGATTTGTTCTAAAATATTATGAGATTATCTTTTATTTATGGATTTATTTATTGGAATAATAAAATCTTTGATGGCTAAGTTTTACTCTCTATTTAAAGAGAGCTTCTCAAGCCTCAAAACAACACATATAATTTCGACTCTCACTTAGAAAAGCAAGAGGAAATTTCGGCCATAGCAAGGATAAATCTTTGGTGTTTTTTCCGGTAGCATATCGGAGGGGTTCGAGCCGAGGATTCCTTCCACCGGGAATTGCTTGGATCACACGTCACGGAAGGTCATGTGGTGCTCATCACATCTACTCCCAACAAATCATCCTTATGCGGTTCTTCGATTTGGATTTAGAGATCCAAAAGGTATGATACACAAACTAACTTGTAGATGTAGATTTAATGTTTTATTACGTATACACATAGATCTAGATCCTTAAATCGCTTCCGTTGCGATGATATTTTCCCAACACTACTTGAGGTTTAAGAGGAATTTAGGTAGCTCTAATATGTGTGAAAGATGTGAAGGCTTTGTGGAGGATGTGGGTCACTGTCTAGCTTCATGCCATTATACTTCAAGGATTTGGAAATGCAGACCTCTTAGAGATTTCTTTGACCAACCAAATTGTGCTACGAAAGAGTGGTTCATCAGTAATGCTACTGATCAGACTCATATCTCTGGATCGTCCTTTAATGGGCCAACTAATACTCTATTTAATATGGCTATCTGGCTTGTATGGAAGGATAGGAATGACATGGTCTTCAATAATTTTATATCGAACCCTGTTAATGTGTGTAATCAAATAATCTTCCTGGCTAATGAATACATTCTCAATTGTCAGTCAGGTTCTAAGCACAAGACTTCAAGGGATATTAGATGGGTTGGTTGGCAATCCCCTTCTCTGGATTGGGTCAAGTTAAACACCGATGCTAACTGCAATAATCAATCGGGTTCATCCTCTATTGGGGGTCTTGCGAGGGATCACGAAGGTAAGTGGTTGTTTGGTTTCTTGGGAATACTAATATATCTCATATTTTCGCATGCGAGCTCAAAGCTATCGTAGAGTCTCTCTTAGATTGGCTTGGGAAGCTAACTACATAACGTCATTATTGAATCGACTCTCTCTCATTTGTCACCATGATCTACCATGATGGGGAATGGGACTCAAGTGAAGGTCCACTCATTGAAGATTGTAGAACTTACCTGAAGAGAAGCTGGAATTGCATTATACAACATACCTTGAGAGAAGGGAACCGTGCTGCAGATTGTCTTGCTTCTAGAGGGTACTCTTTTGATACTAATTTTGTTATGTTAAATGATCCTCCGGACTATTTGAGGAGTTTTCTTTTAGATGATCTAAGAGGCGTTCATATAAAATGTAGTTTTCTTTTAGGGGCTTTAGCCCATGCTTTTTAACCAAAAAAAGAATATGCAAACTTATCCTTTTGATTCAGGGGCGGATCCACGTGCCCCAGGGGGGGGGGGGGGTCACGTGACCCCATTGGATTTTTTTTAAAAAAATTTAGTATTAAAACTATGTAGTTTTGTTGTTAAAAAGTGTCGTTTTGTCGATAAAAATTGATGTTTTAGACTCTAGTGCCCCATTGAATTTTTTTTAGATAAAAGATGTAATTTTAGACTCCGGTGAATAAATTCTTGGATCCGCCACTGCTTTTATTACATATATGTAAAATATTACATGGATTGGTACATTTTGATTTTGGTGGGAAAATTTGAGGTATAGTGATTGGATTGATGAGAAAGAAATATTTTAAAAGGAAATATGGTGGTGAAAATGAGTATGGTTTTGTACCATTGTAAAAGTTCAATGGATGGGATTACAAGTGTCGTGCCATGTAGGCACTTTCTGATGCAGGGGCATTTTCGTCTTTTTGTTGCTGGAACAATAGTTTATATTTGTTTATTATTATTATTCTATTATCCTGTTTTGTTATAGCTAAGTGATGTCGTTTTGTTTCTTGTAAGGCTGAGTATTTAAGTTGTGAACCCTAGACAAGTTCGGGGGTTGATGTATTTTGACAAAATTGAAAGCGTTGAGCCGCTTTGTTGCTCGTTTCTTCTTCGTTCTTATTTATTTGAATAGCTTCTGCATCACTTTCTCTTCTTTTTATGTAAAATGACAATGTTACTAATGATAGTAATTGTGAGTGCTCTTATGATTCCAGATATGCCATGTGCTACTAATAGTTAAATTCTTGTGTTATATCTATTTGTTTACATGAATAATTAACGAGATCAAATTCACTTGCATCGAACTTCCTTCCGGCGAGCTAGGTGTCGTCGATGGCGTCTTGCTCAAATGGATTTGGTTTTTGCCAACTTCTTTACAGCAATTTTTTAAATCTTTTTTTCTACTTAATTTCACTTCATTTGACAAAATCTGCTTTGAAAGCATGGGCGTCTCGATTTAGTTGCGTTGAAATTTAGATGTGACTATTCTCCGCGCCTTTCAAATCTTTATCGTTTCATTATTGCCTAGAACAAATCACCACAATTCCAAACAAATTTTGGCCTTCTGTAATTTTTTCTTTTAAAGACAGAAACATGCTCTCTGTAGTTTTATTGAATTTAGATATTACAAAAGGTGGGTAAAATTACGCAATTTTAGTCACATGCCCGGACGCGTTTTATGATTTTAGTCACGGTTTTTTTTCCTGACGACAACTTTAATTCTATAAATGATTTTTTCCTCAAAAACAGTCATAGTAGGAAAAATCGCCGATCTGTACACATTTTCCGGCCAAAATTTTTCCCATGTCATCAAAAATTGCAAAAACAGCATTTTTTATTAAAAATTAAAAAAACTAAAATGCCAAATCACAATATACATATTATTAAATAAAAAAAAAATAATAATACACATACAAATCCCAATATATCAGAAGTCCACCTTCTTTAATCCTCCCCTCTTCCCGACAAATCCATCTCTTCCCCCCAGAAAATTTTTCTACCTTCAACGTAAATTCATCTACATCCCTAGAAAATATTTAAAAAAATATTAAAAAATTGGCCGCAAAATCCCCATCTTCATCCCCAGAAAATATTAATCCCTCCCCAGAAAATATTTAAAAAAAAATGCAGCAAAATCCAAATCGTAAGCAGCTTTTTGCAAATTCGTAATGTGACAAATTGGCACAATGTCTAACCCATTTCTTCCCCAAATTCACACCATTTTACTCCCCTGTTTTCATTAATTAAATAAACAAGCAATCCCATTGCCCCCCACACTTCAAAACATCAAATCAGAACCACACATCTCACCACAACACAGAATACTAAGAAAAAACGATGGGGAAGAAAGGGGGTTAGGGATTTGCGAAATTGAAGAAGCCATAATACCAAAATTCTTCAAAGATTTCGCAGCAGATTTAGAGAAATTTCGCAGCACGTTTTGAGAAAGATCCAACTAATTCTTGAAAGATTTCTGCTATTTTATTTATTTATTTTCTTATGAGAACAGGGGGATGAAGACGACTAGGGGGAGACAGAGAATTGTGGGGAAAGAAGGTGGGTTTGTCAGAGAAGGGAGGGGGCAGTGATTAAAGAGAGAGGAAAGTGTATCGGATATTTTGGGTGGATTAATAAAGAAGAAGAAAGTGGATTATTGGGATTTAATTATTAAATAAATGGTATTATATTTTTATTTAAAAGCTGATGTGGCATTATAATTTTTTTTAAAAGATGATGTGGCAATTTTTTATGACATGTAATTATTTTTGGTGGGAAAATGTATAACAAGATTTTCCCGCTTTTAGATTGTTTTGTAAAGAAAAGACTACTTATAGACTAAAAGTCATTTATAAGAAAAATCGTGACTAAAATCGAAAACGCTCATTTCTGATAAGTGACTAAAATCGCAATTTAAATTCTAAAAAGTCATTTTGTGTATTGCTGTCGAGGTTTAAGTTGCGTTAAAAGACCCTATTTTAAAAGATGAGCACTTGTAGTTCTATTAAGCTTTGTTAGTTGCTTTCCAACTTTTTTATGACACTTTCTTCGAATGAGAACAATATATTTTGCAAGAGGAATAGAAGTCACAATACAAATTATAATTTTATTTGTAACAAGAGACTTAACTTTTGTTTTTTTTTGGTGACTTGTGACTTAGTTTACAACATAACATATCGCACATATTTACACTAGTTTTAGGAATTATCTAGATAACACATATTCATGTACTAACATTTTTCTAGAAAGACTTTTGCAATTCCTAAAAAGCCTTTTCATATTTTTATTTCACAATAAATTAAAACTTTGATGCATGAATCTAGACTTTTTATTTTTATCTTTTACATAATTCAATTTAGCCAACAATGCCTCCCGTAAATTGAATTTGCTATTTGATTCCGCGAGACGTTGATTTTTTTCTTTCTTCCAGTTCCTTTGATATTTGGTTTTCCTTTGAGTAGATTCATCGGCATCGGCATCGGCATGCATTGAGCTTGGGCTTCATTAGATTTTGCCATATCCACACGATCTTCGACATTTGCTTTGTTGTGCACAAATTATTTTTGGAATATTTTCTTCTCTTCTGAGAAACACTTGCAGGTTCGCAACGTGGATTCCTGATAGTTAAATTATATTTTATTTTCTTAGCATGATCCATAACACAGTATCTGTAATCGGAAGCACACTTGTCTCCTTTTATTTTTTTCTGCTTGTAAGTGGACTTCACATCACCCGAATTATCTTTCGATTTGAAGACATTGTCTGTAACGCCCCGCTCCCGGACACCGAGCCCTTATCCGGAAGAGAAACGTTCGGCGCGTATAGCATTAAATAAATCTAATATTATACGCCACCTCTACGTCGTCAGATCGTAATAAAGCAAACGGAAGCTAAAAAGACTCGGGTAAAAACATAAATGCTACTAAGAATAGAAATTAACCATACTAAAGATGGATAGTTAAGATTACAACGATGAAAAAACCCAAAGACTTACAAAATACGAGGTCTTAAAAGTAAATGTACAACAAGTCTAATAAACGAATCTAACTAATCTAGTACAACCTTTGCAAGGAAATTAAACTAAAAGCTTCGCCAAGACTTCAAGTCTTCAAAAGTCATCATCTACACTTGGTCAACTCTGTTCGCCTTCTCACCCCACAATGCATACAAAATAAAATGCAAAGGAGGTAAGTACAAAGTACTTAGTAAAAGTGAGAAGCTATGACAACAATTAAGATTTATAAAGAAAAGATATTTAATCGTTTAGTTATCTTTATGTGACCGACTCAATCTAGGGTTCATTTCATGTCCATCAACATGAATTGACTAAACGTTTCTACTTAGCTTATCTATGTTACAACCAAGCACTCAAGGCACTACGCGCGATCCACATTAGCGTAATCCTCCGTACTTAGGGTTTTGGCCGACCTCTGAGTTCTTCCACCTCGGGACACTCTTTTGCAACATATCGGTGGATCACACCAATATCCACGAAGTCTAGAAAAGCGCAGACTCCGATAGCACGCTGCGTCTCAAAGAGTCCTCAGTACTTAGGGTCATTGACCTACTGAGATCCTCCACCTTCAGAGGTAGCACATGCATCGCGATTTAGCCTGGTGCCTAGCCAAGAGAGACATGTTGTTTAATCTTTTACTAGTCAAGACGTTGATTATTAGGGTGATTAACTAGCCACCTAAGTGTTTTCAAATAATCTCCTCACACAAACTACTCTCTTTCTGAGACCACTGAGACACGGACAAGTCCTAGCAATTACACGTACATTGATGAATGCCAACTCATCAAAGCACAAGCCTATCATGTTCTTCCGACGGATCCGAACTTCAACTCCTTTAAGAGTACATTCGGTGTTTTAACTGAACGAATCAGAAGCACAATTCAGGCTTGTTTATATTTATTCAATGTTAATATATCATGTTTAAGGGTTTAAAACAAGAAACACATGAGTATAAAACTCAAAACTAAGTTTAAAACGATGAAAATAAATAAAACAAACAAAACAAAGGTCAAACGCCCGTTTAAAGACATGGACGCCCGTCCACTATACCCAGACGCCCGTCCACCTAAAACAGTTTCAATCCTGAATGTAAAACAACACTTCAAGCGCCCGTCCAGGAAAGCCAGGCGCTTCGTCCGAAATGTGCCTAAGTAGACGCCCGTCCGTCAGAGAGGCGACGCGGCTCCACCCACACTGGTTCGACTAGAACCCTAAAATCTTCAAATTCGATCCAAATCAGTTTCTAACCCAAAAGTGTAGCAATTTACACATAGTAAAACGTAAATAAACTTATCTAACTATTCCAAGAACATCTATGATCCTTGATCAACGAAGAACACATCTTCCTAGCATTAAAACATCTTAAACACCTTAAAACTTGATCTAAACCTTATAAACGATAATTGGAATCATAGGAAGAGCCTCTTACCTTATTTTCCTCGCAACACCGACAAAGAAAACACCAAGCAATCGCAATGCTTTGTTGATCCTCAACCCCAAAACCTATTTGATCAACAACAAACCCTAAAATCCTATTTCTCGTGCCGAAAAACGAAACTGAAAAAGTGCAGTAACTGAAGATTACCTGGGTTTACTGCTGCAAACCTATTTTTAGATTATTCTACGCTTCAAGACGATCGTTTCGACTACTCATGGCTGCGAAAGCAGAGCTACGGATCAAAAGATACGAATTTTCCAAGAATCGAACTCTACGAATACCGAAACTAGGGCTAAATCGAAAACTTACGGAATGGAGATATTTTATTTTCCAAAGTTAAGCTCTCTCGCTGATCACTTTTCTCTCTGCGGCATCTTGATCGATTTAACGGATTGGTCACACGGTTGAAGATTACATTACATCTTTTCCTGGCATCTTCTGCGTTGGTTTCTTCTCTTGGCCCGTTCCTCTCTTTTTTGACAGAATAGGCGTGTAAATAAAAGGAGTGATTGGAGATTATTTCCTTTTTAGCCAATAATTAAATCCTTTATAATTAATAGCTAAATCCTTTCATTAATTCCTTTTTAATTAAATACATGGGACAAATAATAATTAGGTCGTAGTAAATACACCCAATGACTATTTTACCCTTTTACGAAAAGTCGGGATGTTACATTCCTTCCCCTTAAGAGGAGTTTCGTCCTCGAAACTCGAATGTAACCGAGAGGTACTTGAACTCTGAACTTTGGAAGCGTTTGCCTCCTAACTCGTGCAGAGTCTTCTTCTCCTTCCATCTTCCCAACTCCTTCCACCTGTCTTGAGCTATCTCGAGGTGGCGACGATCTACTTCAATCTTTCTGTTGGCTTGCTGTATCAACTCTGGTCTCGTATTCTGTTGTGGCTCCACTTCATCCCAGAAACTCGTGTTGTGGCTCGTACATCTTGGTTGCTCTGAGATGAAATGCAATTGCCATCCCGTGGTTTTCATTCTTCATTGTCCTTCCCAATCTTCCACATTCGGAACCCAAAGATGATTCCGATGCCAATGATCGCCATCTTCATCTAACTTGTGACCAATTGTCTTTGGTTGGTTCGACCATCACTTATAACCGTAAACAATCTGGATCTTTGTCTTGCCTCTTCCATGAACTCATCAATCGCCTCGAATCTTGCAATCATCGGTTTACCACTCCTTGCTTGCTCCTCGCGACCTATGTCCCGAGTGCTTGAGCTTCCCAACTGACTCACAGCTTCCTGGCATACTTGACTTCCTTCGATCTCAACTACCATCATGGCACCACAAGCTTGTCAAGAACGGCAAGGATCCCGTGAGAGACTTCGAGACTTCTTGGGGATGCATTTACCATACTTTCTCTCTGGACGGTCCGATTCAATCCTAATGCCAATTAGGGTAAAAGAAATTGAAAGGTGACAAGTTGAGTACCAGGTGGTATGTCAACTAGGTAAGCCAAGGAAGGGTACAATGCACTTGAAATAAGGAAGGTTGCTTGGGTTACAAGCGCGAACAAAATGATTCCGTGTTGATGAAAATTGAAGTTGGTTCTAAAATAAAGGATGAGGCATCAGTATCATAGTACAAAAGATATCCACCATAAGGAAAACAAAGGAACACCTTGCGGATGAAATTCTTTTGAGAGAGTGGAATTTGCAAGATACGGTGGTCTACAAGGACTTGAGAGGCAAGCGAAAGAATGGTAATGAGCTTTCATATAAGCTTTAAGGAAGCGGAGACGTTAAAGGAAACATCACCTGATGGACTAGGAAATATTAACTGCGAGGAGAAGAGAATGCTAAACTTGAGGACATTAGGCAGGTGACCTTGATTGTTAAACACATGGTTAACAAAATGGATGTTGGCGAACTAGGAAAATCTTCAGTTCACATGAGTTTCGTAAAGGAAACATCATACAACAAGAAAACAAAATAAAGGTGCAAGGTCGAGCACCAAAAGGGCTAAAAAGGAAATTTAGAAATCAAGAGAGAGTAAGAATCTCAACATAAAGTAGCTATGGAGGGAAAACGAGTACACCAAAAGGTCTCAGAATAAAATAAACACTTGTCGAGAAGTGTCCAAGTTTGCAGTAGTCAAAGAGAGGTTATTTCAATATTTAAAAGAAATAGAAATTTCCCTCAAGGAATTGTAAGGCAATATCAAAAGTTTGAATAAGTAAGCGGCAAGCAAGATTTTTGAATGAAGAGGAAACGACACTTAAGAATTGTCGGATAAGGTTTGATTTCAAAGAATTAATTCAAATTTTCAAAGGAAGTATAAACGATATTTGACGATTCAAATCAACGGTTCAAGGTTGCACTACTCGAGAGGAATAGTACACTGCCAAGGAATAAATGCTCAGGGTTATTCCTCGTGTGGGAATGCAAAGGTTAGAATAAAATATACTTTCAACCAAAGATGACAAAATTGTAGTAGGAGCACGCCTGACAGATGGGGAGTCAAAAGGTGTACATGGCGGTTCATGGCTCTGAATGGCCTGAAAGAGAGTTAAAACTGAAGGGTACAAGGTACAATAATCTGAAATGGAGATCAAAAGTTTAGGAACTCAAAAGTTGGTTGGCTAGACAGGTTCAGAAGGCACCTTTGCAAAGACTACCTTCTGCTTGAAACTGGTGTAGCATAAATTGCTAGAAGATTAAAGGTAAGTAACTGAAAAGGAATGCCATGATAGCTTTAAAAATGGGACAAGCAAAAGAAGATATGCATACCTTAAAGGAACAGGCAGCATCAGGTGAAATAGTTACAATATCGACACTACCCTTAGGAGGGGAGCTGAGAATAAACACAAGTAAAAATAATGTTCTGACATTAAGAAGGTTCAGCAAACTTTGAATTTGCATGAATGATGGGAGTGCGACAATTTAGAACTTTGAAGAGAGTTTGTTTCGTGATTTGGAAAAGTGAGAAGGTAAGAACTTGTTTAGAAGAAGGGCTTAAGGCGATATGTTTCTGAGGTAATTCATGACAAAAAGCCGAGAGGATTTGTTGAGTTTAAAGATATCAAGTGAAGGATTACATGAGAAACAAATTACCAGAAAAAGTATAATTACAAAAGGGCACGAAAAGGGTCTGAACATCAAATATGGCGTGCTGGAGGATAGCATATTGGTTCTCGTTTACAACTGCAAAAGGAACTACAACGTTAGCTTTACAAACTCCTACTAAAAGGTTTATCTCATAAGGAGATCAGATTTCAGGGAACTCCTAAACATAACAGTCGTAACTTACTACCCTCTTAGCCCAAACTCTAAGTCAAGGAGGTGAATATTCCTTTTAGGTTGCTGTGTAAGATTTTTACTCCGGATCTGACATTATCAATTTTTTTTACAGAACAAACGAAGAGGAACTTGAGCACGATCCAAATAGAAAAGATTTAGATAATAGAGTTTCCCAGGTGATATAAAAATATTGAAATTTTTGGATGAACTAACTTGGTCAAAAACAGTTATTTCTGACGATTGCACAAGCTGCCAGAATTTCCAGATTAATAAACACTGTGTTGGATTGCAAATCGAGATCAAAAGAAAAAGAATCTGAACTTAATTCCAAAATAAAAGCTGTAGATAAAATTGTTGTCTGCAACATATCAAAAATTCAGGTCATTTGAAGATGTTTAACCTGTTCAAAACAGAAGAAGAAGTGAAGGTGCTGCTGCAGATTTTCTGGACAGAGTGTCCGGTATAAACATGAATTTTCTGGATAATCCATAATGATTATCGAGTTGATGTAAAAAGAGAGATTGTAGATAAGACAGTAATCTACTTTGCTGAAAATTTGCAGAATTTTTAGAGTAGAGGAAGACAGTCTTATGTTAGAGGGAAAGCACGGAAACAAAAACATTCGCTCATGTTGGGTAAATCCAAACACAAGGACAATGGAAAGTATGTGCCAAAGTAAGAGACCTTTAACACTATGAGTTGAAACGACTGAGGAGTACTTGGAAATAATAGAGTTACACATGGAGTTCGTGTAGAACCATCCCAAGCAAAGCAAAGGTCAAAGAATGTTGATGAACTCAACCAAGTGAAAGTGAAAAGAGAAAGTGGAGGACTCGTAGAGCTGAATCAAATATCATTCTCTACAAAGTTAGGCCAAGATAAAAGTAAACTTAGATATTCATGTGTAGAGAAGGTGAAGAAATTTCAATAGGGAAAATAGGGAAAATGAAATCAACCAAAAGGACCTCGACTTTAAGGTGTAGGCATAAGACTCCAATCCCAAAGCATTACTCAAGGGAGTTTCACAACCCTATGCAACAAGCTACGATTTGGAACTTCAAAAGAAGAAGAATTTATACTAAGGATACTAGAAAGAACAAGCCTGAGGTGATCACATAAAAGATGTGAACAGAGAACTCAACTTAACCTCCGTCTAAGACGACTCTTCACTTGGTCTTAATACAACCTAACCACGGTTTAAGGGTTCTTAGTCTTACGAGGATTACCACCAAGCTCAAGTTCTAAAAGGTCTAAAGGATTCTTATCTTAAAGGGAAGAGAAGCCTAGGATAGAAAGACGCTTCTCTCTGATACCAACTGTAACGCCCCGCTCCCGGACACCGAGCCCTTATCCGGAAGAGAAACGTTCGGCGCGTATAGCATTAAATAAATCTAATATTATACGCCAGCCTCTACGTCGTCGTATCAGAATAAAGCAAACGGAAGCTAGAAAGACTCGGGTAAAAACATAAATGCTACTAAGAATAGAAATTAACCATACTAAAGATGGATAGTTAAGATTACAACGATGAAAAACCCAAAGACTTACAAAATACGAGGTCTTAAAAGTAAATGTACAACAAGTCTAATAAACGAACTGCAACTAATCTAGTACAACCTTTGCAAGGGAAATTAAACTAAAAGCTTCGCCAAGACTTCAAGTCTTCAAAAGTCATCATCTACACTTGGTCAACCTGTTCGCCTTCTCACCCCACAATGCATACAAAAATAAAATGCAAAGGAGGTAAGTACAAAGTACTTAGTAAAAGTGAGAAGCTATGACAACAATTAAGATTTATAAAGAAAAGATATTTAATCGTTTAGTTATCTTTATGTGACCGACTCAATCTAGGGTTCATTTCATGTCCATCAACATGAATTGACTAAACGTTTCTACTTAGCTTATCTATGTTACAACCGCACTCAAGGGCACTACGCTGCATCCACATTAGCGAGAATCCCTCCGTGCTTAGGGTTTCTTGACTCTACGGAGTTCTTTCACCTCGTGGACACTCTTTTGCAACATATCGGTGGATCACACCAATATCCACAAAGTCTAGAAAAGGTAGACTCCGATAGCACGCTGCGTCTCAAAGAGTCCTCTCGTGCTTAGGGTCATTGACCTGAGAGATCCTCCACCTTCAGAGGTAGCACATGCATCGCGATTTGCCTGTGCCTAGCCAAGAGAGACATGTTGTTTAATCTTTTACTAGTCAAGCATCGTTGATTATTAGGGTGATTAACTAGCCACCTAAGTGTTTTCAAATAATCTCCCTCACACAAACTACTCTCTTTCTAGACCACTAGACACGGACAAGTCCTAGCAATTACACAGACATTGATGAATGCCAACTCATCAAAGCACAAGCCTATCATGTTCTTCCGACGGATCCGAACTTCAACTCCCTTTAAGAGTACATTCGGTGTTTTAACTGAACGAATCAGAAGCACAATTCAGGCTTGTTTATATTTATTCAATGTTAATATATCATGTTTAAGGGTTTAAAACAAGAAACACATGAGTATAAAACACGAAACTAAGTCAAAACGATGAAAATAAATAAACAAACAAAAGCAGGTCAAACGCCCGTTTAAAGACATGGGCGCCCGTCCAAGACTGGACGCCCGTCCCACTATACCTGGCACGCCCGCCCACCTAAAAGCAGCTTTCAATCTCGAATGTAAAACAACACTTCAAACGCCCGTCCCAGAAAGCCAGGCGCTGTCCGAAATGTGCCCCAAGTAGACGCCCGTCCAGAGAGAGGCCAGACGCTGCTCGTCCACCTGGGTTCGACTAGAACCTAAAATCTTCAAATTCGATCCAAATCAGTTTCTAACCCAAAAGTGTAGCAATTTACACATAGTAAAACGTAAATAAACTTATCTAACTATTCCAAGAACACCTATGATCCTTGATCAACGAAGAACACATCTTCCTAGCATTAAAACATCTTAAACACCTTAAAACTTGATCTAAACCTTATAAACGATAATTGGAATCATAGGAAGAGCCTCTTACCTTATTTGCACTGCAACACCGACAACAAAACACCAAGCAAGCCGCAGCGGTTGTTGATCCCGAACCCCAAAACCTATTTGATCAACAACAAACCCTAAAATCCTATTTACGTGCGAAAAAACGAAACTGAAAAAGTGCAGTAACTGAAGATTACCTGGGTTTACTGCTGCGAACCTATTTTTAGATTATTCTACGCTTCAAGACGATCGTTTCGACTACTCATGGTCGTGAAAGCAGAGCTACGGATCAAAAGATACGAATTTTCCAAGAATCGAACTCTACGAATACCGAAACTAGGGCTAAACCGAAAACTTACGGAATGGAGATATTTTATTTTCCAAAGTTGCGTCTCCTCGCTGATCACTTTTCTCTCTGCGGCATCTTGATCGACATTTAACGGATTGGTCACACGGTTGAAGATTACATTCTGTCTTTTCCTAGCATCTTCTGCGTTGGTTTCTTCTCTCTTGCCGCCGTTCCTCTCTTTTGTGACAATAGGCGTGTAAATAAAAGGAGTGATTGGAGATTATTTCCTTTTATAGCCAATAATTAAATCCTTTATAATTAATAGCTAAATCCTTTCATTAATTCCTTTTTAATTAAATACATGGGACAAATAATAATTAGGTCGTAGTAAATACACCCAATGACTATTTTACCCTTTTACGAAAAGTCGGGATGTTACATTGTCACCTTCTTCAATCTTCTCCGGTTGGCTCTCTACATGTGCTCCGAGAGCTACACATTCAAATGCTGCAGAATCTCTATTTGATGTACCGATATCATGCACAATATCCAGTTGATCTTGTTTTTCTTCAACATTAGGTCGACAAACATCAAGTCTGAGAAACCAATTTTTACAATCAGTTGATTCTTCTTTTTCATGGAGCAAACATTATTGACGAAATGAATATCAAAACCTTTCTTCATCAAGTGTCCAACACTTAACAAATAACTTTGTAGACCCGGAACATAACATACCTCAGATATTTTTTCAATCTTTCCAGTTTTTGTTTTGAAAGCGATTTCACCAACACTTTGAATTTTGTAAGACTTAGCGTCTCCAATTGTTACCTGCCCATAATTAGCTTCAACAAGATTTGAGAAGAATTTTTTATTTCCTATCATGTGCCGACTTGCACCGCTGTCTAAATACAAGATATTACCAATATTTCCATCAGAGGCAAGTAATAAGGTTTCTGAATTTTCATCATTATTCTCATGCACAAAATTGACTGTGGGTATTTTTTCAGGATATTTATCCCAACTCATTTATTCAATGTCTAGGTTTATGACAATAAGAACATTCAATATAAAGTTTTGTACCTTTGTATGTACCTCGTCCTCTTCCTCTTCGAGAATTTTGAGAAAATTGTTTTTCTTCATTTTCCTCGTCACTTTACTTTGTGAATTTTGATCGAAAGAACTTTTGTCACTTTGACCTCGTCCTCGACCTCTTCCTCGTCCTTGATAAGATCCACGGCCTCCCGTGAATTGAGATTTTCAAGGCTTGATCAAGAGAAATAAGTTGAGGGTTTCTTTGTAAAATCCGAGCTTCATGGGCTTCTAATATTCCTTGCAAACTTTCTATCGCTATCAAAGAAAGTGTTATGACGGATCTATCAAGAAGTGATGGTGATTGTGAGTAAAGATAAAAGAATAATGATGAGAGAATTTTCACCACCAAAAAAATACTCATAAATTACTCGGGAAACTTTGGCGAAACAAACTCTCTAACCGGCCAAACACCGGGTCGATTGTAAGTAAAGCTACAAGAGTCCGAGGTCGAACCACGAGGAAGTCTATTGAGTACCAAAGCCGACCTACAACTTAGTCTAGGTGCATCAAAAGGTTGGCAAGATTATACTACAACGACAATTAAAAAGCAAGAGAGAGAGAGAAAGAGAGTTAAGCTAACGAGTCTAAGGGTAGGGAGAAAGGAATACTAACAAGTCTAAGGGTAGGGAGAAAGGAACACTAACAAGTCTAAAAGAGAGAGAGAGAGAGAGAGAGAGAGAGAGAGAGAGAGAGAGAGAAAGGTGTAGTCGAACCATGATCCAACAAGTTACTTTAGCCCCTCGAAAGAATCAACCTGGAGTGTGCATTCACCAACCAATCAAACTACGTTTTAAGACGATTCATGGGCGCAAGCTCTATTCTAGCGAAAAGGGCACTATACCGTAACCTAACCGCTCTATATCAACCCAACCTCACTTCCCTTTAAGCTCGGATGCTAAGGTATGACTAAGCTCTGAGGTGCTCGGAACCAAACACGAAAGCCTCACTTTGAACCCGGACCGAAACACATCGGCGGATTTACTCCGCGATTCTAGAACCCATTTCCGCGTATCCCCGCAAAATCCATCTATAGGTTCAACACGCAAAATTATCGACCTAGGTTGTCAATCTAGCCCGAAACACAATTAAAACAAGTTCTAGAACATGAATCAATCATAAAACAATCATTCAAGCACTACCCACTCCCAATTTCATCAATCTAGGGCCAATTTCACAAGTTTTCACATGATTCAACTACTAAAGGGGCTAACTACTCATGGGGGGAGGAAAAACACAATCAAAACAACAAATAAACAACATAATAAAGAAGAGAGAACAAGAAATTACCATAGAATCCAAGAATTTCGAGTTTGAAGTTGAAGAACACCACAAGACACAACAATGGAGAATTTGGGGAAAAGATGAGTTCTTAGGGGTTGGGGAAGAAATTAGAGTTGAGAAGAGAGGAATTTTAGCTACAAACTACCTAATTTTAACTATATTTAAGCTATCTAAACTACCCCTAAAACTAGAAGGAAGAAGGAGCTAGGTTTTTGGTGGAGGAGGAGAAGAATGCTAAATGAATAACAGAGGATTCAATGCTGAATCTGTTTTTGTAAGGTAAAATACGTGAGCGAGCCGTCTTTGCTCAAGTTCGGCTCGAGTTGGCGATTCAGCCTGAACTGTCTTCGGTAAAACGACCATAAATTCTTCTTCCGAGCTCCGATTGAGATGATTCAAGATCCGTTGGAAAGCTCTTTGAATTGTCTACAACTTTCATTAAGAAGTCAGGTCCAGAAAATGCTTTATTACTGGCTGAAACTGCAGCTGAAGTGGACTGAGCCAAGACCGAAAACTTGATTTCATTGTTTCTTCACTTCTCGGTCCATTCTTCGGCTCCGAGCATGCTTGTCATTGTAAATCATCGCCTTCCGGGTCTCGAGACACCTAACCCCTGAATTCACATTCACCAAAACAAGCCATACACTATCCCGGGGGTAAAAGTGTCCAGAATAGGGCAAAATATCGATAAAAGGAGGAATTTCCCGATTAAGTATCGTTTTCATTCCACGTGCAATATTCTCATGATAAAGCCCTAAAAAAGGTCTAATCTACCCAAAAACAGGCCAAAAGAGGGATAAACGGGGGTTAAAACCACACCGAAATGGCGTGAAGTTGAATCCCATCAAATAACAAGTAAACAAACACAGAAACAAGAAGAACACCGATTTAACATGGTTTCCGGCAATGTGCCGACTACTCCACGGACAAACGAGGATATTTATTATCACCAGAAAGTTACATCAAGTTACAATTAATACAGACGGTATTTATAGCCTTGGGAATCCAACCCTAACCGACTAAACAGCCAACCCAGTAAATGACTGAAATACCCCATAAGTAACTCGAACAAACATGCAGTAGACGTGTTCTACAAGTCTGTTGAGCATCAGCAGACTTGTCTTCAGTAGACTTGCCATCAGCAAGTTGATCAACCTCTTTGATCCTCGCCTCTAGTTTGAACACCGATTTCAAAGAGATGCTTTATACATTGCTGACCCGAACATGTTTCCATACCAGACCTCAGTAGCATAAGTTTAAGTCACCATTACAAATCTCCACCTTGACTTCAACTTCATGCAAAATGACCAGATGCACAACCAAGTGCCAGAAATCTTCTTTCTCTTCAGATTTGATTACCTCATTAGACCCCCAACATCAGCTGAGTATTCCCAGATTCAGAATAACAACTTTGGATATCCAGCAAGTCCAGACACAACTAAAACTTGCCTCTTGGAACCGGTTTAGTGAACATATCAGCAGGGTTCACATCAGTGCTGATCTTCTCCACTTTAACCCTTCTCTCATTTCTTAGAAAATGATACCTAACATCAATGTACTTGGTTCTCTCATGATGAACCTGATCCTTAGCCAAACATATTGCACTGAGACTGTCATAATACACCTTGGATTGATCTTGATGCAGACTTAGATCATTGACTAGCCCTTTAACTGCAGTTGCTTCCTTTGTTGCTTCCTTCGATTGCCATGTATTCTACTTTGATAGTAGATAATGTCACTATACCCTGTAATGTTGCCATCCAACTTACCACAGAACCACCCAAAGTAAACACATACCCAGTCATAGACCTCCCGCTGTCCACATCAGCAGCATAATCAAAATCACAATACTCTGTGACAAAACATTAAGTACCACCTCTATAAATGAGTCCAATATCTGATGTACCCTTAAGGTACCTGAATATCCTCTTTACTGCTTTCCAGTGTTCCTTTCCAGGTTGAGCCATAAACCTGTTGACAACACTGACTGCATGAGCCAAATCAGGCCTAGTACAGACCATGACATACCTTAGACTGCCCACTGCACTAGCATATGAAACTCTTGACATGTATTCTTCCTCTTCAGCTGACTGTGGAGCAAACACAGTAGACAAATGTAGATTTGATGCCATAGGAGTATCTATAGGTTTGGCTGCTGACATGCCAAACTTGAATAATATCTTTTCAATATACCCCTGATGAGACAATAACAGCTTTCCCTGCTTCCTATCTCTATAGATCTCTATCCCCAAAATTTTCTTTGCATTCCCCAAATCCTTCATCTCAAATTCAGCCTTGAGTAGATTCTTCAGATCTTGAATGTCAGACTTGTTTGCAGCAGCTATCAGCATATCATCTACATACAACACCAGATAGATGATTGATCCATCTTTCAACTTGTTGTGATACACACAGCAATCATATGGACTCCTGTTATAACCTTGTAGAATCATATAACTGTCAAACTTCTTATACCACTGTCTTGGGGCCTGCTTAAGTCCATACAAAGACTTCTTCAGCTTGCAAACATATCATTCCTTGTCAGGAACTTGGAAACCCTCTGGCAGAGTGATGAGAGTCAACTTGGCTATCATTTACTATGTAATTATACCCCGTTTATACCTCGTTTTATATGTTTCCGGAGACATTTGATTGTATTTTGATGTAATTTACACCTTGGTTATCATTTCGGGACCTAGGACGTATAGTCCGGTATTTCGGTCTTTTTCGGTGTAATTTACTATACTCTCGGTCACCCTAGTGTCCTGTAGAGATTATGTGTGATATTTGTTGTGATTATGTACAGGACTTAGGTGTCTGAGATGTCCGGAAGGCGAGTTACGAGGATTGGAACGTGTGCCCGAAGCTTAAACGTTCAAACGGATCAAAACGCGGTGGTACTACAACCATACCTTCCATTGATCTGCATTTTTATCCACCTTAGCGGCGTTTTCTGGGCTGGACATCTTCATGAAAGTTGTAGACAATTTCATTAGATTTACAATGGATTTTGAATCACTCGATTTGGAGGTCTACAAACAAAGTTATGGCTGATTTACTAGAAGTGTATCAGCCAGGCGCGCGTCTGAGAAATGCTAGGCGCACGCCACGGGGAAAAATCACCAAAGTTTCAAATCCGTGTTTTCAGCATCCTAGGCGTGCGCCTACACTTTCTAGGCGCATGCCTAGCTCCCAGAACTCATAAAACACTATAAATACCCCCATTTTGGATCTAGATCCATACTTCTTCTTCCCCAACTCGTTTTTTCACCATTTTCTGCAATTTTCATTAGTTTAGCTTAGTTTTTAGGTAGATTAGATTAGTTTAGTTGTAGAATTTTGTAATCCGTTGATTCTCGAAGATATCTTGACGCGTTATTGACGGGATTTCATTCGGTGAATCGAGTTTCTACAGCCTAATATATATGGTAATTCGTTTTCCTTTCTTGTTCTTGCTTTCAATCTTTATTTTTGTTATGTTTATTGTTGATTTCTTGTTGTTTTTGTTAATATAATGAGTAGCTAATAGCCGATAGTCGAGTTATGTGATAGTCTTTGAAAATCGAACCTTAGCCTGTTCATGTGGTGTTCTTGATGTTTGATTGTTGATTCTCGATGTTACAATAGTTCTAGAACTTATTCTTATCACGTTTGTTGAATTAGCTACTTAATAATCGTATCACACGTATCGTCTTTACATATGTATTTTGCGAGAGGATACGGGAGCCGGGGTTCTAGGATCACCGTGTAAAACCGACTGAGTTGTTCAGACTCGGTTTCGTTGTGAGGTTTTGTATCGACTTGTCGAGCGTTTCATGAATCGTAGATCGTGTGAGGGCAGTTAAATCCGGTCATGGATCGTTGAACGACATAGGAGGGTAGATTATTGAAATAATGTCTATTCTCGAGAGACGAGAAACGACACCCTTTGTGACATCGAGAACGTTTAGGTGAATCAAGAATACCTGGAGACTTAGCTAGGGTTTGTGAGTATTAGATTGGATCATAGCTCGGCTATTTCTTTTATATAGTTTTAAATCTCTCTTTGTTAGGCATATTAGTTTGTAGAACCGGTGATCTGACAAATCATCGTCTTCAATATTTGTGTTGACCTAAACTAGGAACGAGACCGACTTTGGTACTCGACCAGATTCCCTGTGGGATACGACCTTGATTCACCAATTCTAGGCTACAGTTGACCCGGTACACTGCCGGTGAGATTGGACACTTAGAAAAGGCCGATCAAGTTTTCTGGCGCCGTTGCCGGGGAATCGGGTTGATATCTTGTAAGTTAGTTAAGTTCTTAGGATTAGGTCGTTTTTCTTATTTGTTTTTTTATGTATAGTTTGTTTTTATTTGTTTTTGTTGAAGTGTCACACCATTTACTTCGGTAGTGGTAGTGACTAGATACCATGATTGTGTTCGTGTTATTTCCCTTTTTGCAGATAATGAATCCATACTACAATTACGGCTCCTATCCTTACCCATTCGGATGTTACAATTACGGTGCTATGGGTTACCAAACACAACCATTTTATCAGTTCAACCCATACGCCGCATCATATGGAAATGAGTGGGATAATGCCCCGTGTTACTTTGATCAACAACTCGATACTTCTCCATCTCCGGAATCAGAGATCTCAACGGAGCAACGGATAGGTCTTGAGAAAAAGGTTGAACAGTTGAGTAAATTGGTCCAAGATCATGTTGAAGAGTTTCATAATGACTTCACAACAATACAAACTTCCATACGAAACTTGGAGCTTAAAGTGCAACAATTGTTCAAGGAGTTTGAGAGGAGAGAGCAAGAAAGTATGATTGAAATCACCCCGGAGGAATGCTACGAGGATGGTATGAATCTTGTTTCTATTGAATCACCTATTCCATCTTTGTTTAGCCCTACTGTTATACTTACGGAGGTGCACCCTATTGAGTTTGTTGTTGATATTGAGCCAAAATGTTCATGCTTGGAGCTAGAGTCGTTGTTGGTTGGTATATGTCTTAGTTCGGGGAAAGTGAGTTCGTTGTTCTGTGCAACGAATTCATCGAACCAGTCGTGGTGGTGGGGATTGAGCCTGGTATTTCTTTTGTTTCATTTTCAGGGGGTGCTCAATTCCTACGATTTTGCTAGGCAGAAGCAACGGTTTGCTCTCCTTTGGTATTGCTATCCTTGACATAGTTGGGGGTAGAAAGTCGAGCTGAGGACTCTAAGCTCAGAATGTGTTTTTAATGCTTTTCTTTCCCCTCGTGTTTTAGTGTGTTTCTTTAGTTTCTATTTTGATCCTTCGGGTAAGTTTTGTTGTAATATAACCCAAGGAAGTGTGTTTTGGGGGGTTAGTGTGGTGTTTTTGGTTTTGATGAGTTGTGGTAACCCGGGTAGTTTCATTGTGTTATACTCCATAATTGTACACCTTTGGTGTTGGTTGTGTATATTTTATAAGTACAGGTACCCTGGGAGTTCATTTTATGGATGCCACATGATCGTACTCGCGTATTTTTCCGGTTGTAAGCTAACTTTTCTACCCTTATCATTCGTGTTTCATTTTAAAGTAGGGGGTAGTCGGTTTAGCTTCGATGTTTTGTTTTCATGTGGAACGAGTTATACTTAGTGATTGTTATTCCTTTAGTGTAAAATGGGTCGTTTTTAAAAATTTTGATGCCTTTGACATTGGTTTTGATACATTGAGCCTTTTGATATTGTTTTGATTTAACATATAGTGATTATACAAATGCATTTCATTTGAGTTGGGATCTTGTATTGAGAATGGAATAGTCCTATCACGTTAGCTTCGACTTCACGAATCACCTTGACTAGTGAATGATTATGGTAGTTCTTAATGACCCGGTTACCAGAACTTATATTAGTAACTTCGAGGCGAAATAGAAAGGTCGTCGTTGTTAGGTACGGGATGACGGTTTTGGCATTTATTTTGACCCAATCAGAGCCAAAGGCCAACCTAAACGATTAATCCACTGTTACCCCTCTAAGCCTTTGTAGGGTGGTTATACTGCCACCCGAACTAGCCATTCATGTTACTAATCCGTGAAAATCGATGTCCCTAACTTTATTTCAGTCTACGTACCCTTGACTACCTTGCAATTGAACTTGTTCGTTCCGCACATTTTTACGATGTTGCGAGGTAGTGTTGAGACGTAAGTAATGGTATGGTGTCGTGATTTACGAGTTATTCGGAAAGAGGAATGTAACAATGTTCCGGTTGTGGCTATTGATCAAATTTTTGATGTATAGTATCTATTTTCATACTTTGATCCTTTAAAAAAAGAAAAGAAAAAAAAAGAGGAGAAAAGAAGAAGAAAAAAAAACAGAAGTAGTAAATGTGCATATTTATAGTTTGATTTAAGTTCAAAAAGGGACTGAAGTTTTGTGTAATGAAAAAAAAAAAGTGTGTGAAGTTGAAGTTAGGGTTTGGTTTCCGAAGTTGTAAATACTCGGAAAATTGAAGGCAAAGTTGATACCGAGTTACTTGTTTATATTTGACTTGGTTAAAGCTCTTTTGCACATTCTTTTTCTATTTTATCGTAAATATCTTTTCATTAACCCCGACCCTAGCCTAACGATATAACCCTTCAAGTCCTGCTCGACCGTACTAGACATTGATTGACCTCGATTAGTGGAGATGTTTACGACGTATAAGCCTATGGTGTATCCTCGGTACATTATACGCTATAATCTAAACCGGTCGTAAGTGATGAATGTCGAAGAAGCTATTCACACACGCACATTCTTTTCTCAATGCAAGGTAGAACTTAAATCCTATGCATTTGTATCATTACTTGTGTTTTACCATTTCAATTCTTATAGACTAGATGTATGATATCAATGTTGACTCCATCTTTATTTTTGAATCGCTCATTTTTGCTCGAGGGCGAGCAAAAGCTAAGTAGGGGGTAGTTGATGAGAGTCAACTTAGCTATCATTTACTATGTAATTATACCCCGTTTATACCTCGTTTTATATGTTTCCGGAGACATTTGATTGTATTTTGATGTAATTTACACCTTGGTTATCATTTCGGGACCTAGGACGTATAGTCCGGGATTCTCGGTCTTTTTCGGTGTAATTTACTATACTCTCGGTCACCCTAGTGTCCTGTAGGGATTATGTGTGGTATTTGTTGTGATTTTGTACAGGACTTAGGTGTTTGAGATGTCCGGAAGGCGATTTATGAGGATTGGAACGTGTGCCCGAAGCTTAAACGTTCAAACGGATCAAAACGTGGTGGTACTACAACCATACCTTCCATTGATCTGCATTTTTATCCACCTTAGCGGCATTTTCTGGGCTGGACATCTTCATGAAAGTTGTAGACAATTTCCTTATATTTCCAATGGATTTTGAATCACTCGATTTGGAGGTCTATACACAAAGTTATGGCTGATTTACTAGAGGTGTATCAGCCAGGCGCGCGTCTGAGAAATGCTAGGCGCACGCCTACGGGGGAAAAATCTGCCAAAGTTTCAGTCCGTGTTTTCAGCATCCTAGGCGTGCGCCTACACTTTCTAGGCGCATGCCTAGCTCCCAGAACTCATAAAACACTATAAATACCCCCATTTTGGATCTAGATCCATACTTCTTCTTCCCCAACTCGTTTTTTCACCATTTTCTGCAATTTTCATTAGTTTAGCTTAGTTTTTAGGTAGATTAGATTAGTTTAGTTGTAGACTTTTGTAATCCGTTGATTCTCGAAGATAGCTTGACGCGTTATTGACGGGATTTCATTCGGTGAATCGATTTTCTACAGCCTAATATATATGGTAATTCGTTTTCCTTTCTTGTTCTTGCTTTCAATCTTTATTTTCGTTATGTTTATTGTTGATTTCTTGTTGTTTTTGTTAATATAATGAGTAGCTAATAGCCGATAGTCGAGTTATGTGATAGTCTTTGAAATCGAACCTTAGCCTGTTCATGTGGTGTTCTTGATGTTTGATTGTTGATTCTCGATGTTACCATAGTTCTAGAACTTATTCTTATCACGTTTGTTGAATTAGCTACTTAATAAACGTATCACACGTATCGTCTTTACATATGTATTTTGCGAGAGGATACGGGAGCCGGGGTTTTAGGATCACCGTGTAAAACCGACTGAGTTGTTCAGACTCGGTTTCGTTGTGAGGTTTTGTATCGACTTGTCGAGCGTTTCATGAATCGTAGACCGTGTGAGGTCAGTTAAATCCGGTCAGCGGAATGTTGAACCTGACATAGGAGGGTAGATTATTGAAATAATGTCTATTCTCAGAGCCAGGAAACGACACCCTTTGTGACATCGAGAACGTTTAGGTGAATCAAGAATACCTCGAGACTTAGCTAGGGTTTGTGAGTATTAGATTGGATCATAGCTCGGCTATCTCTTTTATATAGTTTTAAATCTCTCTTTGTTGTGCATATTAGTTTGTAGAACCGGTGATCTGACAAATCATCGCCTTCAATATTTGTGTTGACCTAAACTAGGAACGAGACCGACTTTGGTACTCGACCAGATTCCCTGTGGGATACGACCTTGACTCACCAATTCTAGGCTACAGTTGACCCGGTACACTGCCGGTGAGATTGGACACTTAGAAAAGGCCGATCACAGAGTCATATAAATTTCCTTATCTACATCTTCATATGGAAAGGTTGTCTTCACATCCAATTGCTCAAGTTCAAGATTTTGATGTGCCCCTATTGCTAACAGCAACCTGATGGAATTATGTCTGACCACTGGAGAAAATATCTCTTCATAGTCTACCCCCTCTTTCTGACTGAACCCCTTAGCAACCAAACGTGCCTTATATCTGATATTCTCAGCAGATGTCATTCCTTCCTTTTCTTGAATATCAATTTGCAGCTGACCACCCTTCTATCATGTGGTTGTTTGACCAAATCCCAAGTCTCATTCTTCTGAAGTGACTCCATTTCTTCTCCCATGGCAGCAAGCCATTGGGATGCCTCAGAACATGTCACATCTTCCCTGTAAGTGTTTGGTTCAAAACCATCCACTTCTTCAGCTACCTGTAGTGCATGTCCTAACATATCCTCCTCAAACCCATATCTTCTTGGTGGTCTGATATTGGTCCTCCTAGCCCTGTTGAGAGCTATACCCTGCTGACCAACATCAGTTGTTTGAGTGTCTGCTGACCTTTGTTCAGCAGACTGGCTTGGAACCTGCTCTGGATCTGTTGATTGTTGACTATCCCCTGCTGAGTCTTTTGATTCAGTAGACTCTATTTGAAGCTCCACCTGTTTGTCAACCTTATCAGTCTCAGATCCAAATTCAAATTCAGATTTGGCTCTCACATATGAGTTAAGCATAGATTTTTCATCAAAGACTACACTCCTGCTGAGTATAACTCTATTTTCAGCAGATGACCAGATTCTATACCCCTTAACTCCATCTCCATATCCAACAAACACACCCTTCTTGGCCCTAGGCTCTAATTTCCCCTCACTGACATGGTAGTACACAGTGCTTCCAATAACCCTAAGTCCAGAGTAGTCTGCTGACCTTCCTGACCAAACTTCAAGTGGTGTTTTAAGTTTGATCCCAGTGTGACCTATTGATTAAATAGCAGGCTGTATTAACAGCCTCCCCCCAAAACCTCCTTGCTAGACCAAAATTAAAGAGCATGCACATTGTCTTCTCCAGAATAGTTTGATTCATTCTTTCTGTAACACCATTCTGCTGTGGAGTATCTCTAACAGTATGGTGCCTAGAAATGCCTTTATTCTTGCAAAATTCATCAAACTCAGACCAACAGAATTCTAGCCCATTATCCTGCTCTAAGTCTCTTGATCTTCCTCCATGTCTGATTTTCAACCAAAGCCTTTCATTGCTTGAAGTTCTTGAATGCTTCACTCTTGTGCTTCATCATAAGTACCCAAACCATCCTTGAATAGTCATCTATAAAAGACACAAAATACCCGTGACCACCTAGTGACTCCACCCTTGAAGGTCCCCAACAATCAGAATGGACATAATCAAGTGTCCCTTTTGTGATGTGAATTGCTTTTGGGAACTTGCTCCTATGTAGCTTTCCAAACACACAGTGTTCATAAAAATCCAACTCCTTGACCTTATGTCCCCGAAGTAGATCAGACTTAGACAGAATTTGCATCCCTCTTTCACCCATATGACCTAATCTCATATGCCACAACTTAGACAATTATGATTGGTGAACCTCTGATGGTGCAACATCAGCAGAACCTGATACAGTAGACCCTTGTAGTATGTATAATGTCCCATGACTGATACCCTTTAGAACAACATTTGAACCCTTATGGACATTGACCACTCCACCTTCACCCAT